>CM055188.1:30912399-31019899 GCA_029224185.1 Karalla daura
TGATGAGAAGATTGAAAGATTGATGAGAAGAAGAAATTGTGGTCAGGAACCTTGGAAGCTTATTATAGATTTTGGGGCCTGCTTGAACGGTGTTGCTTCTGACCTCCCCATAAACATTCTAAAATGTCATCCTCATTGCTCAAAAAATCTATGGAGGGCTGGTTCTTGCCATAAGTGTTATGGGCAGTCACATGGAGCGCCATCTGCTGGAGGGGTGCTGTCATGTCACCCTTGGCATGTCCTTCAATTGTGTATGGCCCTCTCAGACACTTTCTGAGGTAGTAGGAGCCTGAAACTCAGCACGATGGATGCTCTTGACCTACTATTGAACATAGTAAAATTTCAGCCATTTAGCTCAAAGTGTTGAGGTGGAGTCCCTGATTGAACAATGAGAGGGTCTAAAAGCTATAGCAAACTAGACCATCAGATTCTGAAGGCCAATCTGGAGGAGATCTCTTTCTAAAGGTGCTGTGAATCTGACATTTTAGTATGTTGTAGGGGGCCCCTGGACAAGATGATATGTGTTGGTTTGGTCCTGATTGGAGCCATACTTTTCAAAGGGCGGGGCTTTGAACGTTCGCCATTTCCCACCTTTGAGGACTTGCCACGGTCTCAAAAATACACCAAATGGCCTGAAACTCAGTCTGCAGACCCCATAGCGGACCTGGAACAGATCCTCCGAGCCCTGCCTCCATAGACCCTTGGGGGCCCTTGGGGACGCAAAGTTGCTCTAGGAAGGTGCTATTAACTTGGAGGCAGCAGATCCTAATACAAGACCTTCTGACAAGTAACATAAACAAAAACCAGGAGGAAATTCCAAGGGGAAGGTATTTTTCTCTCCCCTCCTCCCTTTTGACTCAGACACATTAGGACTACAAACAAAATGGCGGAGCACATGAGTGTGTATTGCAATGTAGTTCATTTTTGGTTAAGGCTTCAGGGGGTTCAGAAAACCTCTTTCTAAGAAATATATATAACTACAACATATATATTTATTTAATGTGACACAGTACATTATGAATCATAAACATTTACATTTATTAGAACTAGTGTAGAACTAGTAGACACTGCATAGCCAGCTTATCATGTGCGGCGCGGCTATGACGTCATGAAAAAGTGCGGCGTGGTGGCTGCTGGGAGTTGGGGTTGTGTCAGAGTGAAAACGTAGTAAACCATAATAAACAGTTGTGGGGTTACCTCTCCAATAGTCTCGGTTCCTGAGTTTTTGGCAGTCATAAGAGCAGTTCAAGAAACCCTACACCTCGGACGCTTCATTAGTTTAGTTTCGATTCCTGCCTCAGTCTGCAAATAGTAAACACTCACTTTGTGTCGCAGACTGAAGAGGGTGCATTCAAAGTCAAAATTGCTTCAGCAACGTTTGAAAACCACTTCCTGTGCTTTTTTGTTTATTTGTAAGAACTAACAAACAAAAGATCATATCCACTCACTGAAGGAATAAAAGGAGACTATAAGGAAGCGAATTATGTCGGCACAAATGCGAAGCGAAACAACCCTTTCGTTTCCATGGTAACACGCCGCACACGTGAGGGGGGCGGGTCCAAAGTAAATGTAAACAGTCTGTTGAAATCCAATTTATCCACTGTTATCATTGTTGTTTTAGTATAAATTCACATTATTTACGTAGTTATTTAGCCAGGTATCTCACATTTTGGCCTTGTTTAACGTGTCAGTGGATATATTCTCGGGACAAAGTGTACAAATAGTGAGAAAATAGTGAGAAAAACACTTCCGGGCAGAGGATACTCGGTTCTTCAATGAGACAGTAGTAAGCGGCGTCATGCTTCGCGTGACCGGGTTATTATGGGAGTGAATGGACGGCTGGAGCCTCTGCTCTCAGCGTCCCGTCCTGCCGAGCCGGGGTCTGCATGAGAGTCAATGCAGAACTCGCAGCGTCAAATCCGGACGCGGATTTCTACCCTCCGCGGTTCTATTTGACGTTTAGGGGCTTTGGCTGGAGCCTCTGCTCTCAGCGTCCCGTCCTGCCGAGCCGGGGTCTGCATGAGAGTCAATGCAGAACTCGCAGCGTCAAATCCGGACGCGGATTTCTACCCTCCGCGGTTCTATTTGACGTTTAGGGGCTTTGGCTGGAGCCTCTGCTCTCAGCGTCCCGTCCTGCCGAGCCGGGGTCTGCATGAGAGTCAATGCAGAACTCGCAGCGTCAAATCCGGACGCGGATTTCTACCCTCCGCGTTTCTATTTGACGTTTAGGGGCTTTGGCTGGAGCCTCTGCTCTCAGCGTCCCGTCCTGCCGAGCTGGGGTTTGCATGAGAGTGAATGGAAAACCCGGAGCGTCAATAAACAGACGCGGAAGGGTACCCTTGGCGTCCATATGCAACGCTTAGGGGCGTGACAAATAGTCGGTATTTGACGCGTTGGGATGAGAACGGGTTGACCTCAAACCTGGTTTAATTAGTTCTTTGATGCTTTATTAGCACCTTCTACTCAGCTTTGATTGGACTCTCGGGACGGTTTCTTCTCCATCCAGTGGTGTCACTTCTACGTAGTTCCCCACAGGAATGACCGTGGAAATGGGCTCAACTCCAAAACCAAAAGGTTCAGGTGCAATAAAAATCATTGTTGTGAAGCTCCACAGCAATTATTCCTTCGCACCTTCTGCAGGACCTGCTAAGTAACTCATCATCGCTGAGAGTCTCTGACGTAGCCTGGGAGCAGGTGCACCACTGGACGGATACTGAGGATGCACCTGTCACAGCCTGGGGAGACCGGAAGAGGGGTGGAAAAACAAACAACAAAAAAAGGAATTTATTTGGGGATGGAGTACAAGGTGAAAATGGGAAGGGATAAAGAGGGTTGGGTTAAGAACTCTGGTGAACAGGAGATGAGAGGAACAGACGAGGGGGAGGGCTGGTCAGTTCACCTCTCAAGGAGCTCCGAGGAACACCAGAGACTCAGGTCGCAAAGACGGGAAAACGACGAGGACTGAAACCAGGAGGAGCGAGAGAAGCAACAGAGCTGTGAAACACAGACTGGTGACTGGACACAGGGGAATGGTCAGGCCGAGCACTGCTCCAGCTCCTAGAACACGTCTCGCCAAGTACGCTCCCATGCCCCGGGTCTGTTTTGGCCCCGCCCACTTCATGGAGGATGCGATGCAGAGGGGAGCTACGTATCCCAGGATGCATTTCGTCTTCCCTCCCTCCGGGGAGGGACTTCCAGACTTGGCAGGTTCACAAGTATGAACTTGTGAACTTTGCTGTCGAGGGGAACAGGTGAAAGATGACAAGAAAATGAAACAGACAGGAAGTGACGACAGCATCGTGACAGCTCCAAATTCAACACCGATATCAGATTCTTATAGACTTATAGACAGACTCTTATAGGAATGAGGCCAATCTATTCACTTCATTTCTATGTTTGAGACATATTCAACACCACAACCGACCTACCTACTTGTCTATCCATCCATCCACCATCCACTATCTATCTATCTATCTATCTATCTATCTATCTATCTATCTATCTATCTATCTATCTATCTATCTATCTATCTATCTATCTATCTATCTATCTATCTATCTATCTATCTATCTATCTATCTATCTATCTATCTATCTATCCACTTACAGTCTGTTTTTCTGTGTTTCTACCTGTGGAAACCTTCTCCTCCTCCACCCAATAAATCTTTTAGAAGGGTGAATGGACCGCTCCTCACCACACCCTCCTCCCTCATACCGGATCTTCTTCCTTTTTACTGTTGACGCTTATCAGAAAACCAAACAAACGGCAGCAGGATTTACCAGCTCCAGATTGGGAACACTGGTCTGTGTCCTCAGTGGGAAACATCGCCCCCTAGTGCCCGGGAACCAGAACATCTCAGTCAAACAAACCTTTATTCATTACAAGTTAAGGACCAAAACACAACCACACACACACACACACACACACACACACACACACACACACACACTCAGAGGTGATATCAGGCTGTATCCACACTCAACATGTTCTGGTTAGAGCTGAAGCTTGTCTTCGGCCTCTGAGCACCACTCGGTCTTAAATTTCCTCCGTCCTTTCTGTCCACAAAGGAGGTGGAGCGACGGGTGGCCCTGGAGTACTCCAGCAGAATAAAGACATTTTTGTGTGAGGGAGGAAGTGTGTGTGTGCGTGTGTGTGTGTGTGTGTGTGTGTGTGTGTGTGTGTGCTGTAGACAAGGCAAGGCAGCTTTAATTACAGAGCACAGTTTTATGGCCAGCGGCAACTAAAAATAAACAACAAAAAAAAACAACACAATAACAGTTACAACAAACTAGGGAGAATTTAAAGCATGGAAAAGTAAACAAAAGGAACATTAAAACATACAGTTAATTAAAATAACAGAAAAATATAGATAGAGAAAACTGAAGGTTAGATTTGAATAAAGCGTAAAATGCACTAATTGCATTAATGGTGGCAAAAATGTTAAAATAAAGACAAAGTCAGGATCTATCTTGTGAGTGTGTTCTTGTTTGAGATCTGCAGCAGAATGCGTTGATATCAGTGGATGGATCATGGCATATGGATTAATCTCTGAGTCAGTGTGATTTTATAACTCATACCTTTATTGTGAAGTCTTGTGAATGGACTTAAACTCTGTGTGCTGCAGTTACTCATTATTTTTCCTATGCCATGAAAGTTGTTCACAACATTTCACCTCGTTTCATATTTCAAAACACAACAGAAAATAAGACACATTTCCCCACTAACAAACCTCCCTTTATAATACATATTGATCAAATTCTTATAGATCTCTGACAGCTACCACCATGGTGGACCTTTGAGTCTGTGCCTTCATTCCCACAGACCAACGGCCCCACAGATTGTTTGTTCAGTGGCCCCACAGTTCCCATTGTGGGGCCCCAGTTCCCAGATTTTTAAGCTAAATTAAACACATCGTTCCCACATTTCCATTTTGTATTTGTACTGATCTGGTTTTGTTTCTGTGACATAAACATTGAGTACTAATTACCCTCGTCTAATGGTGAAATTGTGTATCTCTTTCAAACCAACAGGTCTCTCTAGCGCCTCTCTGTTTCAAACAGGTGTTACAACTACGGCAGCCTCCATGTATCAAAAAGCCTCTGTCTGTGATCGTCTCCTCCATCATCTCTGTGCTGACGAGCATGGAAAACACGTTGGTGCTGTTTGTCCCTCCCCAGCGACTGTAGTTTAAAGATGGCCGACTGTCATGGCTGTACCCCGTTAGCTGACCTCACACGTATAAATGAAACTAAAGTGTCAGAGGTCATAATACATAATCCATGTATGATGCAGCGATAACTAATGTAAACAATGGATGAAACTCGTTTTTTCTCTTTAAATCTTCTTCCTTTTACTAACATCTGCTTATTTGATTTATTCATGAAACAGTATGCAATTAATCACCAGATTTAGCCAAATAATGATTTCTATCTGCAAAAAAGTAGGATCTCAAAAATAATAGTGATAATTCGTTTTAGACATACAGTGTGTACATACAGTAGTAACTGGTTCTACTCATTGTTCCACTTTGGATGATCAGATGTGAATTATAATTCCATATTTACCTTCCTCGTCAAAGTTTCTCTCATGTCTTACTAACTGTAACCCAAAATTCACTGAAATGTACAACTATAACGTGATTTTTGGATTATTATAGATTATTATTATTATAAACTGGAAATCTTTAACTGAAAATCGAATGTTAGAGTTAAATGGATGTTAGATGATGTGTGATGGCACACCTGAACATAGGGCAGTTTCTCTTACTATCTCTCATTGTGTGTGTGTGTGTGTGTGTGTGTGTTTGTGCAGACAGAGTATGCTTCCAGGCAGATGCAGGATATTATAAGTGATTGCTACAGTAAAAATGATTCAACGTAAATATGTATGCTGAATTAAATTACATTTTTTTAAAAAGTTGAAGAATTGTCTTTTAAACAAAGTCAACACAAGAAAGAACAAACATGCATTCACTGTGTCAATGTACATTGATTCTTCTATATTTATTATACGATTTTTGCTTAAACATTTGTCTATATTATCCATTATTTTGAAAGCCTCTTTTCCTGTGCATGGGCCCAGTTTTTACCTTACAGCCCCCTGTTTTTCCTCACTTGTCTTGGCTGTGTAAGAGATAAATTTGCTCACGGCATGAGGGAAGATTCCTTTCGAGTATCTGGGTCAAAAACAAAACCTACCAACTGAGAGAGAGAGGGAGCAGAGGGACAGGGGGGATGAGAGGACAGCAGGGCATACAAACAAAACTGCTTTAGACCACATGGACTTTACCCACGTGAATCAATATTCAAGCCCCGATCTCCCCGTTGAGCAATGAGGCCAAAGAGAAGAGGGATGTGAAAGCCCGAGACAGAGGGAGGGCTGTGGGATGTCATGTGTAAAGAAGGAGATTCTCATTGGAGGCAAAGAGAAAGAAGATTGCTATGCATGTTTTCAAGGGAGAAAAAAAGAGGGAGGAGGAGGAGGAGGAGGAGGAGGAGGAGGACGAGGAGGAGGAGGAGGAGGAGGAGGAGGAGGAGGAGGACAACACACACCAAAAAAGCATCCGACGTACTGAAGCCATCTCAGTCGCCCCGCTACACTCAGGACTCCAGGTCTGATTACTGAGGTGAGCCCTGGACACACACACACACACACACACACACACACACACACACACACACACACACACACACACACACACACACACACACACACACACACACACACACAGACGCCACAGGATAAGTAGATGTAATGGCATTATAAAGAAAGAGTTTCTAGTTTTACTTCACTGTTAGAGCAGGATGCATCACTTTGATTTGCCAAATCGATCAAAGTCTTTTGTGAGCATCCTTGGTTCCTCATGACTGAATATATTTTCACTATATTCTTGTTCAAGATGTTGAATATGTCTAACAAACCAATTCTCTTCACACAAAAGCCTCAAGTTTTTGCAGGAAGTCGAGGTTGAAAAGCTCGTTTCTCACAACTCAGAGAAAAAGTTAATTATGACATAAGAAACATTTCAGAGTTGTTTTTTCATCTTTTTTGAATGAAAACTGTCTTCGTCATGGATCGGGGCAGATCGAGGGGCCATGTGAGAAACATGGACAACTACAAAACTAATAATTACAACATTTTCTTAAAATTGGTTGATTGTATGATTATTGTTGTGTGCAATGAAATGTTGTGAATATGTGACATGCAGAGAGTAAAAAAAATCAACATTATATCACTTGTTAACCCATACTCACAATTACTATTTTGGAAAAGTGCATTTTTTAAGAGTTATTTAAAAAAATTAGGCATATTTAGTCAACTTAGGACAAACAATTTGCATTTGAAATGCTTGGAGATAAGAGAAGAGAAGAGATGGCTCATGAGCCTCCAAGGGGAAATTGTTGAATCAGAAGTGGGTCCACCAATTCTCTGGATGCATAAAAATGTTGAAAAAAGTAAAAAGTTGGCTTTGTAATGTAGTTAGCGCAGCTTCAGATGTCTACACTTGCTCTGTATCGGTCAAATTCTTGAATTTCTCCTATTATTTGTTCTCATAATTGTAATCCTTAAACACTAATCCCCATACCCTCTAAACCAACCTCACGGCTTAATGTTAGCTGACGTACTGAGCGCCAATAGCTAATTTCTATCTCGTAATAATCCACACCTCACAGTGACATGCTCACACATTGAAAAGTATTGATTGATTGAAACTAAAGCTGTTTCCTTCAAAATAAAATCGTCATGAGTGTAGTGCTGATGATTTATGTTTGACTGTCACTATCTGAGGGAAAAGTTGTTCAGTTTGCACAATGAGATCTCTCTTTTTTAAATTTCTTTTCATTGGCTTGTTTTTATTTGTTTGTCTGTGTTTAATACAGTGTTTTTTCAGAGGAAGAAAATAAAACCGTGACAGGAGCAGAGAATGATGTCCTCTAAGCTGAAGTGGCTGATACTGATCCAGCTCCTGCTGAATGAACAGGCTCTGTGCCGGGTGCCACCCCCTCTGGCACCCACCAGCTCTCTGCTTCCAGATCCCGGAGATGAGTCCGACCTGGGTACCCAACTCCTCCAGGCGGAGAAACCTGCTCCCGACAGAGTCCGATCTGCTGCTCACATCGTGTCAGAGCTGAGGTCCAGGCTCCAGGGTCAGATCCAGGACCGGCTCCACATCCCGGGGAACGTCACGTGCGAGGACCTTCTCTCCGCCAGCTCTGTGGACGATCCCGCCTCCTCGGTGTTCCCTCAGGAGCTGCTGGGTCTGTCTCTGGTCCCGGTTCTGGTGGTGGCGGGATGCGTCCAGGAAGCTCAAACGCTCGTCCTCAAACTCTACAACCTGCTGGGAGCCGGCGACACCGAGGAGCTGCTGCTGGAGGTCGAGGCTCTGATTGAGAGGAGGATGAACCGAGCCACGTCCACGCCCGCCCCCGGACCCGCCCCTGAAGAGCGCCACATGGAGGCCGTGATGTTCAACATCCGGCAGCTGGCCACGCCGGGCGACGCCATCTTGAAACAGGAAGTGCACTGCGAGGGTTGGAGCCGAGTGAGTGGAACGACGCTGGTGGGGAAGGTGGTGAAAACGGGGCCGACGGGAGGTCTGGAGGAGGCCGTGAGCGCCTGCGAGAGGCTGGGGGCGCTGTGCGCGGGCGTGACCAGCGGGGGGCGCCGCAGGCCCGGGAAGTACCAGGCGGTGTTCAAGAAAGGCAGTCGCGTCCTGCCGTCCGAGGCCACGGAGAACGAGTGCTGGATCCAGCGGTGCAGCGCCGAGGCGGAGGAGGAGGCGGAGCAGGCGGGGCGCGTGAGGCGCAGCCTCCAGAGGAGCTGCATCGACAAGCGCGAGGAGAGAGTCTACAACGTGGTGGAGTGGATCCCGGCCGTCAGCACGCTCTACAACCTGGGCACCGCCGTCTACTACGCCTCGCTGAACTGCTCCGCCACCGCCAAGGAGAGAGCCATCCTCAGCGCCGTCGACCTGGGCACCGACGCCCTCATGGTGGCCACCGGGGGCACTGTGGGCGTGGCCGGGTACGCGCTGGGGGCGGGCGTGAAAACCGGGGTGAAGGCCGGGGTGAGGTACCTGCTCAACTCCCTGAAGCAGGAGGACGACGACCTGCTGGTGAACCAGTTCAGCTGGGAGGACGACACAATCAGACTGAGGGACTAATCAATCAATTAATTGATTAATTAATGATGGAATAATCATGATAGGTCCAGCGCCCCTCCGGTGACATCTGATGAAAAAGAAAAAGTAATAATAATGATAATGGATGGCCAATTTAGCCTAATATACAATCTAATTTATTTTGATATAAAAATCAATCTTATCTTAATGACATACTAAAAACTACATAAAGGGACAATGTGCAACACTTTTGGTTTTTATTTCCCAGCTTTTTTTCACTTCTTATCATTCGTGTATGACTTTCCTAATAATTCGGCACATTCTCATAAAATAAGAACTTTAGATTCATTTATAAATATGACGTGTGACCTCGCAGGGCAGCGCCATGACAGTCCGCCATCTTGAAACTACAGCAGCCGGCAAGGGACAAACAACGTGTTTTCCTTGGAGACGCTGGAAGAGAATGATCAAGACTGTGTTTTTCATCAACAATGAAGAATAAAATCATCAGTTAGCTACATTAATTATAATTCCAGTGGATTTAATTCCCCCTCTCAACATCTTATGGGGGCGGGGCCAATTCAAAGTTCAATTCTTCAGATTAATTGAATTGAAATGACAATTTTGGAATACTGCAACAGTCTGCCCACACAAAGGTGAATTGTCTCACGGCCGTTAACCATCTCATTACGTATCGCATTATTATTATCATCGTTTTTTCTTCAGCAGATGTCGTCAGAGAGGCTCCGGACGATCGCGGTCAGTGTTTTTTTTGAAACCAGGGCTGTGCAAAACAGGGATGTTACAACATAAACAAACAGGAACGTAACAATATAAAAACCAGGCCAGAGCTTGATATGGGGATGCACAAAGAGAATTAATCAAAGTGGAGCGAGATGATCAGACTCAGACATACAGCCCGACAAACCGAATTATAACGATCAAACCGTTCTGACGTACCTGATGTGACTTTTTCTCCAGATTATTCACCCTTTGATCTGAGGAGCCTCCCTAGTTTAAAGGTGAGAAAATCAGAGCAGTGAGACAGGGAAGCTGCTGAAACATCAACATCGGGCTCAGTTCACATCCACTCTAACCAGCCGGGGGGGCGGCCCTGCTCAGGGGCAGGGACAGCTGTAATGTTCATGTCTCTCTGTCCCGCACTGAAGAGAGAGTTATAAACGGTTTTCATTGGATTCATTTGAAACCGGTGAATCTGAACAGAGACGGATGTGGCGTAAAATATGAGCGTGATGTAAAAAACGTTGATTCCTCATCACTATCTGACTGATTCTGGCTCTGACATAAAACATTAGATGTGTTTCTTTTTTAAGTGGCGCTTTCACACAAGACTCAGGTCTGAAAAAAACACAACTTCACAACTTTGTTTAGTCCCAGTTGCTTTCACGAGTGGCTTTTGGAGGAGGATGATAGTCTGGTTACACAACATCATGCAGTTACAACAGTGGTCCACTTGGGGCGCTAAACTCCATTTCTTTTAGCAAGGAACGTAAAGTTCCTTCCATTCAAGATGAATGGCTGCCAAGACAGCCGACCAGTGTTAAGATTACCTGTGGTTGCCAGATAAGCCTGAAATGGACTTGTGCAGGAATGGATCGTAATAAACCTCCAGCTAAAAAGTAGTACTGTAGAGTAGCACTGAGGCATATCTGATGAAACCAGGGTTCCATAGCTTCTATGTTAACATCAGGGAATGAAGTAAATCATGTTAACTAAGCGTGTTTCACGAAATGAAACCTGAAGAACATTAAATCTAACAATTTTCCAGGCAGTTTTGTTTTGTATCCTGTAGAATAATCCACATAAAAGTTTTGTTATTGTTGTTACTGAATCAAATGTACGAGTCCGCCTGGTTTTTGCACAGCCCTGTCGAACACATTTAATTTTCTTTCTTTTTGTTTTGTTTTTGTTAGGGAGAGAAGTCAATGACACAAGATCGGTATTTGTTAACTGACGTGGTTTTAAGAGTAACAGTGTGTTCATTATCTAGTTTATATAATAGAGAGAGGAAAAATTACTCGTTTGTTTGTGTGACTGTGTGACACAAACTCCATTTGACACAGTAAATATTCCTCACTGGAAATGTCAATTAGTTTGTGAACTTAATTATTTTGTTACTGTGTAGCTTAAACTGTAACAAGATATGCACATTCATGAGTAATGTTGTAAAATGAGCTTTGAACTTTAATGCTTTTAGGAAACAAACATTTTGTTTCGTTGTGTTTTGTTGTTGTGTGTGTTTGTGTGTGTGTGTCGATCAAAATAGAACAATTTATCATATCAAGCAGCAGCTTTTGAAGAACTGGTCTCAGGAAATGAAACTTTCAATCCCTCATGATTTTGTTTTTCCTCCCATCCAGTCTCTCTGTTCATTCTCTGTCCGTCACTCTTGTCGTTTTCATCCCTCACATCCACAGTCAGCTCTGGTGTAACTGCAGGGACGATAGAAGACTAAAATTCCTTTGTTTGATGTGTTTTTGTTTCTTTTAAGTTTAATAAATTGTACGTTGAATCTGTGTGTGTACAGTTGTTTTGAGTGGAGGAGCTTCACACTCACATATTCATGTCCAGTTTACTGTCTTTTCTGTTCAGGTCAAATTTCTCCCATTCTTATAATTGACAGCATGTAATAGTAGTACTTCCTTTGTACAGCGAGGCTGCTCTAATTAGATATAGTTCTAGCTCTGCAGAGGGAACCTCGACATATTAAAACTTAAAGTAGGAGGCAAGAGGCAAAATGTACTTTTTAGGGAAAAAAAGACTTGTTTTCTTGCCAAATTTCTATTTGTCAAGTATTAAAGTGCATTCATGTTTTAGTGTATTATGCACTAGATCCTAAGTCAATACAAGTCATACAGAGGTGAAAGTCCAACATCTGCAGCTCCAAAACAATAACAAACAGCACCTTTCATTCATTTATTCATTTTTTTTCTTATTTTATCAGTTAAGACAAATTCTTGTCTTCTTACAATGTTTGCATGACTAGTGCCAGAAAACACATGTGTAGGAGTGTTGGAGGAGAGAAAACAACAGACCCGTCAAATAATAACAACTTTAGAAACTTTAAAAATCATCTTTTAAAAGCAATAAACCAATAAAAGCACAAATTGCCTGAGTGGATGGGTCAGATAGAAAATTGGAAAATTAGAAGAGGTATCATACCCACTGTACGTGAGACCCTCAGTCGGATCGTAGAAATGGCTTCAAGGACACAAATGCCTGAGATTTAAGATCTTTATCTCATATATTTTGGTCCCTGATTATTAAATACACAGTACACAGAAAGTCTCCACAAACTGGTTACAGACATATGTTAAGCACCCAACTGATGAAACTGATGACTACAAACCATTATTATTGCTTTTATGAGTAATAAAACAGACATTTATATGATTTATATGGTCATATGTCATGTCATATACACATTTACACATGTAAATGACACATGATATATATATATATATATATACAACAAATATGAGTAAATACACGGCCATACAGTGAGGCCAAGAGATATAAACAGTGTATAAGGTGTAGAGTTGGTGTTGCAGCCCCTGCAGCACCATCCTGAGGTTCACAGATGAATCCTCTCTGGTGGACCATCATCACAGAGGACGATGACAGTCTACAGAGATGAGGTCCTCCGACTGACTGGGTGGTGTGACAGAAACTACCTCACCCTCAACAAACCAGGGAGGTGATCATAGACTTCTACAGGCACTAAGCCGACCCTCCCCCTCTCTGCGTGAAAGGAGACTTCTTGGAGAGGGTGCCCTCCTTCAAATTCCTCAGCACCCACATCCTGGAGGACCTGTCTGGGGCGGCTGACATATCTGCCTGAGTCAAAAAAGCCCAGCCGTGCCTTCATTTCCAACAGGCTGCAGGCCGATCTTCTGGTCTCCTTCCACAGGGCCACGATGGAGAGTGTACTAGTGCAGGCCATCTCTGTGTGGTACGCTGACCACTCCCACCCCGGACTCAATCACCAGCTCGAGGTGTCTCACTAGAGTCAGAGCAATAATTAAAGACCACCTTCATCCCAACAATCACCTGTTCAACATGCTGTCCTCTGGGAGAAGGTTCAGGTCCATCAAGACTAAAACACACAGACTAAAGAAGCTTCTTTCCTTTGATAATCAGAACTTTAAATGGACAGTGATACCACCTTTCATATGACCATTAAACTTGATGTGTGTGTGTGTGTGTGTGTGTGTGTAATGTTGTATGTTCATCTGTTAGCTGCTGTTGCTCGTGCTCTATCTGGGTCTGCCCCACTTCCTCCCTGGGAAATAGCATCATAGTATAACCGTAATATAGCTGTAATAGTATCACGACTATATTAGCTAAAATATTTCCTGTGCATTTTCCTCTAATAATAATAATAATAATAATAATAATAATAATATACAGCTATATTAGTTAAAAGTATTTCCTTTATATACTCCTCTCCCCCATCTGTTTTAGTATTGTTTTGTATTCATTAAACCCTTGTACTGTATATACCCCTGCTCTACCCATGTGCTCTTTGCTCTGTAGTATGTGGGTATTTTGCACTTCATCATATCATTTTAATCTCACCTTAGTGGCCTTACTGCTTTTATGTCATTGTACAGGCAACTGTTCCACAACAATTAAAGTCTTAAATGTTGAATTGTATGTATACAGCCTGCATGTCCAAACACAGTTCCCCTCAGGTGAGACATAATGAATCCAAAGTTAGTTAAGAAAATTAACTATACACCTGGAGCTATTTGTATAACATGATAGTGAGCGTCATAAGGAACAAACAGGGTTTTGTTTAATGAGATAAGGCAACAGGACATGAGGCCTGCTGAGGTAGCGTGTCTGCTTGCCCTTTTTTGGTGGTGTTCAACTGTACAGGAACGTGACTGACTAGAAGGTTCCTCCTCCAAGTGACCGGAAAGGGTGAATTGGTGTGAAGGTCTTCCACTGGTTTAATCCTGCACGTAGACTTTTATTTCTGTTTCTATTATCTTTACTTTTTAACAACCAGACCAATGGAAATGTCATTGTCACATGTCATTGTTTTTAAAGAAAATAGCATCTGCATTATCTTATATATATATCTCACAATATATATTTATATCTATATATCTATATCTATATATTATATCTATATCACAATAAGAAAATCCTCATGACATGTTTACATTTGTGACAGCATGGCTATAGCAACAACAGCAGTAATAATAACTATAATAATTATGATAATTAAGATAATTATCATAATTATAATAATAATTATTATGATTATAGCAATTATAATAATAATATGGCTCGTCCAACCACATTGTGGGGTGAGGCTGAACCAGGTCAGTATAAAATCAACAGTTTTCACAACTTCTGATGACTTTGTGTCAATTAATGTTTAATTTGTGTATAAATTAGTTGATAAATTCACTGCTGTGACTGTGTGTCCAGCCTGACCTCTAGTGGTGAGACGGAAAGCTCCAACAAAGTTTTGGAGAGGGGATGCTTTTTTTTTTTCTTTTCAGTGTCCAGTTGTGCTTCTGTGTGGAAAAATACCAGCATAGAAATCTTCTCTAGCCTTGTCTAGCTCTACTTTGCCAACGTAAACAAAACAATGATTGTTATGACCACCAGTTGTACCTTTGCCTTCATTATCTTCCAGTTCTGGTTGTGTAATGATAATGATGATTTTCATAATCCATAATCATACATGTCTGGAATCAATTCTCAGATACTGTATTCTCCAGAAGTTTTCTCGTGATAACAACTTATTATGTCAGGATCTCTATGTGACAAAGTCTGTTTTACTCATGATGACCCATTAATTTATTTCATTATCTCAACATACCAGAAACTTTTGTTTTCATTAGCATCTCTGATGATTGTGTTCTGGTCCACTCCTGTGATGGAAGTCCTGTTGAAGGCTTCATGATGAACTTCATTTAACCTTCATTGTGAGCGTATTCTCTGTAACCTTCCTTCATTGTGTTATTCCATGCACTCCATGTAACCTGCGTAGACTTGGGGAGTGTCAGGGAGGTCACCGATCACAAAGGAGCCTTGTTGGAGTGTCATCTATTTATGATCGCTGACTGTCATGACCTGTGTAGGAGATGCCCCGAGCCAAGGAAGTACATGAAGTCTGACAAGAGTCAGACGGAGAGTCAAGGTGCCTCAGAGCGAACACGGGGTTTCTGGAATGAAGACTTATGGCTGTATGAAGGTCTGAGTGTCCTTGACTGTCTGGTAGATTTATTGTTTCGATTAGGCAGGGCAGAGGAGGGCACAGAATCAGTATGAGAAAGAGTTCCAGGGGAGTCCTTCTTTTCTTCTTTCGTACTGTTTGAGCTTGAACACATGTTAATGAACATTCGTTGCACTGCAAGAAAGACATCTGCCCTGTCAAGACTCATTTCTTCTATTTGGTGCTTCAGTTGAGAATGAACACAGGCTGAATCGACTCTTTCTGTTCCTGATAGCATTCAGGTTATCCCTCATCATTTGAGGAGAGGATGAGTCTGGATGATAATGAAATATGTATTATAACAAGAAAATGGCATTTGTTATACCAGCATATTATTCTACATATCTGTAGCCTATGCTATATTTTACAGCTTTTTAATCTGCTGCATCATTCATATTTCTTCCTAATCCTTTTACCTTTTGCTCATTTGTACTGTACACATATGCACTTTCTGCTGTTTGCTCCTCTGGTTAGACACTGTTTAATAGAGAACTGAATTCTCCACCATGAGGAAGGTCTGATGAAGCAGCGTCTCCTTCATTCCAGTCGAGCACAGTCTTCTCACACGGCCAGCGGGTCGTGGGCGAGGAGAGTTACATGATCGTGTCATCTTCGTGCATCATAGTCAGACTCTGCACCAATGGTCTCAAACAACAAGTAGGACGTTCCTGGCTCTGTGAGACTACGGCAGGGTGTGGAAGTGTCCTACACACACACAGACTGGGAAATAAGTGCAGCTGCATGTGTGGAGAAGTGATAAGGTGACTGTTCCTCTTTGTATCTGTGCACAAACAAGTGATAAAAACTCTGAGTTCATCTAAGGTCACACACGCAGTTTTCCACCACAGCCAAAGTGTATTTTGTCATCTTATGTACCTAAACAATGTGACTGCTCAATAAAATGAATATAATCAAACATTCAACATAACTTCTTAACTCAACTTTTTGACTTTTGAGTACATTTTTGAGTTTGATTGAGCTTGCATAGAATCATTGTATTCCCAGTCACAAATGACGAAACCATTTTAGATTATTATAACATACAATACCATATTGCAAGTTTTTATTTGGTATTGTTAACTATGTCATACAAATAATTCCTCAGAGAAGAAATTATTACTTTATTTCTTTAATTTAGGTGTTATTTTGATTTTAGCACATACTCATATGTACCATCCATACATTATTTTAGCTACATTGTACTCATTGAAGGAACAATTCAACAATTCAATTAATTCAACCTCACACAGGAAAGACTCATTCTATTCTATTCTATTATCTATTCTATTCTAAAACTTGCAATGTTGAGAAGAATATGAGTTGGTATGAAGATGAAGCACACCACAACGTTATAATATATGTTTCATTAAAGATTCATAATGATCTTAAATGGTTTGGTCATTTTTGACCAGGAATGCTGGAGTAAAAACACCTGGAATAAACACAACAGGAGGGTTAGAAATATGGGTTCCAGAGCACAAGAGTTCAGATTGAACAAATTAGAGATAAGTTGTGTGTGAGAGTTTTATTCTTGAAAATCTTCATTAAATCAAACCACATTTTTCAAGAATCATGGTATTTGTTTTTATGTATACATATGACAAAATTATGTTATATAGAGACTATAAAAATGTAAAGACATAAAAATATAAAGACATATAATTTTATGGCCTAACAGTAGATAAGTGGAATACAAAGTGTTTTCAAGAATCAACTGTTGACAGTGATTGTATCAAGAATTACACTGTGAATCTTACAAAGTTGGTTATTACCAACAACATGGTTGTAGTGTGTTTGTGTTTGTTTTTTTCTGTTATTACACACATTGCACATTGTATGAAAGAGCACAAATTTTGCTGCAAAACCGGAAAATCTAATTTGCTACTGTTCTACTGTTTAATCTATGGTTTGGATCAACATGGACAGTTTCTATGTTAAAGTATGGCTATGCTGTGTGAGGTTTTTTTTTTTTCTCAAAACTGGGTTCATTCATGCTTGAAGGAAAATTTGAATGTAATTTGTCTGGGTTAGGGTTACACTTAGCCAAAAGAGGAATGACAAAAAGAAAGAAAGAAAAACTAGACAATTCCTTCATGGAAATGTTTGGCCTCTTGCAGGTCCAAGAACTGATATTCCTAATCGAACTGCACATTTTGATATATAATTTGTTTGAACTGTAAGGATGTGAACTTAAGTCTGACAGTGACTGTGAATGTGAATGTGGATGTGAAGAGTGCTCTGTGCTGGGGCACCAATAAAAGAAACGGTGAATAACAATAGTGTGGTCGACAGCCACTGTTGAGAGGTTTCCCTCTCACCTTGCTCTCTTGATAATATTCAAATATGTGATACAGACTATGTTATGTTATGTAACCTCAGATCAAAACTGTGACTACACGCCCAGCATGTTTTGGTTGGGACCCATGAGGACATGATGCGTCACACTTTCACAACATCATTTCTCGGGAAGCCCTCAGTCCGTGGCTGTAAGTTTCTATTTCGTACGTCACGCATGATTGACGTGTCGACGCATCAATAGCGTGCGACGCTCTCTCTCGGAACGGGCCAATGAGCAGTCATCTTGGTAACTAGGCAACAGTGAAGCCGACATTACGGTTCCGCCTTTTGGTTTATGTGAGTTCAATTAGAGCCAAGATGGCGCCCGGCTCTCTGACCGTCAGTAACAACGAGGGCGGGACAAACTAACGTCCAATCAGACAGAGAAATGAGACAACTAGACTCAGGAAATAACATTGACACGCCTGAAATCTGCAAGAGCTGGTGGTGTTGGGTTTCTAGTATCTACGGCAAGTCACACGACGAGACGAATAGCAGGCTATGCGTCCGTCTTGTTTGTCGGATTAAATTAGCTCCGACATTTCAAAGTGGACCCGCACTGACAGCGACATATCTGGGTGAGTGGTTGAAGTTGTGCTTTCTTATCTGCGCAATTCTATAAATCAACATTATTTCATGTTTTAAAAGCAACTTTTGCAAGGATTGCAAATGACTCCGTCAGCACTGTACTGTTCACATTGAACGGAGTAAATTGTACTGAAGCAGGCACTCGATCAGACCCGTGGCCTTTGTTAGTTTGCTGTAGAGGTTACTATGGTACATAAAACACACGGTTAACAGAGCGATGAGACAGAATGTCCTCAGGGATCAGGGAGAGCAAGTAGTTAATGAAAGAGTCCAGGTATGTCATGTCATATCAGATCAGTGTGTACTGGTGCATTGGTGTTGAGTTTAAGTGTGTGTGTGTGTGTGTGTGTGTGTGTGTGTGTGTGTGTGTGTGTGTGTGTGTATGTGTGTGTATGTGTGTGTGTGTGTGTGTCTGTATGTGTCAGTGTCCGTATGCATGTGTGTGGGACGAAGGGGGGTTTCCTGGTATTATATCCCCAAAAAACATGCATGTTGAGATTGATCACACACTCAAAATTTCCCCCAAGTATGAGTTTGTGAATGAATCGTGTATGTGTGTGTGTGTGTGTGCAGGTGTGTGTGTGTGATACGTCCCAAGGTACAAATATTTTCAACACGCATTTACAGAAATATAGATAGACCTTATTTTAATAAGCGTTATTTTATCAGGTGCAGATTGTCTGCACTAGATAAGAGGAGCTGACAGTGAGAGAAGGAAGAATCAGAGTGATGTTACTGGTCGTTACACAACTCAGTGAAACAGTAGGACAGTAGGAGGACTTGCTTTCAGTGATCAGTACAATAGTAGTACACATTTGGTTTGCACATAGAGTGTACAAAACATACAAATGTGGGCCTTATATATAGTCAGGAGAGGACTGCGTTATGTACAATGCACATTTCACAATTGAAATGTTTTGTTCACAAGTGAAGAAAACATTTTTTTCTTTGTAGCCCTGTATCTATAAAGGCATTCCTTCCTGTTGTGGTTGCCTTTATTTATCCCAGTGGGGACATTTTTTTTAGGATCCAGCAGCATTGTTGAGTCCAGACTCTGTTCCGTTTCCTGTGCTTCTTTAATAAGTTTCACAATGTGTGATAAAGGTCGTCTCGTTGGGCACAAGCCCTCTAGCACAACACCTCTATGCAGCATTAGATCTGACACTATGCATCACCTATTTTAAGACTTACCAATCAGATTTTATCAATTAATGACACATTTCATTTTGATGCTGCATTAACCTGTAGTTCTGGACATGTTAAACGTGGTTTTAACCTCAGGATGGCTCAGTGGGAGAAACTGACGCAGCTTCCGGCTGCTTACGGGCAGCAGCTCCACGAGCTCTACGACAGGGATGCGTTTCCCATGGACGTGAGGCACTACCTCGCCGAGTGGATAGAGAAGCAGGACTGGTGAGGCGCTTGATCCTTTTATTACTTGATTATCACTCAGGTTTCTAAAAACAAAACTCTCAGCCTCGCATTTCACTTTTCATTGTCCAGGAAACGGGCAGCGGGGGACCTCGATTTCGCAATGGTGCTGTTCCAGGTCCTGCTGCAGAATCTGGATATTCAACACAGCCGCTTCATCCAGAAGGACTCCTTCCTGCTGCAGCACAACATCAGGCGCTACAAACAAAACTTTCAGGTGAGGCCGTTTGTCTTTAGCAGTCAGAAATAATCAGAAAAGTCAGAAATAATCCACAGTGAACATGACGCCATGGTGTCATCTGGAGTTTCCTCTATATTATATTCTCTTCTAAGGTATTTATTAATAATCAATGGATAAATAGATAGAAAATCAAGACTCCTCAATGAGACTCTGAAAATCCTGTGTGGAAAAAAGACACAACAGCTTATTTTCAACAAACTTCATACGTGACTTGCAGCCACATTTGGATCCTCAGCTCTGCTGTTTTACAATCAAATGTGGTAATATGTGAAATATGAGGTTTTAATTTCATTCGGATTAAAAGATTCTAGTTCAACTCCACCCTACTCTTTTTTACCTCGTGTGACTGACTCACATAAAACACACATGAAAATCCTCCACTGTGGTCATAAATGGGTAATAAATAAATGAATGAATGCTCCCATTGTCCTTCTTTAACTGTTTCCTCTGAACTCCTTCCACAGAGGGACCAGGACAACCCCTGCGCCCTGGCGAGGACAGTCCTCTGGTTTTTGAGCAAAGAAAGGGAAATCCTACATAGTGCTGAGCTGGCTGAGCAGGTTGGGCAACATTTATCGGTTTATATGTGATCATGGCATGTGATCGAGAAAACACGCCCTGATAGCGCCCTAAAAACATTGTCATAAAAGAATCATGCCAACATTAGTCATGACACTGATGTTATGTAAACAGTGTTTGAGGCGAGCTGTTTTTAATCAGACAGATGTTTTCTTTTTATTATTGACACGTTGTGACCGTGTTAACCCGTGGAGCGTGATTCATTCGTTCAGTCGTTTAGTCACGCAGACACAGGCAGACATCTGCAAGAAAACACCAAACACGTTTTGAAACGTCTCAAGGCGCCAGTGGTGATTAACGTCTCTGCCTGCTATTCTTCGTGGTTTTGAGAAAAAAACGGAGAAAGACCCGAATGCACCAAACGCCTCTGGAGTGTGTGGGCTCACAAAGTGTGATTTTATTCTTTCTTATCTACCAAGTAGTTTCAACTGCCACTTTTCTTTCTTTCAGTCTGCAATATGAACCAGCAGGATACACAGAAACAAAAGTTATTCAGAAATATTCATCTTGCTTCTTTCTTTTGTCTATTTTTAATCTCAGGTCCAGTTTCTGAAGATGGATCAACAGGTGCTGGAGACGAGCAGCCAGCAGGACCTAGAGCGTAAAATGGCCACGCTCAGGAACGAAGTGCAGGTGGATTTCACTTTCTATCAGTAGAGGCTTAAAAGTATTAAAAAGTTGTAAATCATGATTTTAAGAGGTAGTGTTACATTTTGCATCTTCTTCAGGCTTTTTCCATGTAGTTTGTCATTTTTGTGTATTTATGGTGAATAATTGAGAGTCAGAGTCCCTTATTTTGACCAAAGATCACAAACTTTGGTTTAACTTATTCTTTGGAGCGTTCTTCCTTCCCAGCTGATCTGAGGTCTGTTTTATGGTTGTGCTCTATAGATTTAATTCTAACTACAAGTTACTGAGTTGAAGGTATTTTGCTGACTTGTTTCATGCAGAAATTCTGTTTTAAAGTTGTTTTGGAAGATCTTTTTCTAAAAGTCTTAAAAATACATATTGTAATTAACTTCAGTATTGCTGCTGATACCCTGGATAGACAGATGATACTTACAGGAAATGATCCAAACGTTTTTCTATATACAGAACACGTTAAACAGTCTGAGGACCTCCTGAGTCTTTTGGTCCAGAACCACATGTTGCCCATTCCACTATACAGTATGATGGATGCTTCATCTTTAACTATTATTGTTTTGATTCTGTACCTTTTGTTTGTTTGTAGTGCATGGAACATACAATCCTGTGTCTGGAGGAACGACAAGATGAGTTTGACTTTAAATACCAAACCTACAAAATGGAAGGTAAGCAGATAAAGATGTTCCAGCTGCTTTGTTTTGGTCTGTTTTGTCTGCATGTAAACTAATCCCACTGTGTGGAACTTGCAGCCGTAACAGATGAAGCCGTGCAGAAAGACCAGCAGAAAGTGTTCCAAAATCTCATCAACACACTGGACGCCTGTAGAAAGGTACAGAGCTACAAATATTCACATTAGAGATGAGAAGACTAAACGATGCGCATTGTTGCATGGACAGGATGCGAGGTGCATCAGCTTGTACGTCTGTGCATTGATACCCTGGCCGCCCGCCCTGTTGCATGTCCTGAACAAGAAGCTGTTTCTTTTCATCTTGTTTGGGTTTCATTTTTTCTGTTGGAGAAACCATCGCTCTGTTCGTATCTGTACCCATCGATCCGACAGTTAAACCAATTCAGTGACCGAAGGCAGAGTACAGCCAATCACAGGTGGAAGGAGTCCAGTCACAGACTGCATATACAAGATGGATGTAGTCTAGTAGGTCTAATCTAGTAGGATGGCTGAGGTCAAAAGTTAGCTCCACCCCTACTGCTCTCAAGCCCCGCCCTCTTATCCAAATATGATTTTTTTTTTTATGTCCAGGTCCTCAGTAGATCAGGACAAAAGGTTATTTATCTGTTGTTTATCTGTGGATATCTGATATATGAAGCTTATCTGACACCTACCACCACTGGGAAGAGAGATCTGGATGAAACCTTAAGATAGAGAGAGAGAGGACCTCTATGTCTGGGGGAGGATGTGTTCCAGTGGTGGAAACAACACGTTGGGCCTCCCACTGCTACCTGTCCTTCCTCACCAGCAACAAGTGAAACATCTGAGTCTTTTTTCTGTTTTCAGTTTCTCACCACATCCAAGCAATGACACCTATGACAGCGGTGAGACTGGTGTTTGTTTAGAGCAATAGCAATAAGAGTTTAACCCACTGTGAAAGGTTGATTTATTGTTCATTAATCATTAGCACCTATTAGTGTTAAGAATCTTAAATATATGGGATCGTGGAGATGTATCAAGATACATATGGCGTCGGCCCCAACTCTAAGTTGTAAGATGTAACAGCCTCATTTTTGTTGTCTGATATTCCCCTCTTTTCCTCATCCGATCACTTTCTCAGAACACACTGTCGGACCTGAGTAAGCTGCTGGAGAAGGCCGTCCTGCTGAGTGAGATTCTGGTGAAGAAAGAGCTGGTGGAGTGGGAGCGCAGGCAGCAGAAGTCATGCATCGGTGCTCCGGACAACGTCTCCCTGGACCAGCAGGAGAACTGGTGTGTGTGACCGTACCTGCCCTCCCCTGGAGTGCTCATCCTTCAACTTTACTGTGTGTTATTGACACAATAGACCCCAACATCCATGAAATAACCCACATGATCGACGATTTGGTTGAAATGATGGAGCGTGTTTAGCTTCCTCCAGGCCCGTTAGCACACACAGTTAGTTGTGTTTCCACAACAATTTTTAACAAAACGAATGTGATATTTATTGAGTTCTGACAAACTTCTAGGTGTTTCCATTATATTGTGACTTGGATGTTAGCTGTAATTCACATGTGACTCTCCACTTTGAGGAAGATGGATGCTCAAAACTTTGGTGTGTCCATGGTATCACTAGATATTTTAACTGGATCTGTTAACCTCTACATCTTGTCCAGTGACCTGTAAATGAAAAAAAAAGTGATCTAATCTACATCTACACATGTGAAAAACATCCTAACGAGATGTTCTTTTAACATTTAAAAGTCAACAAGGTTTTACTGTTATTTTGAGGTTTTCACTGTTTTTGCGCACCCACAGTCTCTGTAGTTATTTGTTTCGAGGTCACCCATCGCCCTCCTGCTCTGGTTGTGTTTGTAGGTTCACCTGCGTGGCAGAGTGTCTCTTCCAGGTGCGGGAGTTTCTCAGTAAACTGGACGAGCTGGTTGGAAAAGTGTCCTACGCCAACGATCCGATCAAAGCCCAGAACCCTGTTCTCCAGAGGAGGGTCGATGCGCTTTTGAAAGACCTTCTGAAAAGGTCTCAATAAGTAAAACATGTTCTCACGGATCCCTCATGATTTCCTGCTGATTTTTCTGACTCGACTGTTTGTTTTTCACTGTTTATTGAAGTTCGTTTGTGGTTGAGACTCAGCCGTCCATGCCGCAGGGGAAAGGACCTCTGGTGCTGCGCACAAACGTCCAGTTCTCTGTGAAGACCAGGTGAGACACCTGCTAAACCTCCTGACACCTGCTAAACCTGCACCAAAATGCAGCTCATCTGTTAGATTTTATGTTATACAACACTGGGGAACTTAGGATATGGTGCCTATGATATATTGAATATCCATGCCTAGAATGAGGGTATGAGAGGGGGGTTTTGATGATCTGGATGAATCTCCACACACATTACTTCCTTAAATTTCCAACTCTCTGACTCTCTGGCTTCACATTTTCAGGCTCCTCGTTAAGATTCCAGAGTTGAACCACGCCATGAAGGTGAACGTGTCCATGGACAGGTGAGGTTCCTCTCAGTCTCGTGTTAATCCTCACGCACCGTTTGAAATAACTCTAATCTAGTCTAGTAAAAACAACAGCTGTAGAAATGTATCTGATAGATAATTTTTTTAACTGTATTTGTTCAGGTCTTTCCTTCAACTTTAGCTCTGATCAAAAACATTTTAATATTCTATGTTGAGTTGATTTTTGCCTACGTTGACCATTAAAAGTGTTTGACATCACATTTGGACAATTTGCATGAAACCTATAAAGTGTTCAATTTGTTGTAATATAGTGGAAGTCAGACGATGATGTTGTTGTGTTCTGGCACTTTCTCTTTCTCACTGCTCTGTTTTTCTCACCCTTGAAAACAGGGAGGCTCCTCAGATCAAAGGGTAAGTGATCTATTTCACATCCTGGGTTTGAGTTTGAGTGTTGGCAGCAACACAGGATGCAGGATTTCACTGTAAATTTCACTCAAAGGATGCAGAGTCAACATTCAGTGAGACTCAAAGGAGTTCTAGAAACACCTCGAGGCACTTCTAGAGTCTCCAGTCAGAATATGCACACTGCACAAAGAGGTCCAGTGTTAACCACTGGTCCACTGTCTCAACCTGTATTCATCCACCTCCACTCACTCTTCAATAAACCAAGCTCTAAAAGTTATTCATATTGCACAGTTCTGGTCCACATGGCCTTCATGCAGATTATTATTTGAGTTTGTTTTTTTCAGTAAACCTGTTGTGTTTGTAGATACCGGCGGTTCAACGTCCTGGGGACCAGCGTCAAGGCCTTGAACATGGCAGAGAGCCAGAGTGGAGGGATGGTGGCAGACTTCAGACATCTGGTGAGTGGAGGTGACTCAGGAAAAACTCCAAAGAAGTTCTGTTTACTGTATGGGTTTTCCTTTTCAAAATAAAAGCAATTGTTCTAAATTTTTGACAAAGTACAACCACAGACTGTTTATAAAAGATGGACGTAGTTTCCGGTCTGAAAAGTGAAACTAACCTGGAAGTGGCTCTACTAGCAAGACCACCGCGAGGGTTGTTGTTCAGTGCGTTTCTTATCACAACTCATTACAGATTCAACAGCTTCTGTTTCTCATGCCAGAGTGTGATTAATTAGATTTTAGAGCTTTAAAAATGGAATAATTAGCCGAGTGTCTATTTGATTGACATGTCTGACCCATAGTGATTGACAGATGACCCTCAGAGGCGGCAAGGGTCTCATGGGGGTTTCCACTGAAGGATGTTAAGTGTAAGAGTCACATTTTATGAGACTCAATTTGAGGAAGATGGACATGCAAAACGTTTAGTGGTTTTTAAGGTTTTGTTTGATTTTTTAAATTAAATTCAGACACAGTTCAGTCTCCTCCTCTCCTGTCCACACACACTCTTCCATCTTGCATGAAGTGAAATGGTTTTTTAGCCTCCTACATTGGCAGGTAAAGTCTGAGTAAAATATATAGCTACAGGTCTGCAAATGTGAAACCTGAAAACTGCAAAATGGTAAAATCATGTCCTGTGGTGAGTAAATATGAAAAACATAAATATTTGCATCACTTTTTAGCAACGCAACTGAAATTAAACCTCAAGAGAGAGTCAACATGTTCAAGTGACGCTGCGATATTTAGGTTTTTCTTACTTTTCTACGAGCAATGAACGATAGATGAGGGATAAACACAAAGACTTTCCATACAAGACAAATTCTGCCCTGACAAAAGTCTGAATGCCATGAGCCGACACCTCCATTCACCGCGGAAGTTGGAAGTTTGAGCTGGGAATGATGTCACAGCCCAGTTATCAGCATTCCCGTTACAAAGTCGAGTCCATGTATACCACATGAAACATGTAAGTTGTATGTATATGTATGTATGTAATGTATGTACAGTATATATATGTTGAACAATACTATGTGTATGACTGATTTAGTACAACAAAAAGTAGTCAGAAGTGTGAATGTTACACAGGAGTGTGCAGTAATAACATATTCACAATAACAGTGCAATAATTTAATTTAATCAAAGGTCCTTTATTATTCTTTATTCACTCTATTCAATCTGTTGTATTTCATCTATTATTTACTCAACCTATGTTGTATTTAGCCAGACTGTTTATTTCTTTAATTTTACTGTTACTGTTCATTCAGAGTTCATCATTTATTTATTAAGTTTTGATTGTTTATTAAGAGTTTATACAGTTTACTGTCTTGCTGTCTTTATCCTCATGAGATCTTTTAATGTACATTGTTAACTCTCTTTACGACGTCTTATATTTATGCTGCTGGAAATGAGGGAGTCGTCCCAAAGGGATCAATAAAGTCTGAGTCTAGTTAGTTTCTATTGTTTACACTCGGGGGCGGCCATCTTTGATTTTGATTTGATTCAACTTAAGGGCGGTTAACCCTCTTCCACCTTCCCAGTCGGAAATCCGACCTTGGGAGAGAGAGAGAGGGGTGGGGGGCTTTCCATGTGAAACTTCCAGCTCAGGACCTGGAGTAGACCTGTATGTAGCTGAATGACTAACGCTGAGTCTCGTTCCATGTGGGTTTGTCAGACGCTGAAGGAGCAGAAGTGCGGCGCTGGAGGGAAAGGCACCAGCGATGTGAGTCGGAGCAGCGTCTGCCGCCCGTTCCAGTCTGTGACTCGTCGGATCGATTCAGTAACTTTGTGGTTCTTGTGTCTGTGTGTACGCGTCAGCAGGTGTCCCTGTGTGTGACCGAGGAGCTCCACATCATCTACTTCAACACCGTGTTTGAGCACAAGGGCCTGTCGGTGGAACTGCAGGTACTGCTGGTCTGGTCTGAGTGCCACACTGGAAATGTGCTCTGTGTTCCTGGGCCTGAGACCCTAGTGAGAGTTTTGTGGTGTTGAAACCGTAGGCCTGCTCCCTCCCCGTGGTCATCATCTCCAACTCCAGCCAGCAGCAGAGCGCCTGGGCCTCTGTCCTCTGGTTCAACATGATCAGCCTGGACACCAAGGTGAGAGTCACTGGACCACCCTCTAAACACACCTCCTGGAAGGAAAGATGCCATAGAGCTGAAAGAGATATCGATAATTAGACTTTTTTTAACCTATTAGAAATAAGAACCAGGAGAGAAGTCGATATACATCGATAAGCATTTGTTTTTTTGTTTATTGTTTGTTTGTTTGTTTCTCCAGGACGTCATGTTCTTCGCCAACTGTCCTGTCGCCACTTGGCCACAGTTCGGAGAGATGCTGAGCTGGCAGTTCCTCTCCGCCACCAAGCTTGGCCTGAACGAGGATCAGCTGGAGATGATTGCAAACAAACTCTTTGGTAAATGATACTCAGAATGGGGAGAATGGGGATGACTTTATTCCATTATTTGTTTATTTGTCTCGTTTTAAGCTGCCTATTATGATGGCTTAGTTGTAACACAAGCTAAACAGGTTTTATCAGACTGTTACCTGTTTAGTAGCAGTCTCTGCAGGATTTGAACCCAGTTCACACTCATTTCTTTTAGATTATCTGGATGAATTGTATTCTGGATGATGTCAGAGAGTTGTATGAAGCTTCCTTTACTTTCCATCCCTTCAGGAAAGAAGCAGAACTACGACACCTGCAATGTCGCCTGGTCCAAATTCTCCAAGGTACGAGTTTCAAATCCTGACAAGTACCTTTGTGAAGAAGCTTGTGCAAAGTTCCAAACTTGGAACTTCAGTTCAATCAATTTGATGGACTGGAATTGGATTGGATTGGCAGATAACAGAAAGCATATGTCACTTTTAACACATGTTTTGGCTTGTATACATGGCCTTTGTATTCATGGAAAATGAAGTATTTTTCCACCATTTTCTACCATTTGAAATGTATAAGACATCAAATTAAATTATCTGTTTCTTAGACGATGGTTTTTATTCTTAATTCTTTGATGAAATTATATGTATATGTGCACATGAAGTTCATAGTAGTAATCATTTTTATGAAATATGTGAAACAATATATAAAAATACAAAATTATCTTGAATTTCTTGAATGTTATACAGGAATTTTCATTCCTACTTTCTACATAAATGTCTACTTTTTACGGTTTACCTCCTGTTTACAACATCAATTCTAGTTCAGTTCCAATCCTTGGAATTGAATTGGATTTGGAGAAACACTCTCCTCTCATTCTTCACAATCCCACTGACTCGACGTAATGTTCATCAACATGTCAGACCTGTGACGTTTTCCATCGTTTTGTCACAGGAAAATTCTCCTTTCACCTTCTGGGTTTGGTTCGATGGCATCTTGGTGCTGGTGAAAACATTCCTTGAAAACCTGTGGAAGGACGGGTACGTTTTGTTCTTCAGGTTCCAGCAAAGTGAAAGCTGCTCTGCTCATTTACAAACCTGAGGCCAATCGTTTTTCCAATTTTATGCTGTTTTTACGTTGTTTTTATCTGGACCTGCTCTTCTTAATGAATAAATATGAATAAAAAATGAATAAATTCCTAAATTATATTACGTCTTAAATAATATTTATATAATACTTTATGTGTTTATATATTTATTTTTTAACTATTTTTTTGTATTTATTCACACTTTTTAAAAAACTTTCCTCTGTCTTTTCTGTCTACAAAGCACTACAAGTGTTTCCTCAGTTGTTCATCATAAAGCACGTTTTTCTAAACATCATCTGAAAAGTGCGAAGCGAATTAAGTTTGATTTGATGAGATCGATTCGACACATCCGTTTAAGCACCGTGGAGCTGTGATCCAAAATGTTTTCTCTGCAGCTTCATCATGGGCTTTGTGACCAAATTCAAAGAGAAGTCGCTGCTGAAGAAAAAACAGAGAGGCACGTTCCTGCTGCGCTTCAGCGAGAGTGTGGTGGGAGGAATCACATTTTCCTGGGTGGAAACTACATCCGGTGAGATTTCACTGTGATTGAGCAGGAAAAAGAAAAACAAACAAAAACAACCTTTCAGCATGGTGACACCTGTTTAAAATCCTCGTTGGACTCTTCAGGAGAACCTGAGGTGAAGACGGTCCAGCCCTTCACCAAGGACGACCTGGTTCAGATCCCCTTCCAAGAAATCATCAGGAACTACCAGATCATGGAGGCGGACAACATCCCGGAGAATCCGCTGCGATACCTGTATCCCCACACGCCCAGAGACGAGGCGTTCAGGAAATACTACACAGAGAAGAGTGGACGTAAGTAACAAGTGTAGCTGCCATTAATAGGAGCACCTACATAATGACCCTCCTCACATGTTAGCTTCTTTAAGTTAAGTTAAGTTAAGTTAAGTTAAGTTAAGTTAAGTTAAGTTAAGTTAAGTTAAGTTAAGTTAAGTTAAGTTAGTCTTTAATGTCATACAGTAGTGACCCATCCTATTCTAGGAACACTGGACTGCAGATGTGCCCTTCTTCATCTTCTTCTTCTTCTCATTATTATTATTATTATTATTGTCATTATTCCTCTTCCGTCATTTTTTTTACCCTGAACAACAACATAACAATTGAGCAGAACTCCGACCGTACTTGAACGGTTCAGACTCACGTTGTCATACTGACAGTGTGTAAGACGTTTACACATATTACACTTTCCTTTTTATTTCAAATATTTGACATCTCAAAACATCAGATTTGTTGATGCTGCAAGAGCCAGAGTGCGTATGTTTTGCTGTCGTTATCTTGGCATTTAATAAATATTGACAGTTTGAAACCCTGACAGCTGCATGTGTGTTTTCAGGATGGGACTATTCCTGTTAACAGGACCTCCTGTTTTTCCGGCTTCCTTCCCTTACCAAACAAAGTTGCCGTTTGGGACATCCAAACAGTAGAGAGTTTATCACAGCCTCACATAAACTCAACAATAATGACAGTGACGGTATTATAAAGCAAACAGGGCTCTGGTATCGCGATCGCATTGGAAGTGGGAAAGAGCTGCGGACCGTGTGTGCATCTCTAACTGTCCCTCCCTGTTTTTTCAGTCGACAGTCCGTTTGTGGAGTACATCAAAACCAAGCTGATGTTTGTTTCTAAGGAGTAAGTATTCACTTGTCTCTCTGCGCAGCCTCATTCACAGAAACCTAACATCAGAAACCATCACTCAACAAAGAAAAAAAAACAACAAAACAAAAAAACAAAAAAAACAAAACAAGCTACTAACAGTTCCCTTTCCCCGGAAGGGTCGAGGTTGTAATGAGTGTTTGTCATTGGTCATGTAGGAGCTCTCTGGAGGCTCGATCACCCATGTCCTCAGACATGGCTCAGGGTGAAGGCCTGGAGCCAGTGTTTAGCCTGTATGAAGCTGGTGAGTCCTGGCTCCTCCTCCTGGAAAAACCACTCCCAACAGATTATGTGTCGGAGCGTAACGGTGTCGAGATGAATGCTCGCTGTCGAGGCTCAAATTATAACCTGTGGTGTGCCGGTGGCTGCTATCGCTGAAACATAAAAGCTGATGAAAACGTGCATGGAGGTGACTTGTAACATAACAAATTATTTCCATTCTTCCTTCTGTTGCTTTTTGCTTGGATTTATTGTTCAGGTCAGTTTTATAAACACTGAAAAGTGAAAATACCAACACTAGTAACGTTAGATCGGTAGATCAATCATGAAATTGTGATAAATAAAAGTGTGTTTATGACCAGTATCATTGAATTAATGCCGGTCAGTTGTGATGTATTTCCACTTTTCAGCAAATATTTATTTTCTGCTTTTGTCCAGAAGTGAAGTCTGTAATCAACACATTCATTCATTCATCTTTAACTCCTAAACAAAACAACCGTCTTGGAGTTTCGTGCTGTGGGATGACAGACTTCAACAACTCCAAATAAAGAATATGTCTATCACCAAAAGTATCAATGAATGATGAACTCAAAGGGCTCGTTAGGGGCAGATCAGTGACCAGGCCGTTTCCCTCTGTTTCCAGTCTTTAACCTGCGCCCGCCGCTCTAAAGCTAAAGCAACAAATACAACTGAGCTGTGAAGTGAATCCTAACCTTGCATGAAAGTCCTGTCTTCTTCTTTTTGTTTTGTCTGTTTGGCTTTCATTTCCTCAAATAAAACCAACTGTCTCCCTCTCTCTCTCTCTCTCTCTCTCTCTCTCTCTCTCTCTCTCTATCTCTCTGCCGTACAGAAGTCGAAGAGAGTCCCGACCCTCTGAGCTCAACTCTGGAAAGCTTTCAGACTGATCCCATGCTGTCCGGCTCTCCTACAACCCCGGAGGAGGATCTCCTGATGTACCTCAACAACCCCAACCAGTTTGTCGACACTGGCGTTGAATTCCGGCCGGACGCGCCAGTGATTCCCGATTTCGGTTTTCAGGCGCACGGCTTCGCTCTGCCGCAGTCCTGCGGGAGCATCTTCCAGTAGCTCTCTCACGTTATCCCTGTTTGTGACAGAAAGCACTGACAGCTTCTCCTTGTGGCTCCTTAGCAGCGTCCAAACTACAAAATCCGAACGCTCTCGGCTAATCCAGTGTTAGCGTCGTAGCACTTGACCTCCCGTGTTGTGTGTCTAATGGCTGGGAGCAGTCGCTTTTATCGTCCTGTATGAAACAAACTTGTAACGCACTTTTATCCCTTGTACTGGTACTGCACTTCCACTAGACTCAGCCATCGTGCATCGTAGACGCTCCCGTTATAAGTTAATTCTGCATTTTACATGTTACAACATGTTGCTATAAACCAACATTTTAACCCGTAAAAAAAAAAAGGTAAAGACAGTTCATATGACTCGACTGTTTGTTGAATATTTTGCAGAAACTGCATGTTTGTTTGTTTGTCACCTCGTGGTTGTTGGAATGTTGTCTCCTACGGCTTGTGAAGCAATTTCATACTTAATAAAGAAAAAGAAAAGGACAAAACTTGTTTCACCGAACTTTAATGTATGCAGATGTGTTTCATTATGGTTACATTTTATATCCATTTATTTTTCCATCTTCTTTGTTATCTTCTTTGTTCCATCTAGACTTTGTTATGATGATCAGATTTTATTCTACAAGGGATGCAGTTCAGTATTTACCTCTTTCACAGAGGGAAAACAAAGGCCTCTTGGCATTATTTATTTCATGAAAGCTCTTTCCAGCATTTCTGGGTCAGTTGATTGAACCGAACCAGGGACAGAGAGAGAGACAGAGACAGAGACAGAGAGAGAGAGAGAGAGAGAGAGAGAGACAGAGACAGAGAGACAGAGACAGAGACAGAGACAGAGACAGAGACAGAGACAGAGACAGAGACAGAGACAGAGAGAGAGAGAGACAGAGACAGAGAGACAGAGAGAGAGAGAGAGGAGAAACACGACTTTAACAAAAGAAGCAATAAGAAAAAAAAGATTCAATTAAAAGGGATCAATTAAAAGATATATTCTGTTTATTAAAAACGAAACGATAGTCTGACAACAAAGTTCCAGTTTTTTCCTTTACCTGTTCGTTCTGTTTCCTTTTCACTCAGAGAAACTCTGAACAAAACTTAACTCAAAGATAGATAAAACATTGAAACAATTGAAAATCAGTAAAGACAGCAGGTAGCAAAATGGAAGAGGTTGCAATCTGTGTCAGAGGAAAAGCTGCAGTTTGCAGGCAGGAGTGTTAGAGAGAACATCCTGACAAATCCTGGAAATCCTGGAAAGTCCTGCAGAAGGTGTTGAGGACAGCGGAGAAAAAAGAAAACCCTGGAACTTCACTTCCTCTGTAAATACTAGAGTGTTGCTCTACTATTACTATTACTATTCCTCTCTGCCATAATGCTGTGCAACACTAGGATGTGTCTTTTATACAAAACCTTTTTCCTGTGATTCCTGATTTGCTCAGAGCCACTGCATCGAGATCTCGTCTTGAATCTAAATCTAAACGACAAACAAAGTGTAAGTTTAAAGACCCCAGGACCAGGTCATGTCATCCAGACATATGAGATGATTATAATGATGATTATAATGCAGTTATGAGATGTGTGGATACAGTGTTAACTGATACGACATGACTGAATAACTGTTTTCATAAGATTTTAACATTTTGTCAGACAATCGACTTTTGATTTTCAGCATTAGAGCTGAATTATCTCCTCACATCACCGCCCTGAATGTTTAGATATATAACACCTGGGGAACTTTGGGTAAATGTCACCTGTTTACCAGCTTGTTTTATTGGTTTTAAATGGTTTTACTGATTTTAAATTACATTTGGAGATTTTAATGTTTTTTTTTATTTTTGAAACAGTTTCTATGAATTGTCTGTTTTAATTGCCAACACATTTCTGTAAAGCGCTATGAATTTCATTGTATTCTTGACACAGAGAAGACTCTCCTTCTGCCACAAAACAAAAAGAAAACAGGAAATGTGACTTTCTTACCTACTGTAGGTAGAGTACTAGACACAGTGATAAAAGCAACATGCTTCGTACAGGCTCAGTTCCTCCTAGTCTCAAATCTTGACGTGTGCACACTTTTCTGTCGTTTTTTATATTAAACATTAAAAATAAAATCCATGTTGGACAACATTGAGCTGTGGTAAGATACCGAAGTATCTGACCATAAAATCTGGTTCCACAAGCACCTTTTTGACTTTGAGCTGCACCTTCCAAGCTCCTATATCGATATCATTCACTAGGTTGTTTCACCAACTTGTTCTTGGTGGTGAATAGCTGAGGGTCACTTGTCGCAACCAAAGTTTTTTAACCTTTGTTTTCATTTATTCTTTGTTCCCTTCCAGCTGATCTGAGGTCTGTTATATGGCTGTGCTCTACATGCAGTGGAACCTCCACTTCTGAACGTCATATCATAGGAAAAATTCAGAATACAAATTGGGCTTTGAAGCAATTTCCATCCCATTTAAGGAAAAAACATTCAAAATAAGAAAACATAACAGAAAGTGCTGTCTGACTGTACACTAATAAATAGCTGAATATTCTAATATTATATTAAAACAGTCACATATTTAGTCTTTATATGACTATTTGGGGGGGGGGGGGGGGGGGGGGGGGGGGTCAAACTGAAGCCAGAGGACGAGAACCTCATCATTCGTCACGAGCTCCGACCACAAGTGCTGCAACAGAGTTAAGACACTCGAGTTCCTGTAATGCACCAAAAATAACACGTGCTGGTGTTTGACTGGGAATACCCTGCGAATATCCTGTGTAACAACAGAGTTTCTCATCTGAAGTAACAGCTGACGACCTGTTGAACAAGCGCAGCTCGTGTGTAAGGAAAATACAATTTATTACATGTAAAACATCGACGATGACAGCAACAATAACAATCTTATTATTATAACAACAGCAATAACACAATTATTAGACAATAATCTAATGCATTTGTAATACACACTGTAAAAAGCAAACAGTTAGAAAAATAACAATAACAGTTAAAAACAATAAATGTCTTTTTGTTGATAATTCTGTTTAAATAAAGGTAAGACACGGGTGGCTGTGTTCACTTTGTGTGCTATCCTCTTATCACGCAGACAGAAAACCAGTTCACAGGCTTCACAGAAGCTTTACAACTTCTGCAAATTACCTTAAATGAGGTACTGGATGGCTGAACAGAATATGGAAGCTATGAAACATTTGTTGCATCATTTTTCATTATTGTAGGTAACATTCCTGTTTCTGCACAGATCTGGCACCCTTTCATGCTAATCTGACACAGAGGCTTTACGATGATTGGCACCCTTGCCACTTGCTGCTCACATGAGCGGTTATGTAATTTTAAGTCCAAAGAGTCTTTCCAGATATTTTTTCATTTACTTTAGTACCTGAATGTGGGTGGATAGAACCAAAGAGTCTGTTTTCAGGTGCGTGTGTGGATTGGATGTTTGGTGGTTGCATCCCATCACAGTGCGGCCTACATGCCGAGGTGTCCTCCATATCCAAGGTACTGAACCGGGAATGTGTGGTAATGGTTAGACAGCAGCCAACAGTGTATGGATGTGTGAATGTTACAGTGTGTGAAGAGCTTTGAGTGGCCATGAAGATTAGAAAAGCACTTCATATAAGAACCAGTCAGTTTATCACATGCTCAAATTTTAGCTTCAATATGATCGTGTCATCGACCTGCCCACACCCTAAACCAGGAGTGATTATTCGATGAGACCTCTTCTTCTTTTTGCCCCTCTAAGCCTCATCTTCTCATCTTCCTCCTCCAGGCCCACAGGCAGGAGAAAGGTGCGGCGGCCCGGGAGAGCAACACCTGGTAGGCCTGTCGAAACTGCCTGTTCATGACCGCGTAAAGCACCGGGTTGATGCAGCTGTTGAGCCAGGTGAGGTTGGCGCAGAACATGTGCAGCACCTGCGGGGCGCGGTTCTTCTTGTCGGCGATGTTGAGCAGGAGGAACGGGACGAAGCAGAAGACGAAGCAGAGGAAGACGGTGAAGCACATGCGGGTCACGCGCTTGAACTCCCCGTCGTCTCCGGAGGAGGAGGACGCCGCTCCGGCCGGTGCGGGGACGGCTTCCTGAACATGCCCGTTCCCTCCTGAGGTCTCTGGAGCCGTCTCTGAGCTCTTCTGACAGGTGAGCTCGCTCTGGGGGTGGCTCAGGTCCAGGTCGCTGCTCATCTCGCAGCTGGCTGTGTGGGCGATCCCGCTCTCCACGCTGCTTCCTGTGGTCCCCGCCGGTTTCCTCCTGGACGACCTGCGGCTGAGCCTGTAGCGCAGCAGGGCGAGCGAGGCCACCCGCACTCGTCTGTAAATGAGGAGGTAGAACGCCCCGACGCACCCCAGGCCGATGAAGAAGTAGAAGAAGAGCAGGATGGTGGAGTAGGGGCGGCCTCGGGTGCGATGGAAGCTGCAGGTGCAAACCTGAGGCACGAAGACGTAGACGGGCCAGAGCGGAGCGAAGCTGGCCAGGCCCAGGCCCCAGGCCGAGGCCACGAGCAGCGCCAGGCCCGGGGTGGAGAAGACCCGGTCGAACACGGCCCTCCTGGCCACCAGCAGGTACCGGCTCGCGGCCACCAGGCAGAGTGTGATGATGGAGACGGAGTTGGAGAGGAAGAGGAGCAGGCCGAAGAACCTGCACCAGAGCGCCCCGCTGCGCCACCTCAGGTGCAGGTAGGAGTCGACGGAGATGGGCTGCAGGACGGTGCAGTACAGCAGGTCGGCCGCCGCCAGGTTGACGATGAGGACGTTGAAGCGGGTCCTCAGACGAGGGTCGGAGGCGAAGGCGAGGACGGTCATCAGGTTCCCGACCGTACCGGTGACCGTGACCAGGCAGCCCCACAGCACCGCGAAGTAGCGGTAGCCCTCGACCGAGGGGCTGTGGCAGGAGAAGAGCTCGTCCCGGGCCCCAGACGTGTGGTTGGTGTGGTTCAGCGTCATTCTGTTCAGACGGACGGGGACCTGAATGTAGGTCGCTGGTTTGGAGCAGTCACGGAAAGTTTGAGTACAGCTGAAACAGGAAAGGAGAAGCATGATACAAAGCTTCCTTTTTAACAGAGACCAGTCTGTGGTTCTCTGCTTCTTGTTTATGGTCACAATTTAATAATAAAAAAAAACTACATATATAAACAGAGTGGTATAGCTCTCTCTTTCTCTATGTAAACATGTATATACATTTATACAGTATATGTATATACACACACACACATATATATATTTATATATTTATATATGTATATAGAGAGAGATCTATCTGTCTGTGTCTGTCTATTAAGTGCAAAATGAACAAATATTTTGAACCATAATGGATAAACATGGACCAGCTCTAACCTGTCTTGATAAAACATTACTACAAAGGTGAGTTAGTTCATCACTAAGGACCAGACTTAGTATCAGTCAAACGTGGCAACTTTACATTAATTCTGGAATTATTTTTCTTTAAAGTCACATATCAAACTCTCCAAGCCAAGCAGGGTCTCACCTCAGAGCTTCTCTAGATGCTGAAGTGGAGGCTGGATCATCCTCTGCAGCGATCTGTGGCTGTGTACGGCCAACTTCCTGCTGCTGCTGCGTTTTATCTGTTTCTGTTGCATCAACTCGTTTTCAGTTTTCGGGATTTCCCATTTCACGTCCAAAACCAAGGAGACGGATATTACAAGCTTCCGACCCCACTTCTACTTCACATTTCAAGTGGAATACGCTAACAGAGAAATACAAGAAACGTGTTACATAGAGTCAACTTTTCATTTTATTCGCTTCAAGTTACTTCCACTTTATGAGGAGATGCAAATCATAACAATGCTATTGCAAGACACTTTATATCTATCTGCATCTGAACACAAACAGATTAACAGTCAAACTAATCTAACATGGGAGCTTTTAATTAACCCTACGTAGCGTCAGATAAAGTCATCAGTCATTTCATCTAAATGTGATCATTCCCTTAGTGTGCGACTAAAAGGCTTTTTTGTGTGTTCTTCACCAGCCCTACCACAGTGTTTGTTATGAAAGTGAGGCAGGTGGTTTTGTGGTCTGTTTATATGTGCCAGTTTCACACGTTTTATTTTTGTTCTTCCTTTGGCTCAGATCTTATCTAGCTTATAAAATGTGCATGGAATTCCAAACATCTGCTGCTGTGTCCAGTAGGTGCATTAAGTGCAACCTTTCTGTTAAACCCTCTCATTGATGTTATTCCACACATCAACACATGGATGTTCTCGTTGTCATCGGTGGGCTCTGGGTGGTAGCAAAACCTTTTCCTGTAACATTTCCTGTAAATGTCAGCAACACAGTGAGTACAAAGTGGGGCAAACATCGAAACAAGGTGCATCACCCACATCACTGTGAACTATATCAGGACAGTTGCTTCAAAACTGTGCAAAGTTGCCCCGAGTAGGTAATATGTGGTAACATGCAGATCTAATCTGGTTACCAGTGTTTCCAGTAGTTTACTGTCTTCTACGCTGCATCAAAGGCTGCATCAACCACTGGAAAAGGGAAAATAAAGGTCGTTCTTTGTATTATGCTGTATCCGATCATATTGCTTTGTATTATAGCATAGTGTAGTCATATGTATTTTATTGCAGCACAGCATAGCATGTATTGTATCATAGAATATCTTATCATATAAGCATCGTTTTGTATTGTTTCGAGAATTGTAGCATAGCGTAGGTATCATATCACATCATTTTGTATACACTGTATCATAGGTATAGTAGTTATAGTTATAGTTATAATAGTTATATCGTAGGTATCATAGGTATCATATATCGTATCATAGCATAGAGTAGTTACATCATATGCATTATATATATCGTATTGTAGCATAGTGTAGTTATATCATGTAGTCATGTCACATGTATCACTTTGTATTGTATGTATTGTATTGTACTGAAGCATAGGGTATCATATTGTAGGTATCATATCATATGTATCACATCATTTTGTATATATTGTACTGTAGCACATCGTATCATATTGTATGGTATTAATCGTATCGTAGCATAGCGTATTAAATCATATCATAGTTGTCATTGCATTGCATAGCGTAGCTGTATTGTATATACTATATTGTATATATTTGTATCATAACTATCATGTTATAGCGTGTCATAGTGCATCACATCATATATCGTATGTATGACATGGCATCATATATTTCGTATCATAGCGTGTTGTATCATATTGTAGTGCATTATCTATTCTATTCTACTGTATCATATGTAGTGTAACATGTCATACGGTACAGTATATATATAGTATATCTTATATTGTATCATATGCTAAGATCGTATCATTCCATTGCGCATCGTATCATAGTGCATCATAGTCTATGATTTATATCGAATGGTATCATATTTTTTTATGTTTATTATCAATACTAGTATCATTATGTTAATGGTAAATAACATCATGAGATCAGATTTGTAAAAGGTTTTGAGGGCCAAAAGTGAATATTGTGGGTCAGTCAAAAACAAACATGTAACACATACCGTCACCTTAAATCTGATTAAAATGTGTCATATTTCATATAAGAAGCAGAAAAATTAAATGTACATATATGAAGCAATTAAACAGTTTTAATTTCATTTTCATTTTCATTTTCATTTTCAGAGAAGAACCTATGAAAGGAGTACACTATTCCAGATGAACAATTGACTGACCTTTGACTGGTTGAGTATGAAATTAGCAGAGGAACATCTGGATCTGGACAATGTGAATGATTTAAGACCTCAGCAGAATGACAGCAGTACTACTTCTCCACTGATTCCTACACTTGGTTGTGAACTCACTGAGAGACATGAAGTCTGTCTTTGCCTTTTATAACCAGGGGGACACATCATTTTTTGAGTGAGTTTTGGCACTAGAGATGTGACGCTCACGAACGAACCGAATCTACGGCTCATTAACATGAACGTTGGGAACCGAGTCATGCTTGCTCTCTCTCTCTCTCTCTCTCTCTCTCTCTCTCTCTCTCTCTCTCCCGCGCAACTGTTTTCTCTCCTATTCAAATCTGGGACATTTTCCGTTACCGTGGACAGTTTTTACACCACAGATCAAAATTATAGCTCAGAATTATAGCCTCAGACTTAAGGTGTGGCCAGGAATGTTCTACCTTTCTGGGAAGTACTTCCAAACCTGTGTTTCCAATATTGTTAACTGGATCGCTGAAGAAAATCTTCCATGGCTGCCTTTCTGTATTTGATCCAACAAACTTTGTGCTGTAATCCTGAGGGTTTTTTGTACAGGATTTATCTACCAATAGGTTGAGACTGCTATAACAGCATCTCATATATTTAGTCGAGTATATTCTGCACTTTTGATCAAAATTTCACTCAGCAGATGAGTTTAAATGCTTAAAGGTTTAAAGAGTGCTGCCATCTGTACAACACTGCACAACAAGGTGAGTCTGATTTCACAAAATGATTTGGGGATCGATTCTCTAATGAAAACATCAGTAGATGAAGAGTCGTCCTTCTGAGATCCTTTTTTTTTGAGAAAGCATGAAGCTTTTGTACAAAATAATCAGTATCATATCATGTCGCATCAGTATCAGGTTGGAACAAGCAGCCTGGATATTGCTTGGGACTGTTCATACTAGATGTTTGATAATGGAGTCAGATGAAAAATTAATGGAGTCAGATGGTAATGTTGTCCTCCATTACAGCACTTCATTGCATTACACCACTTACCTTTTCCAGTTCTTATTTGGCTTAGTAATCTTATATTATGGCAAATAACTTTATCCATTTGATTGTTCTTGAGATTTCTATCTATTTCTATTTCTATTTCTATTTCTATTTCTATCTCCAACTCATCATCGGTGTCAGTGCTAAATAGCTCAATAGCTCCCCTGTACTCCCACAGATTTACTGGGGTCCTGTGAGTACTAGAGATCAGAGACCAGGCAGTGGACAGTGATCAGCCCCATGACCAGCCGTCGCACTGGAATCTGTGTCATCACATATGCAGATGGCGTGTTTGCAGTAAGTCCTTGAAACATGTTTGTGACGCTTCGTCTTTGCAAAGTTAGCAGTTCTCTTAAATCGGTTGAGAAAGTCACATGAATGGCCTCAGTAAAGCCTGTCCTGTTGACTCTTTTATTAACATACTCATGTTTTCTACTAAATCTGGTGGCGAGTCAATCAATGTAAACTGAGACATTTTACTCTAAATGACAAATGTCACTCATTGGCTTGCTAAAAAGAAAAACAGTACATCTGCAAAACAATCAGCTATAGCAACTGAACTAGAATGCCAAAGTTCATGCTGGAGTCTGTAGCAAACAGTGAAAAGTTTCTTTCACAGGTTTGTTGAGGCTTTGATGGAACTAACCGTCTGCGCAGTGTGGAGGCCTACAGCCTCCAGACCAACACCTGGACCGAGGTCGCCCCCATGTTGACCACCTGCAGCTATTTCGGCTTGGAAGTGATCAACGATCGGCTCTATGGTGCCGGCGGATTCATCGGCTACACCACCTCCTCCAACGTGGAGGTCTATGACGCAGAGACTGCTGCCCTGGTCTCCCAACATGGCCGACTATGTGATCCATCAAGACATCCTGCCACTTCGACGTCTGGAGGAGGATGAGTCCATTGACTTGGAAGAGTTCTCCTGAGCAGCAACTGCACAATTTCTCCCTGTCTCTCCATCCTTAGTCCAGTAGCAAAACAAAACAGAAAATGAATATTAATACTTTTCCTTAAGCATCTAATTGATGGTTGTGGTGAGATTTCTGTGATGCTAATCTGCAATGGTTAAGATTGTTTTCACACTAGAGCTGGATAGTCTGAACTCGAGGTCAATAGTCCTTTTGTGCATCTTCTGGATCGGAATAAGGAAGGGAACTCCTGGGTGGTTATTCCACCACAAGAGCACTTTTTTCAGTATTGTGCAAAACACAGACTGTAGGCTGCATTTCCATCCTTTTTTTAATACTATTTTGTTATTTAGCCCAGTTGAGAATGTTGTGAGGATCTCAGCTTATAACACGATCTCCTTATAGATTAACAGGCATTTTGTGGAAGGATTAGAAATCTACTATTCATGCGAATTATTCTGGTAGCAGGGGGTAGTATACTTTGTGTCAGACTTGTGTTATATGTCAAATTACTTTTCTTATTTTTTAAAATAAAATTTCAATATCCAAAATGTATAAATTTCACAAGTCACAAACAAATGAAGCTTTGCTGGATCTTGTTTTGAAGCCCGGATACCCAGGAAAGGTTTGTAACGTAAACTAAATAACACAGCCAGAGTTTGGCCCTTATAAAATGCAACTGTAATACTGTAATACTTTGCTGTATCTGCATTATTGTCTTTTCTATTGAAATACCAGTGCTTTTATTTATTCGCATTAGTCAGAGCTCCCAAAGCACCATGCATTTGAGGAGATAGAAGTTTCTACTGAGCAGCTTTTCTGTACTGAGGATTCCTCTACTCAGACCCAGCAGCAGCACCTGCACAGGTTAAGAAGGAACAGGTTTGCAGCAGCCAGACAGGACTTTGTCCCAACTTCCTCTAGAAGTAGTCACAGTGGAAGAGAACTGAGAAGTGAACCTGGACTCCTGTCTGCTCTTCATCAGCCCTCAGTCCTATATCAGACCTCTCCTAACAGAGACTCAACAGCGCCCTCTTGTGTCCTATTACCCCAATGTCTAAGTGTGGCCAGACGATGACCTGAGGCCAGTTCTATGGAGGGTGCTGAGATAGAAGACTCCCAACTGGCAGATCAAGATGCACAGGTGGCAAAGGAGGCGGGCCAAAGTAAAAGTGGGCCAACTCTGATTGCATCTCTGCAATCAGCAGCAGCTCTGATTTATTTATCTTCAAAACAGACTAAATACCAAAAACTTAAAAATGTAGGACCTCCTACACTTTCTCTGTCACATATAGACAGATAGGGTTTTTGAACTGGGTGGGACAAAGCTCTTCAGCAAAAGTGAGGGGGACGGATCGAAGCCCATTTGAATCTGGTTGGGTCGAATCCCACCTGACCGTTACATTTGTGCTTATATCTCCAGGCCGATTGATGTCAAACTTGATGCAAATGAAGCAACACGGATTCTTCAATCGTGCCTCGGTGTGTTCAGGGATACATCCATTGCATTTGGTGTTGAATGCATAGATCTAGTTTTTGTTTTGAAGTGGCCCACAAAGAGCATCAGGATATGAGCGGGTGAACAGGCCTCGTCCTGGCTGGTGATGACCAGGTCTTGATGTAGACCTTGAACTGGGACTCAGCTTGTGTATGGCCTGCGTTGGGTCGCAGATATCTGCACATTTTCATGTCCTCAGGGAGAGTAACGAGGCAGCTGAGCTGTTCAGATCTCCTAAATCTTTAAGCTTAGTTTTGATATCGCTCTCTTCTATGTAATTATCTTTAATCATTCAATCAATCGTTCAATCATCAGTAAATGTGCACTAATAGACCACAATAAGCTGATCAGCTTTTATGATAATGTACTTGTATCACATACACTGCACTGACATCTTGGTACTTCAATCTATATCATGACATGGTTTATGTCAAAACATTGCATAACATAACAGTTGTGATTTATTGTTATCGCCATGTGTATATCTACATTTAAAGAAACCCACAAATCAACAAATGCATACAACCATAAATTCAGTTTAATGATTTTATATAGAATTTTGTTTTAATTTAACAATAAGGAATCCCCAACACGTACCTCCTCTCATCGGTTCGTAATCTACATTTTACAGTAATGTTTCATTACACTTGTCCTAAATAACAATTCATACATTTAAAGACATTTTCTTTTTATTGCGTCTAACAAGAAAACCTAGCAGGACTGCTTTAAGTATTGCTACAGTTTCCGTTTTCCTAACACTCTGCTCTAATGTTTCACAGGCCGTCACGACAGTTTTCATCGGAGACTTCAGGGTCACGTATGGCTGGACGCACGAGGCAGAGCAGACAAACCAAGCAGTTTTATCCCACTACGGGCCTACGACACTACCATGAAGACCATGAGGGCTTCTTTTTTATTCTATTTTCTTCTATTTTTTTGCATACTATAACTCATCTTTGCATGTGGTCCATGTGTCTTCTTTCTTTAGCGTAATGCTGGTGTGTGTCGTACCGGACTGTGGTGAAGATGTGGCCCACGTCAGGTCTCGCTGTGCTCACAGTGTTGAAACTACTCCGTGACAGTAATGAATCTTCCTGTTTTACTCTCTGGTGTGGATGGAAAAAAAAAAGTGTAGGTTAACCTTTCTACCGTAGTAGTCTCTTTCTTTCTCTCTCTATATGTATCTATGTGTGTGTGCTTTATGCAGGAGCTTCATGTATATTTCTCTTAAAGTCTCAAAATTTGTGATTGTTTTTTCTTCTCCTATTCACGATTTAGTCCACAACAAACGCTGATTTATAGTACATCCGGTAACAACTACTACTCCACCTTTGCCGAGCCAACGTTTTAAGACATTACGTAACTTCTCTGTTCCTCTTTGAGTTCCTGTCTCTGTCCCACAGAGTTGAATTAACAGCACACAGGCCAGCAGTGAAAATGTGGACATACAGTAAAGAGAAATGTTTGCCAGTAACTGTAGAAACGGGACACGAGGACCTTGTTTTTTTTTCTCTTTATAGGCCACAAAAACAACACATTACAGTGGTTACAATCCACTATACTGTGACAGCTACGGCTTGATACCAGTTTAATATCAGAGGCAACTACTATATCTAACCCGGCAGGCATGTTTTCTTTTTTTGTTGATAACATTAATGTTTAGGATATGCAATGAATCCTTGATTCAGAGGTGACGGTTTTAAAAACACAAGAGAGGTAGGGTTCTGACTCAGGTACAGTGGATCATAACGTTGGATGAAGATTGATCGGTCACATTGCAGATTGGGAGGAAACCCTCTGTCGAAACTGTCCACAGAGTCTAAAAAAAAAGAAAAAGTGAGTGGCCGACGGATGGGAGGAAACCGAACCGACGAGTACCTTCTAATCAAAATGTCTGAGAGAGAGAGGCGTTGACTCTCCATGGCACATGGCAGCGGGCGTCCACTTCACAGTGTTCTCTCTTCCTGGTTCATCCTCGCTCCTTCTTTCTCTCCCTCTCTCTCTCTCTCTCCCTCTCTCTCTCTCTCTCTACCCCCTCCTCTCTCGCCCTCTTTCCCTCTCTCTCCTCAGTATGGGGTGAAGAGGATGGGCCCGTGCGTGGTGCGGATTGGGCCGGGTGCAGGCCTCAGCAGGCTGAGGGGAGTTCCCTGTAGCAGGTGGTGGGGGTGGTGGGGGTGATGAGGGTGGGGGTGGGGGTGAGGGTGGGGGTGGGGGTGAGACGTCGGGCCCGGGGGACGCAGTGCCAGCTGATTGGAGGAGGCTGCGGCCGCCATCGCCGCAGCAACAGCCAGAGGACTTGGTAAAAGTCCCGCCCCCAGAGTTTTGGGAAGTTCCTGTGTTGAGAGGAAAAAGAAAAAAACAGTGAGTTTATTGTTTTTAAAATGCTGATTAATCAAAGGTTAAATCAACTCTTGGGTGTCTTTGATGTTACTCAGCCAGTGGCAAATTACAGCCACTTCCTTGTCTGTTTTCACAATTCTAGACAGTCTAGTCCAGTATAATATAAAATAATATAATATAATATACCTTATTATATCATATTATTTTATATTATATCCACATATTATCAACCCGTGCATCACCATCCATCACTCATCTATCTATCCATTCATGCATTCATCTGTCCGTCCATCCATTTATCATCCATGCATTCATCCATCCATCTATCTATCTGTCTATCTATCTATCTATCTATCTATCTATCTATCTATCTATCTATCTATCTATCTATCTATCTATCTATCTATCTGTCTGTCTGTCTGTCTGTCTGTCTGTCTGTCTGTCTGTCTGTCTGTCTGTCTGTCTGTCTGTCTGTCTGTCCGTCCGTCCGTCCGTCCGTCCGTCCGTCCGTCCGTCCGTCCGTCCGTCCATCCATCCATCCATCCATCCATCCATCCATCCATCCATCCATCTATCTATCTATCTATCTATCTATCTATCTATCTATCTATCTATCTATCTATCTATCTATCTATCTATCTATCTATCTATCTATCTATCTATCTATCTATCATCCCATTTTTAAGGACTATATAAAACTCAGACCAGTCCTTGATAATAATTCTGAAACCTGAAAATACAGAGGATGTGTAAAGAAGCATATTCTCCTCGTTCTCCATTTGTGGCTAACTATGCTAACAGGTGTTCTTCACTATGTTCTGTTAAGGAGAGGTGTTTTTGATGTTCCTTGATCTTTACATCAACCCATTTTCCAACTTATTCACTGTTTATCTGTTGAAAGTTTTATTTGTCCTGTAAAGTAAAGATATTATGAGAGCTGTGCTGAACCATGGATTCAGATGAGGAGCGATCGAGACAAACTGAGTCTGTACCATAAAATCTGTGCGCTTCTTGTGCCGGCTGAGAAGAGGATTAGGTTTGCCTGCCACTCCATCCCGATGCCTGCGGCTCGATATATGCTGTATAAAGAAAAAAGTACACGTGTGAGGTTTGTGAGAGCGCTGGATTCTTATGTCTCCCTCTTTCAGATCGTTGAAGAACTGAGGTTGAATCGGAAGTTCAGCTTGTTGAATGACAGGAAGTGGAATTAAATTCCTGTCAAATTCTCAAATAAGCAAAGTAACAGGAAGAATTTGTCACATTTAACAAATATTTTAACTTAAAATACAAAAAAAAACTTTACAAACATTAAAATCAAATACAAATTCCCTCCACTTATGACCATTTTTATGACCATTCTTATTATTTCTGTGAAATGAAGTTTTTTTTACCAGCATTTTCCATCATTTGAAGTTATAATACGTCAAATCAAATCATGTGTTTTTCAGCTGATGCTTTTATTCTCAATAATTGATGAAAATCATTTGTTGTAATTGAAATATAAGGTGAACATGAAGTTCATAGTAATAATTCTGTATAGAATATACTGTGAAGCATGATAAAATTATCAATTGTAATTTCACGGAATTGCAATTCTACTTCCTGTAGCGACCTCAAATCAAATTCAACTCAAATTCATGAAATTGAACTGGAATTTGGGAAACATTGTCAATTCTGCCCGAGCCTGCTTTGTGGACTGTTTTTTCCATTAATTCCTTTAATTCCACACCTGCTTGAGCTGCAGCTCTGAGTTGACTCTGACGTTGCAGATCTCACAGTGGAAGGTGCGTTCCTGAGTGTTGGGGTCAGAGGTCAGATCCCCCCCTTGCTCAGGGCTGGGCTTTGGAACCAGTCGCGGGTACGCCTTGATGGGGCCCAGTCCACTCCGAGCCTCCAGAATGGTTTTGTGTTTGGTGCCTGGGAAGAAAAGAGAAAAAAGCTGAATGTGCGGCTCTAGTTTTTATATGTATATGGAGCAGTGTAATACTAGCATACCACAACTAGTATAGTGACGACATTTACTAGTTACATAAATGTTGAATCATCTTAATCATCACTCTACACAACTGTCCAGACATTGACATATAACCTTTTAATATTGTAAATACATATCTTTAAATGTGATCTAAAAGTAACTACTCTTATCCTGTGCTTCTCTTTTGCACTTCTGGTTAGAAGCAAACTGAAAACTTGTGCTTTTGATATGCAATGAAAATGAAGTTGATTCTGATCTAATCTAAGTCTAATTTAACACACTATGCATTGCCATCAGAGACACTATCCCAAAGCTTTAAGCCACTGAGGTGGTTACCATGAATGAAAGTCCACTTTGATGTTAATTCAACAGCAGAAAATCAATTTCTTTGCCATTCATACTGTATGTTTTTCAGTCAAAACAAATCTATCTGCCATTTTCTACTCTCACTCATGAACTGTTGAAACTCACCACCGAGGGGCACTAAGGCACCTTCTTTAGTTTAGTTTGTTTTTTACAGAATCACAAATGCAGAGAAAGAGAGAGACAGAGAGAGAGAGAGAGGGGGGAGAGAGAGACAGAGAGGGGGGAGAAAGAGAGCTGCCTGGGGTGTGTGTGTGTGTGTGTGTGTGTGTGTGTGTGTGTGTGTGTGTGTGTGTGTGTGTGTCTGAAATGGCTTCCAAGAGTGAATCCTACATTCTGCTGTTTTTGGTAAACTGTGGTCGTTTCTCCCAGGGTGGTGTTCACTCCGTCCACTCACCTTTGTTATGTGCCTCCAGCTGTGAGAGGGAATTAACCGCCACTTTGCACAGTGAGCAGTAGAGAAGCTTCTTGGCCTTCTCCTCCTCCGACTCCCCCGAGGACGGGCTGGGAGCCGGGGACGGGGTGTCGGGGAGGCAGGCCGCTGCGGGGTCTGTGGCGGGGCTGCTCAGGGATCCCGAGGGTGTGGGAGAGGAGGAAGAGGAGGAGGAGGAGGAGGGCAGAGGAGCTCCGACGGAGGGCAGGAGGGGACAGTCTGCATCCGCAGAGGTCGGGGTCGGTGTGGCGGGGAGGCAGGACGGGGTCAGAGGAGACCTCGCAGAGTCCGGACTGGACTGGGAGTCATCTGTGAACCAGAACCAGGGGATCAGATCAGTGAATAGATCCACAGAGCTAGCAGTTGATTGTTAAGATAAACTGTTTTTTTTGTACTTATTTTGTTTTTATTTATCTGTTTATCTGTTTATCTGTTTATCTGTTGTATGTATGTATGTATGTATGTATGTATGTATGTATGTATGTATGTATGTCTGTCTGTCTGTCTGTCTGTCTGTCTGTCTGTCTGTCTGTCTGTCTATCTATCTATCTATCTATCTATCTATCTATCTATCTATCTATCTACACACTTCAGGAAGTAACTGAATTAAAAACAGAATGTAAAACCAACTTGCAGGGACTTTTGAACTTTTGTTCATTGTTAATTGGACTTTTGTCGCCTGTTTGTCTGTTACTTTAAGATAGAGGAGAAGTCTATTTGTCATGTCGCGGACACATCGAGCCAAAGTGACGTATAGAAGAGAGAAAACCATTCAAGCTGCATCACAACAGAAACCTAGTCAACCTAGTTCTACATTCCTCAGACTCATCAGACGATGAGAGCGCACAAGTCCAAGTGCAGAGTCTCAGGAGAGTTTGAGGGGAGACACAGTCGCAGCTGGAGAAGCAGGAAGAAAACAATCACCCAGACCAAGTTCCTCTGGGTCTGTAGACCAGGAGGAGGAGCGTGGAGCAGTTTGTCAGCAGTAGAACCGTCCCAGCTTCTCAGAGAAGCTCGTCAACAAAATCCCCGTCAACACCCGTAAAGACGAGGTGGGTGAGCAACATTACACAGCCTCGTAGAAGCAGCGAGAAGGTCACTGGGTCACGGCAACACTGTCCCCTCTGTTGCTGCTGCAAATGGCGCCTCAAAGGGCAACTTGACTTCCACGTAGCCTGCAATATTTTAGCTTTTCAGTCACATTTTTACATTTGGTGAAAGTCACGTGTTCAGTAGTAGAATGAGTAATCTCGTAAGCGTCGAGAATGGAAGGAAGTTTGAATTAAAGGGAGAAGAGCTACGAGAAAACAGATTTATGTGAACTATTCAGACAACAAAGCTTTATGCGACTGTAATCTGGGATCAAATACATTTTCCCTCAAAAATGAAAGAAACTCCAACTCCAAACAGAACGGAGTGATGACTGCATCCTGTTGTTTTAACGAGGAAGTTTTCCTTACTACTTTGCAGTTACTCACAGTTTTTCTGCTTGATTAATTAATTAACTAATTAATTAATTAACTGCAGATTTGTATTGACACCTTGCTGAATTTGTAATTTAATGAAATTTCAGTTCTACTTCCTTTTTCAAATCTGAATTCTAGTACTACTTTCAACTTCTGCACCAACTGAAATCAAATTCATGGAATTGAATTGGAATTTGGGAAACATTTCACCCAATTTTGCTCAAGCCTGCCTTGAAGATTCCTGCAGGTTTGTTGTTTGGTGGTAAACACCATCTCCCCGTCCCTGTCTGGTGAGCTGGTGAGTCACATGACACAACAGCTGTGTTGTGCATCTGTGCTGCTCTGTGACAGATCTCAGTCTGTGTGTGTGTGTGTGTGTGTGTGTGTGTGTGTGTGTGTGTGTGTGTGTGTGAGGCGTCACAGAGGCTGCTCACCCTGCTTGTTAGGATCAGGCTCGGGGCTGGGAGGCGTGGGTCCAGGTGGGGAGGGCGAGGCAGCGGGAGGAGGAGGAGGAGGAGGAGGAGGAGCCTGCTTGTCTCCGTCCTGGTGTCGAGCTGTCTTCGACGTCTCGATCCCCTTCACCCGGCGGGCGTGACGGTTCCCCTTGTAGTGAGCCTCCGCCTGACTCTGAGGAAGAGGAGGGAGGCAAGGTGAAGGGACTGTTACAACAACTATCTATCTATCTATCTATCTATCTATCTATCTATCTATCTATCTATCTATCTATCTATCTATCTATCTATCTATCTATCTATCTATCTATCTATCTATCTATCTATCTATCTATCTATCTATCTATCTATCTATCTATCTATCTATCTATCTATCTATCTATCTATCTATCTATTTTTCTTCAAAATACAGATAATCAGTAATCATAAATTCTGAAAATTATTACAGTCGCCGACTATTTTCTCAGCCTGTGCTGATGGGTCTTTTTCTTCCTCAGAATATGATTCACATTCTTATTTGAAGCTCTGTGTGTGAAATGAAGTCATTGTTCAGCCTCATTTGTTCACATTTGAGACGTTTGATGAGAACAGAATGACTCGATGCTCAAAAAGACCATGTGACCTGTTTCATCTTTAACTTAGTTTCTGTTTAGTTACCTTAACTTTTGTTCCTCTTTCACCCTTCAGAATTTTATCAATGATCAATAAGAACCCAATCAACATGTATAAACACATCCTGTATCAAGCCACAAAGAGAAATATGTGGAATAACTGTCCAACATGGATATGTGCAAATTTACTTTTCTACCTGTTGATACCACTATGGATTGATTATATTGATCACAAGTGCAATACTCTGTGATATGTGCCATAAGTCTTCTACCCATCACCAATAACTAGGAACATAGGTGCAACATTCTGTGAATGATAGCCATCTAACCTGTACACAGCTTTGTTTTAGAAATTTACATTTCTATCTTTGTTTTCATATTCATCAAGAAGAGGAGAGCTGTGCCCCAGTTTCACTGTGCTCAAGTACTCCGTACTACTGTTCAGTGACAATAACGACTCCATTTAATAGCAAAATGCTGGACGCTTAGTGGACAAACAAAATGAAATAGGAGGGGCGGGACGATGCTTTCGTGAGAGGAGACTCAGGCTCTGGCTCTGATTGGAGGAACTGTGAAAGCAGCTGGATTCTTCTTTCTCTGTCCCGTGCAGACTGGTGAGGTGTCCAGTCGTGTCTCCTGAGGACTCTGATCACGTTTGATTGCATGCTGCCTACCAGTTTCTTTGTGCATATCCTTGTAAATAAATAAACACTCAGACAACAATCATATCAGATTCACAGTGGGGGTCAGATTAGAGCCTAAACAGGTGTGTGGGGCCATTTCTTGCTTAGGGACCCAGCCAACGATGCTCCAGCTCAGAGGACCACAACTGACCAATACCACAACTGAGCAGCCTGCCAGCCTCCTCTGATCAGAATATGTACTAAAGTACATTGTGAGGCTTGTGATCTGTGGGGGAAAACGTGTAAAGGAACATGGTGTGGTAGTAACTGGACGACTGGGGGGCTGGACTTTACAGACAGACCCCTCCTCGTGTTTTTGGGGGCGTCGCAGTATGTAAATGAGTGAGGAGCTGACGGTTTGTGGTGGTGATGTGCTGATGAGGCTGTCGGGGAAGATTAACCTCTAGAACGTTCTCATCTTCCTCCGCTACTGGTGTAATCACTGAACTGGCCCGCTGAGCTGATGATGATTATTGAGTGGTGGGATTATCTGAAATGGGGAAGCGGGGATGAAAGAGACCAGTGACAGTTGAGAGTCTGGAAAAAAAGGAAAAAATAAGAAATGGGAGCAGGAGACGTTTTCACATCCGCAAGCCTCCCACTTCCTGCAGACACATGCACGGATCTGTCTAACCCTCATGTGGGTCAAACCTGACCCAACTTAACCTGTTTTCTTTCTTAAAAACAATTGTATTAATCTGACCGATCATAAATTCAACGACTTGGCTCATATTTTGTGTGTTTTATAAACCACTCTTGAGTCTCTTGTGTTAATTTTATACACTCAGTTTGCTTTCTTTGCATTTTACTATGCCTGTGTAGTAAGCCTGTGTATCTATCTATCTATCTATCTATCTGTCTGTCTGTCTGTCTGTCTGTCTGTCTGTCTGTCTGTCTGTCTGTCTGTCTGTCTGTCTGTCTGTCTGTCTGTCTATCTATCTATCTATCTATCTATCTATCTATCTGTCTGTCTGTCTGTCTGTCTGTCTGTCTGTCTATCTATCTATCTATCTATCTATCTATCTATCTATCTATCTATCTATCTATCTATCTATCTATCTATCTATCTATCTATCTATCTATCTATCTATCTATCTATCTATTTGGCCTCCTTGGCACCGGCCTGTGAACTGTGAGGTGCAGAGAGACACTCAAAGGAAAGACAGAGGTTTTATGGCACAGATATCGTCCCTGCACTGTAATACAAAATTCTGTGTATGTGTGTGTGTGTGTGTGTGTGCACAATCCCTGGGAGCAGGATAGTTTGCATCATGTCAATAACAAGGCTTCAGGGACGAGCCACAGAAGGCATGTGACAGGTACACGTCGGGGGCGGGATGCTTCTCCGAGGCGAGTGGGCCGCTGGGACGTGTTCGGGATGCTTCTTTAAGCCGGCGGTATTAGCTGCCACTGATAGCGACACATATAGCCCTCCTTCTGATTGGTGATGACAGTACGGCAGATATAGCCTGGCCAGTGAAACTCGACTCCTCTGGCTGCTGCTGCGGCCCAAAGCCCCGCAATTAGACGAGGAGCTGAAGAGCCGCGAGACGCTCCGGACAAGTGACAGCGGAGCGCCGGAGAGCTGAGGACGGCGTGTCTCGTCTCTGCGGCCCACAGCGAGGACGGAGCACAGACCACCAGCCGACCATCCAGCCGGCACCGCCGTGTCGTGCTCAGTGGTGAAATGTTTTGGTCGAAGCAACAAATTGCTGATTGCAAAGTTCTGAGTTTTATTAGTTAGGGTTATTTTTTGCGTTTTCTGCACATTTTTTTTGCATAAATAGGCAAATATTTCCAATTGATGAAAATGTCCACTAACTACACTTACATTTATAAACGGTCATATATCATAATGTTATATAAAAACAGTTGTATATTTACACTTTATACAACTGTTTTTGGGGGGCGGGGGTACGAATTTTCATATTCTCATAATACAAAAATTTTCGAGATACAAAAGCCCCTCTGGAATGAATTAGGTTCATATCTCCTGTTCCACTGTTTGTTACATAGTTTAGATCAATACTGAGAAGAACTTTAGCTTTAACTTTATCTAGCCTGGGAGTTGTTGTGTCTCACCATGTCTCCTAAAAATACCATGACCTGGATGTATAAAGAAGAATATATATATATATATATATATATATATATATATATATATATATATATATAGTGCCCAAAAAATGTTACTTGGCTGTAAGTTTATGTCTTTGAGAACTTGAGATCCGTTCGTGCCAACCTGGCAAGTACTTTTCCATCACCACTAGAAATGTGCAGAACCTAAATACTGCAATGAGAAAACTCCTTAATGGAAACATTTCTAAAAACCTCTCAAATGACCTACGGGTCACATGACCTAATTTCATGGATCGAGACTGGACAGTTTAAAAAATATAATCGAAATATGTAGAAAAACAAACTTGTAAACTTAAGATGTTTTGGACATTCATCATCGCCAAAGCCGAGTGCTGCAGGGATAAGACGTTATGTCAAGTCCAAATTGTTCTTTCTTGGGGAAATCTCACTTTTAATTTGTGACAAACAGAAATGCAGCTTATGACATGTACCGCTGCTACTCCTGCTTCAGGAAGCCGCTTGCAGAAGATGATGGATATTGACCCAGTCACTCTGGACTCATGCAGAGGCTGACACAGATGCCATGTGATGTGAAGCCTGTGGTTTGAGAGAATATAATGAAACAGGACTATTTTCAAATTGCATTTTCCCTTCTTCCCTCCCCTAAAATTGAAAGAGCCCTGATTTACCCAATTACCCAATGATGTGGCCCTCGCTCTGTGTTGCTCCTTTTTTTTTTCTCCAGCTGCTCCCAGTTCTTCCCTCTCTGCTTGAGCTTTGATATGTCCACTCTCCCTGTGACCTTCAGTGTCACATCTTCAGAAATCGATGGAGGTGCTCCATCATTTCGACTGTGAAAAAGCTTTGACAGCCTCAGAAACCGAGGAGGCCGAGGAGCACCATTTCAGCCGTGATGACAGGAGGAAAAAAGAGAATGAGACATCTGATCTTTGGAGGAAAAGAGTGAATAATGACAGAAAATAAATGACTGTTCTGCGTAGTAGGTGAGATGGACTGAGAGGAGCTATGAAACAGCCTGTGGAAGAGGGGGATTAAGATGACTGAAGAGGCAGAGATGGGATTTAAGAGGGAGAAAATGAGAGCGAGTGAATGTCCCTGAAATCCTTTTTTTTCCCTCTCTTAGCAGGGTGTGCTTTGATGTTTTATCTATAAAGCGACAAAGGCACAGAAAGCAGCGAGAGCCTCTCGCAGCCAAATCTACTGTACTGGGCGACAGAGGGAGAAAAAAAGAAGAGGGAGGTGGGAGGAAGAAGGGAAGAGATGGAGCGAGGGGAAAGAGAGGGAGGAGGACAGGAACAGTACGGACCGAAACCCAGAAAACGTACAAACTGACACGTTGGGAAAAGTGTCGGAGCAAACTGCTTTGATGAGCGGATGGAGGTAGGGGGTGGGGGGTATGAATGAAACCAGGGTCGGTTTGGGCCTGAGGAGGAGGAATGAGGAGAAGAAAGAGGTAGAGAGAGGGAGAGGGAGAGAGGTAGAGAGAGAGAGGTAGAGAGAGAGGGGGGTGTCCGGAGCTGCTGCTGCTGCTGCTGCAGTGGTGACGATGGCTAATGCAGCACGCTGTGACGTCAGCCATGCAGCAGAGCCGAGCTGAACACTGGCAGGCTAATCTGTCCTCTGTGGCCTGAAATAAATTGCACTGCTATGATTACAAAACGTGAGGCAAACGCCACCATCCACGCACACACACACACACACACGTGCACACACTGTGTGTTAATTGCGTTAAGGGAGAGCTGCTTTTAAGACGCGTTCCACTGTCGATCACTGAAGACCTGCCCCTCAGATGTCATTTGTCGTACTTGCATCCCAAAATTTTACTCAACGTGCTCCGTCTTCAAAGTCACAACGGTACGCATGTGACTCTTTATCTCGGGGTTCCTCGGCTGTTCGTCTCGTCCTCGCAAACCTGCAGCAAACTTCTGCTGGAATCGGTCGATGGCACTGGACGGTGACCCAGAAGGTCAGGACGACAGATAAAGTCCGTCACACAATCCATTTCATCCTAACTGGGCTTTCCTGTAACATCTATTTGAAGTTATCGATACTTTGTTTGTTCCATGTGTCCTCGTATTACACACATGCTATAAAAAATACTATAAATAATACATTTGTGTCTAAATGACCACTATCAGTCAATCTTCCACACATTCTTAACAACAAATAATGATAATTAACAACAAATAATGGCTAACTTCATTGATTATTTTTGTAGTGGGAAGTAAATCAGACATACATAGGACACCTTGTTTTGTCCACACCTCGAGAATACTCAGTTTACTGTCAAATGGAGAACTAAAGAAACTTGCAATTGAGGAGCTGATTTTGCCATTTTGGGAATAAATAATCAATAATTTGATCAGACGTCGCAGCTCTCTTCACGTAAGATAGTGAAGGATTTGACTCCAGTTCAATTTTATCTATTCATTCCCTCAAAAAGTGATCAATAGCAATAAATCAAATAGTTATTAGCTGATTCAATCAATCGATCAATCAATTGATTGATCGATTAGCCGTCACAGCCCTACATAGGTAACACATGGATCCTCCCAGACGGAAACTCAAAACCACGTGTGTGTTTTTTGAAAAGTGCTCTGGTTGAGAGAGACTTGGTATAAAATAATTAGTGCTTATCCGCCTGTGGACTGCACTGCAGCCCACACACACACACACACACACACACACACACACACACACACACACACACACACACACAGAGTAAGTGAGTCCAGCTCGGTGCTGAAAGCAGAGTCTTCCTTCATTATTAAGGAATGTCCACGGCACTCCGGGCCGCCGGTCTCTCAGGTTACTGTGGAAAATGCTGTGGAGCTGCAGCGCGGCGGATGCGTCTCTGTGGGCAGAGCAAACAGGTGCAGGCCGCACATAACACTGGCTCAACACCAGGCCGACACACTCATCCCCAACACGCTCCCACACATGCACAGCTCAGACGTGAACACGCCGGAGGAGGAGATCACCCTGCAACGCGGATTCTGACCCGGACTCTGCAGGGACCGGCCCATCGCTCAATTAACGAGCCGGAATGGGAATAAAGGAGGAGGACGGTGAAGTCACTGCAATTCAGAGAATAGCTTATTTTTCTTTTTTTTTTTAAGAATATTCATTCATCCATCACTTTTCCTGCATAGGAAGAAAACAATCACCAGTCTATTACCACACACACACACACACACACACACACACACACACACACACACACACACACACACACGTCATTCAAAACCTACACAGACATAACAGGGACAACTAGACTCCTCACACTCCTTTTCCACCAAAATGGTTCCAGTGCTGGTTCTGGCCCAGCGCTTAATTTGCAAAGTTTTGCAATACTTAGAATTCAACGACTTCAATTACTTTTCATTTGGCACGTATTATACACCTAACCTACTTAATTGATTGTAATTATAACAATAATACCAATAATAGTTGTTGTTATCCATCGTCTCTGCCATGCACGATGACATCACTGTGATCGTTCCTCTAGCCACGTCGGTCTGTCCCATTCAGATGGGATGTATAAATCACGTTAGAAAAGTAAGGCTAAAAGCCTGACAAAGAACTTGGTAGAGACGGAGTTCGAGCCAGTAGCGTATGTGGTCACTATTTACTGTATACAGCCTACACAGATCTCAGATCAGCCTGGGCAGACACATCTGCATTCCAGCTTTAAGCCCCGCCCCCTCGGCCGCTTCCAATGGCCTGCAGAGCCGCCACAGGTGACACTACCTGAGCAACCTGTCGCTCACAATGTGAATAACATCACATCTACACACGTTCACACATCTAAATCTTTGTAAGCGAATTTCTCCACACACAGAGAAAGGAAAACTGATTCTCAATTCAATTCAGAGCAGCTCTGACACCATAACACTTAAGGCCCATTTATGCTCTACCTACGTAGTTCCATTTGTCCATTTATTACGTCCTCTTCTGGCTTCAGGCAGTTTGGTCCGTTCTCTGTGAGTTTAGAGATGCCAGAGCTATCCCACTGGAAACTGTAGCTCATTTTTTAAAGAAAAATAAGTAGTAGAAGAAGAAAAACAAACAAGACGTGATCTATGTAAGGACCACACAGACCAACGCTGTCAGGGCGAGTCTTATACCTGTACCTGGCAAGATTGTTATGACGTGAACTCAGTTTAAATCAATGAAAACGTTGAGATAATCTTTTAATTCCTTAAGCAGTGTCTTAAAAGCCCATGATTACGATGAAAGTGACACGAGAAAATGATGGAGGAGGGCAAAGAAAAAAAACCTGAGCACAATCTGACACTGTTAGGCTCTGTCCATCTCAGCACCTAGCCACCTTTGACCTGTACCATGTGACATTTCACTGACCCCTGGTGGCTTGGAGGAAAAACAACTCAAAAAACAAAGAATATGCAGCTCTTACAAACTCCATCCAAGCCCTGGTCTCTACGTGCCTAGAGCATAAATGAGCCTTCAGGTCTACACCCCGACCCGCTCTCTGGCATTTCCATACATGCATGTGGTATTCAGACATGAACGTGCTGCAGCAGATTAGTGCGACCCGTGCTCTCAGACCATGTGAGAGCAGGGCAGATATAATTAAGCGGCCTCTCACCGCGGAGAGAGAGAGAGAACGGCAGCGTTCAGGAGTTTCAGATGTCTCCGTCCCGGCCTGTGTCCTTTACACACCGCTGCATTTAGAGAGCAGGTATTTAGCGCTTCATCAGGGAATGCGTTTGTATTTTTAGCCGGGCTCGCATGCCAGGCCTTTGTTTGATTTCTACTTATGTGTAGGTTAGAGGTCAACGCGTTTCCCCATCTGTGAAAGCACCAACTGCAAATCACTGGAGATGTGAGGCTGCACGGCTTCACTACACAGACTCTGCTCTTTGGTTTTGTTTTTTTTATATATTTCTGCAAGATGGACCAATGCAACGTAGCCAGTGTCCTCTTAAATACTCATAAATAATGAAGATCATGCTGAATTAAGCTGCAAAAAACAGTTGATCTCAGAAAAGTTTTACATTATCTCACAAAACAAGATGATGCAAAACCTTTGCTATTCAAAATGCCACTATAAGTCTTCTATATGTAATATAATATATATGATGATATGATATGATATATGATTTTGTATTATAAACATTAACACAGATACAAAGATTTAATAAATCAATGAAGATCGCTGATAGTCACCTGTGGGTTTCTTCTTCTGAAAGTTGTAAAGATAACATGATTCATAAAGATTTAATCTGATCACAGTGAATTATAGATACTGTATGTACATAGATATAGAACTATATATAAACAATGCCCGTGATACTAGCTTTTATTTTACAAAATGTGACCAGTTTTCTCTAGACACATTATTTTTTTTGTACAGGAGCACTAACCTACCTATATGCTGTAAAACATCCAAATTAATTAATTGCTTATCATAGTTCTTTATGTATTTTACAAATCACATGGAAATCGAGCATTTTGGATGTACGACTCCTCTTATTCTCTGAATTTCTTATCTTTCAATAACAGCGGTAATGGAATGACTTGATGTAAATCAGTTTATATGTTATTGGCTTTTAATATCTGAAAAGTTGCATTCGATGACTTGTTCCCACAAGTGCACTCAAGATAATTCAGTGTAATTTCATATACGTCTGTGCTAACGTCACAGTCTCTCCACCACCGCATGCTAATGGACTGGGAGCAATGCTAGACAGGGATTATTATACACTGCAGGAATATGTACAGTACCTTTATGTTGCAGAGTTCTGTCTATCAAGCTGTGACGACATCCCAAGAAACACTTAAGGTTCTTTAAATAAACTATCAAAATAATTGTCCAAATGTCTCCAGAGGAATTCTGTCCATGTACATGTTCAGTTTCCTTCCTCAGTCCAAAAAGCTTTATGGAGACTCTTAACTGGCCCTGAGTGTGTGTGTGTGTGTGTGTGTGTGTGTGTGTGTGTGTATCTCAATTTCCAATTCAATTCCATGGATTTCAATTGAATCTGAATCGAGGTTGCAAACAGGAAGTAGAATTCAACTTTAAATTAAAGGAAGTAAAATCGAAATTACATGAAAATCCAAATGATGTTTTTGGTGTATTTCACATCGTGCTTGACAGTACACTCCATACATGTGACATGACATACATGACATATGTCATACAAATTACGATAATACAAAGTTAACTTTTACTATAAACTTCATGCACATTTTATTTTAATTGCAGCAAATGTTTTCCATTGACAATACATAATAAAAGCATTGTTTTAATTTAATTTGATGCGTTATAACTTTCAATTAATGGAAATTGGATGTAAATGGAAATAGAAAAAAGTATTTTCTCAAAAACAAAATTATGTTATTCATAACAGAATTTGTATTCAGTTTTAATGATTGTAAGGTACTATATTTAGTATTTAAGCCAAAACTTTCGTTAAAAATGGCAAATTCTTTTTACTACTTGGTTTATAAGGAATTGAAAATAAATCCAATTCCACTTCCTGTCACTCCAATTCCAGTTCAGCATCCTGTGGGGGCGGAGCCAATTCAATTCAGAATCAAATTCTTCAAATTAATTGAACTGAAATTCCAAATCTGCACCTTTAGTTTATGAGATAATCTTCTTCTTCTTACTTTCTAGATCAACTGGTTAGTATTTGGTTTATAAAATAATGTAAAAACTGTGAAATTGATTAGTGACTGTTTCACAGAGGCCAAAGTCAGGTTTCTGAATTCTTCGTCCTCACCACACGCGTGTTCAATTTTCAACTTTTTCAAAACGTTTTTTAATTTTGAAACGTTGAACTTAATCTATTGAAATCATTGTTAGTCTCAGACTATCTGTGGATTAATCAGGTAGTTGTTGCTGCTCTTATATGTCATGATGTGACACGTGTGTACATATATATATATACATACATATATATATATATACAAATATATATACATACATATATATATAATGAAGGCAGTAATAATGATTTGTAGGTAGACATTTATCTTTGTATCTGATTACACAGAAACAGTCGGGGGTGCATCATATCTCAGTAACTGGAGCTGATGGAGAAACATTTATGGCATATTTAGAATCAGTGACCAAAGGTCGCACATCTCAGGCCACAAATTCTACGTTCCCCAGGTATGATTGATGAAGGAATGGATTATTTTGCGGGAACAAGATAAATAAGTTTACATGTATCGCCTGATAGGAATTTACAGGCTTCCTCCCAAACGACAGACAATTTAATTGAGAAAATAATATTGATTTTGCTTTTGTTTCGACAGCCTTCTATTCTCGACACATTTTCTAATTTGTCTCGACCCGTCAAGGTATTCCCACGTTGTGTGTGTAACGTAACGTATACGCGCTTCCCAAAAAAGGTCCTCGACGCACATCAATCATGTCACCCAGCAGCCGGGGTTTGTATTTCCACATTATGACTTATTTGCTTTTCAACTTCACTTAACGCAGCTGCCTCTTTAATGGGGGACACTCAAATGAATCTTCTAGAGTTTCATCACTTCTGGCCGCTTTCGTTTCGGGCCCTCGGCCTCGGCCCCTTGGCACGACGCCGTACTCTGTGGAGAGCGAGAGCGGCTCCGTGGTGGACGCCATCTCCACCATTCAACTCACACGCCTGAGACATGTCGACAAACACCGCTCGGCCAAATAAAGTGTCGGCAAACTTGAAGCTACGCAGCCACGGAGCTACACTTCTGTCACAGAAACTCCCTTTGAGACTTTGTTAGTGGCACCGAGGAGTCCGTCAGCATTCCTGACGAATGGCGAGTCCCAGGACAGATGAGGTGAGAAGGGGTTTTTCACTGGCCCCTCTCCCTCCCTCTCTCTCTCTCTCTCTCTCTCTCTCTCTCTCTCTCTCTCTCTCTCTGTCTCCAGGTCATGTATGGGCTAAAATTGGAAGTTGAGAAACTGCGAACCGAGTTTTCACCTGCTCCAGCTGTACAGTCAATCACAAGCTAACTTTGGGTCAGGCCGACTAACTTTTCAGGTCACAATTTTAATTTGTCAGGAGAGTGTGAGTTGCTGGGGAGTGTATGTGTGTGTGTGTGTGTGTGTGTGTGTGTGTGTGTGTGTGTGTGTTTTGCTGAGCTTTGCTCCTCTCGATTACTGTCGCTGCCCCCGTCAAGTCGCTGGTCCTCACCAGGGAGGTCACAGTCGTAACGTAGGTGGATTTCCCTCTGAAACGGTGATTACAGACGAAGGTAGACAGGAGCGGGCTCCTCGTGTACAGACAAAGACCGTCGACTGTGTTACGGTGACGTCTGCCTCCGGCCGGGCCCCGAGGGGCCGGTGAGAGGTGCCAGCCTGAGAAACCATTACAGCGCAGCACGGGCTGCCCGAGAGGGATTTCACAACACCTATGTGAGCCTACGCACGAGTCGACAACGGTGCACAAACTGGTCCTGCAAACACAGTTTTCCACACACGATAATTAGACAGGGAGTGGTTGCAAAACAGGTCATTTGTTCGTCTCTCAGACCACACAAAGGACTATTTTTATTACCAGAACTGAAACGATTCAGTTCAAACGGATTCTTTCAGGTTACTGGAGTCTCCTCCTCTCCACTAGAGCTCAAACTTCTGTACTCTCATCCCCTGAAGAATGTAGAGCGGTATATGCTAAATGCACTAAATGTAACAGAGATTTTCAGCTGCTTATAATGTAGGTAGATGTAAGTAAACTGCTATTCACCCAACATATCTTACATATGGACTTATCTTATGTACTCAAATCATTGAATATGGGCAAATTGGGGATAAAGACTTGCAAATATTCCAGAAACTTCAGGACAAATTTCCCAGCTGTGGGACAAACAAAGGACTGTTTGAGAAATATCATGGAAAAGATTTTAGGTTTCAGCTGGAGCTTCTCTGTAGGTCAGAGCTGTGTCACGTCCTCACAGAGATGTGGAGAGGAGACATTTTAAAACACCCAAAGTTAAATAAAGTTATAAAGTTAAACTTAAAAAAGGTGAAATTAAAGAAGACTTAATCAACATACATTGAAATAACTCTATTTGAGGTAGAAACGTGTTATCAGTGATTAGATTTAGAAGGAGATAGAAGATAGAAGAAGATGGATTTAGAAGTGTTAGATAATGTATCTTATACCATCATTTTATCATATTGTCTGATGTGTAGGGAACCTGACAAAGTAAGAATTGCAGTGTCAAAGAGTCTGAACCACCATATTTCTACAACCCACATGACAAAAAAAAAGGATTTTGAAACAGCAATCTTATTTCAGGACATCTCATCAAGTGAAATTATCTTGCAATGTTTCACTGGTTTTGAGTTTGTTCATCTCTGAGATTTACTGCTTCTATCTTGTTTTCAGAAACATGTAAGCAGGTCAGAGCGCTTTTTCCCCCCTCGCAGAGACAAGAACAGAGACACCATCCTGCAATACTCTCTCAGAATACCAAGTTTTCTCTCATCCACAGCACTCGGGCGTTTTTAGAAACCCGAAGCCTGACAGGCCTGCTGCGCAAAATTACAGCCGCCACGCTGTGAGCAGTCAATCACTTTCCGGGCAGAAAGCTTTTTGGTGACCGATAACCTGGAAACGCTCCGTCTGAACCGAGGGGGGGGGGGGGAGGAGGGGAGCTCGTACCTCTGAGTTGAAGCGTATTTGACAGACGTTGCAGGAGATGATCGGCCGCTTTGTCTTCACCATGGGAGGCCCGAAGGTGTGTGTCATCACGGCTTTCTGGACCGGGTCCATCTGTGGAGAGAGAGGGAGACGGCGAGCAGAGGTCGAATCAGAGAGCTCTGTGAATGTGAACGAGAGAGAGAGGAACGCGAAAAGAAAAAAAAAAGAGTGCAGGTAAATGATAGGTGGGAAACGACCGAAGGTGGAGGAAACCTGGAGAGAGGAGAAAAGAGTGAATTGAAGAGGGAGCGGTGATTGATGTGGACAGGAGGGTGTGTGTTTTCTCTGCAGCAGCTGCTGCCGCTGTCTGGGCCTCAGGTCTTGGGTGCTGTTCAAACGCTTTAATTAATGCTGGAGCTGGAAAAAGCCTAATTACAGGCTCCCTATCTCCAAAAATTTGTACTGGCATGCTGCAAAGACCTCTGCTTTTCAAAACATCAGAGCCAGCCTGAGAATCAGACAAAAACAATGGAGACAACGTGTGTGAGATTAGATTCTGTCCCCCAGGGTGGAGAGAGAGAGAGAGAGAGAGAGAGAGGGAGAGGGAGAGGGAAAGAGAGAGAGAGAGGGAGAGAGAGAGAGGGAGAGAGAGAGAGGGAGAGAGAGAGAGGGAGAGAGAGAGAGAGAGGGAGAGGGAGAGGGAAAGAGAGAGAGAGAGGGAGAGAGAGAGAGAGAGAGAGGGGAGAAATTAATCAACCTCTGATTAACAGAGAAATTGTATTTGACGTAAATGAAATAATCTCCTTTGTTTTTGGTAATGAAAATATAAAACGGTCACAAAACAGACAAGTGTTTATGACCGATTCTTACAGTTTCTAAATGCCAACAGGTAGTAAAAGCAGCAGACCCATAATTAAGTATAAAAGTCTGATCGCTGTCGTCAGAGCTCTTCGTTTCAACATCTAAGGTGAAGAAACATGAAACCATGAGAAACGGCGAGAACAAAAAGCTAAAAAAAACCAAACAAACCTAAAACAAAAGGAAAAAAAGGGACGTGCCCAGCTTGTCATTGTCAGATAAATGGCACTTCCCTCTTCCCTCTTGAGAAATGTTTACCACCTCATTTTTAGAAACCCAGAACGGGCTCGTGTGAGCTGCGTGACCTGAAGGCAGGGTCCTTGAACCGCGGCGCTGGGTGTCGCCCTCATTAAGCGGCCAGCGGCTCGTTGTGGTTTTACTCAGGCCTTCATCGCCCGTCACACTGGGAACCAGCGCTGCCAAATGAGAGACTGTTTACACTCCCCAGCTCCAGGCACCCGAGGGGGAACGGTATAATTGGTCTGAAAACCTAAACCCTATTTGAACGCATAGTCGGAAATATTCATAGCCTATTTTTCCCTCCTTTTCCTCTTCCTCCTCCTCCTCCTCCTCCTCCTCCTCCTCCTCCACATCTCTAATCTTACATCTCTGATCCACCTCTGCCTCATTTCATTTTTGTTTTCTCATGTGGAGACTGTGACCGCGGACAGATTTGTTTGTTTACAACTGTACATTTCCCTACATGTCTGCACTATGTGTGTGTGTGTGTGTGTGTGTGTGTGTGTGTGGTAACCCCAGCCTGTTGTGTTCCTCTGGTGCTGCCACCTGTTCTCCTCAGGATCTCCTTCTGTTCATCTGCTTCAGCTGCTCAGACCTCATTGACCTTTCCCGCCATTTAAGTCCCATTTTATATATGATATCCAAACCACGTGTAAGCCGTACATGTGTGTCAACTCACTGAGAACTTTGTTGTTGTAACAACACCAATGGTTAAATAACACGAAAGTATAGTTAAACATTACCTCAAGATTAGAGTCGATTTTATGTTGAACCATTGACTGTTTATAAAAGTTTTGGGCTCTGAAAAGTGAGGCCAACGTGTAATACCACTGAGATCCACTAAGGCTGGCTCCCACAAACTCTACAGTTAAAGTTAAAGTTTCTCATGCCAGAGTGAGATCTGGTGGTCAGTTTGGCAATAATCCCATGATTAATGAGATATTAGATCTTTTAAAAAAAATGCATTAATCAGGGGTGTGTCTGTTTGATTGACATTGACAAACCTTCACAAACCAGTGGGAGACGTCAGGGCCACCCAGGGTCAACCCAGAGGATTCGACCTTGGTTAAAACAAGATAAACTGGGAATGTTGGGTGATGGGAATGACAGGCACGTTTACACGATTCAATCATATGACAGATGGAGAGAATATGCAGTCACTGAGCTCTGACGTTGTTACCAGTGTGTGCGCTTAAGGAAGATTTTGAAATGTTGAACTGAAATGTGAATCCAGATAATATCACAAAATCATTCATTTCGCTTTTTTTCACTTCTTTAGTTGCTGTTTGGCTTCTTCATAAATGTGCAGACATGTTGTTTCTCGTAGGTCTCGATAACCTCACATGCAGCCTCTGACGAAACCGGCAGATTCTCATTATGCTCAGACATACTTGTTAGTTCCAAGTTAGAAACCCTGATTTCTGTCTTCAAAGGATTTCTAGACACGCCAGAATAATCACAAGTGTGGAGGAACGAGAAAAACATCTTATCTGGTAAGAACGTGCAAAAGAATTACAAAATGAATGAATCTCACAAAACAACGTGTCAGGTAAAGTCACCGTTTCACACTTGTTTTCATGGTGTTTTTTTCAACATATTGTAACATATTTATAGTACATGATAACATACATTTACTGTGTTCCAGTTAACTTTTTTCATGTCTGAGGTTTTCTGAAAACCCAGAGCTGTGAGTTGTCTGGGACCCAGCATCGGGACGTGCCGACCTCAGAGGCTGGCGGCTGGGTTATTTAGCTCGACAACAACAATAACAACAACAACAACAACAACAACAACAAGTATTTATGATACAAGCAGTGCCTTGAACATGATGACATGGCAGCTGAGGGAGCTGAACAAAAGGCCGTAGTGCGGTTGCTTGTTGAAATACCACACGAACCCCAAAAACAAGAACAAATGTAAGAGTGAGTCATTCTGCATGTTCAGTCAAAACTGAGACTTGATCCTTGTCCGGACGTCCATAGGGATTGTACCACATGATCAGGATGCTCCAAAAGTTCAGTTTAGATTAGTTTAGTTTATTTAATTTATCAAGGGACAGCGTACAATAACATTAATCATTCACAAGAAATGAGGTGATGGTCGCATCGGATTTAGCTACGACTGCTAATTTCCATCTGTTGTCCCAACACAGAGCTCACATCAGACACAGATCACGATCTAAAATCCAAAGTAGAAACCTGAGACGTAAAACGACACAGACAGACAGTCTCCACATTATAAACAACCAGTTTGTTAGAGCGCAGGGAGGAGCAACACACAAAGCACAGAGCATTAAGAGGGAATCCAAGCAGCAGCTCCTGATGTGAAGACAAAGTGCTGGGACAACCTTAAGGGACCTAAATCTGTGTTGAGCTTCAACACATTCAATGAATGCCTTCATATTTTGGCTTAACTTTGTCCAAGAGTGTGCCAGATGTTTGTAAAGCCTCTCAGGTGAAACCCAACTTAACAGGCCTTAATGTGTAGTGGAAAAGTACAACCCTGGTTCCCTACCTGAACCTGGCTCGTCCCTCAGTGTTTGTATTATGTCAGCACATCTGCTGGACATTGTTGTTAATGGTCTGATGGTGTGTTTTCCCAGTATTACTTTCTTACGACTGTCAAATTATTGTTTTTATATTTGTTCATTATTCAATGTTTTCCCTCATGATCTGAATGGGTTGAAACCTGAAAGTTACTCTACGTGCAACACCACTGAGCTCCACTAGGGCTGGTTCTCAAAAACTCATCCTCCAAGACACACCCAGTCAGAAACATCATTGTCAGTCATGAAATACTCAATTACTCAAGTTTCTCATGCCAGAATGTGATCTGTTGCTCAGTTTGACAATAGTCCCATCATTAACAAGTTTTCTGAGGGCCGCCCCCACAATGCGTAAACGTAAACCCTGGTTGGATAAAGATTCAAAATCTGGATGCAAAGATTATCTCTGACACATGGTTTCATTGTGAAGACTGATAAAATAATGATCAGGATAATAATCTGTGGTTCTACACGAGCTGTGGAAATAGCCCTGAAAAGTAATAGCTTGCAGTAATGTGATGAAAATAAACAAAACTATGACCTTAACTTTGGAATTAGAATTATGAACTATTAACTGAACTAGTTCATGTAGAAAGTGAACTTTCAAACAACAGATACCAAGAATAGCAACTCAGGAAATCTGTCAGCATGGAAAGTTAGCCAAACATTTCTACCGAGTATTGCGATTTTGTATGGATTTCTGTCATTTGTTTCATTTTCGGACTCAGTTTCATTTCTGTGTTTCCGGCGTTTGGCTGCAGTTTCAATGTGGATGACGTGTACTGAGACGTAATGATGCGGCCCTCGGGTGTTGGCAAAACAACCAGTCCTCAACTGGCAACAGTTGGAAAAGGGATTTAGTGTAATTTGTGTTTCCTCTGTCACTCTCACTCCCTGTCAAACTGTGGAGCTTTTGATGCCCCCATGAAAATGACACAACACACCACATGTTTAACCGTGTTCACCTCTTTTGAAGCTCTGTGATGTCCCGCAGGCTGTCAGATATTTGTGGTCTTAGATCGTCCCACATTTTTCTTTTTTTACTTGTGTATTTTAAAATCTTTGAAATGAAAATTTCCTGCAGGATTTCCATCTAGGCTGGATTTGACCAGAGTTTCCCTTTGAAATGTACTTTTACCGCCAGACACCACGTCTTGAGGTTCCCCACTGTCAGAGGTGCAAGAGAAGATCATTTATCTGTTGACTGCGAGCTTTAAAGCTGCGCCGCAAGGATTCATTGCTCCAGTTGTTTAATAAACAAGAACGGAGATGACAGCTGGACTTTCTCCAGACCTCTAAATCTGCTCTTTTGCTCTCGGATGGCTGTTTGCAGCATGGAGGCCGCACAATAAAAGTGAAAACTGCTTCACAGAGAGGCTGTTACACATATTTTGAACGGGTTCTGTGGAAAGAAATGACCATAAATAGTATAAAAATGGACTTTGCCATAATGAAAACCTTAAGAATTCTACCTTCAACATATATGTCTCAGTAACACGGACACAGGTTTAATAACTGGTGCATTAAACTTTAGCCTGACGGAAAAATTATTTTCCTCCGGGGTGTTAGAAATCAACAGTGAGGCTGAGGTTCATTCCCTGCCTGAACCCACACACACACACACACACACACACACACACACACGCACACACACACACACACTGAGCTGTTTGTGTCTCGGTGAGTCTTGGTGAAACCTGCAGTCGACTCGCGGGAATCGTAACTGTCTGGAAATTACCTGCAGTCCTAGTGAGTCAGTGAGTTTATATGGGCTTTAACTCTCAGAACACACACACACACACACACACACACATGCACACATGCACTCACACACACACACATGCACACACACATTGTTTTTAATTAAACTTTAAACTTCTGATTACTTATACATTTTGATGATGAGACGTGAGGGGCTCGTTTAAATTGCAACATGTCGGCACAAGTGTAAATAAATATATTTCCAGAGACGCCAGAAGCTGAGCACACACCGAACAGGTGCTGTTTAGTGCTAATCGTACTAAAGTTTTATTTAAAGTTTATTAGCGAGCGACAGGCGGATCATTGGGCAGCACCGTCGCTTCAAAGCAAACATCTTAATGGCGAGAACTCTGAGCTGCTCCACGTGCCTTTCTACGGTCAGTACAGAACTATTCTCTTTAGTTTTACCTTCTATCAAAACTGCGTCTAGGCTGCAAGCCTCTCTTTAGGTGTCTGTTAACATTACGTTTAAAGTATGACCTGTATCTGGGCCACGGGTGTAATAAGCTTTTTGGGGGATTTGAACCTGTGATGTTTAGGTTACGAATTCAGGTCCCTGATCACTTGTTTTGCACCAGCTGCCCACCCTGTGTGTGTGTGTGTGTGTGTGTGTGTGTGTGTGTGTGGTCTTTCTACAAAAACATGCATGTTTAGGTGGGGGAGTAAATGGTAAATGGTGAGTGTGTGTCTCTTGTGGGATGTGTTCCCTCTCTTTGCACTCATAGACTCTCCATAAAAGATGGATGTAGTCTTCCAGTCTGAAATGTGAAGCCAGCCTGGAAGTGGCTTCACTTGCAGTACCACTGATATCCACTAGGGATTTCTCCCAAAAACACTTTCTCCAATACATGATGTCAAAAACGTCAACTTTTGGTCATGATATAACAGCTAAAGTTTCTCATGTCAGAGTGTGATCTGTTGGTCACTTTGAAAATTGTTCCTTTATTAATGAGACATTAGAGCTTTAAATAAATGGAATAATTAGGGGCATGTCTATTTGATAGACACGCCCCCTCTCCCCTTTTAGGAAATTCATCTTCTGTTTCTGTTCTTTGGAATCGCACACACTCTAAACTAAAAAGACTCTAAGCTCTAAACTGATCTATAACATAATATAATATATAATCTATTATATAGTCTATTATGATAGCATAATATCCTATAGGACATGGGCACCAGAGATATGTAGAACCAGAGCCCTGCTCTGCCAAAAAATTGTCTCGAAGCACGATAAAAAAGACCACGAAACAGGCGCTGAAAACCAGTGAAAATCTTGCTAAGAACCAAACGATCTGCAGTCTGCGGCACCAGTGGGCACAGACACGGACCGGAGAGTGAAACTCATCGAGTCCTGACGTGACTCCATACATGAAGAAACATGGCGACGTCAGACCGTCGAGAACGCTCTCTGTGGTTGTTTGGAAAGCAGAGGAAACAGGAAACTGATGAAGATGAAGAGGAAGATGAAATGAATGAAACTCACGACTGCTTCAGTCTAGCTCTTAGCGGAGCTGTTTTACAGATATTTTATATTGTTTTGTAGCTATATAGTTCGATGTTTGTTTTATATTATAATAGCAATACTGTATTGCTTCTGAACTGTGTATTCATTCATTTTGTTTTGTTTATTACATAAAAAAATAAAAAAACAAGAAATTGTCTTTTTTTAAATGTATGTTCATTGTTCTTTTTTGTACTATTTTGCCCAATATTCTTATATTATTTATTAGACATTTCAAATTTTTATGGCTATTCAGTTTTTATTGTCTGTTTCATATATATAATATATTATTCTCACATCATTAGGCAGGCAGACAGACGGATAGATAGATATGATAGATAGATGGATAAATATAGATAGAAACCTCATTGATCCCGTAATTTCAGTTTCATTTTCCACATTTTTTATATTCTTTTGTTCCGTTCTCTGTTGGTCCATTACTACAAACTGCAGTACGTGATAGTGTATCTAGTATCTAGTACTACGTGCCTGTCAGAATGTGTGCATCTGAGAATCAATTTGGGATGGGAGAGCATTATTAATAAATAAATAAATAAATAATTGTTTATGTAGAGGTTCCAGCTTTCTGTGCATGAAAAAGTAATTTACAAATAGTGTTTGATTCGACATTGTCACGAGGGCTGAGCAGAGCCAAGAGGGTGGGGGACCATGACCTGAGTGCCGTTCAATGATTCCATCAAAATTTCACGATGTCAAAGGTCGCCATCTCTGCTACGGAGCTTGAGTTGCATTGAATTCCGATGCAGGGCACGTGACTACTCAGACTGGGGTTGCGTTCCATTAAAACCTGATCCATATCTGATCTGATGATCCGTGTGTTTCCTTTTGGTCAGGAAAACAATCAAATCTGGGTCAAACGCACGCACGCTGTCTCACGTCCTTCAATTAAAGCCTGTTAATATGGTTGGACTGGTGCACAGGCAAACGAGGATCCGGTTACGTTTGCAGCGATAAAACGCATAATTGAGTGTTCTCCAGTCTGCTCGTCCTCTGCAGCCTCCGACAGAGAGCGCTTTGATTAGTTTGTGAATAAAGACTCACGTCCTCCATCACTGGGCTTTTACCGTGTGAGCAGACAGACAGACAGACAGACAGACAGACAGACAGACAGACAGACAGACAGACAGACAGACAGACAGGCCGACAGATCTGAACTGAAGGGCTCTGGCATTAGCGGTCACACTCAATGTCCTCGCTGAGGCAGGATGAATCATTAACCTGCGGGAGGGTCACTTTGCCTCACTCGCCAGACACTGTGTGTGTGTGTGTGTGTGTGTGTGTGTGTGTGTGTGTGTGTTTGTCGCCGCGCTGACCTTCACATGAAACCCAATCTGGGAATGAGAAGGAGCTGCAGAAAACGCTGACTGTCGAGAACACAGCCCGCGCCCCTCATACAATTGATTAGCTGTAACTCATTTTATTGCGGTGAAAACCCTCCGCGCCACGTTTTCTCAATTACGCTGAGACTCGCGCTGCGGAATAGAAAGCACAAACAGCTGTCACCTTATCGTTTTGGATTATCCAGTACAAATCCTCCGCACTTCATCACTTGTCTCCGCGGCTGAAAATCAGCTGTGGCTTCGGCGAGAGGCGAAACGCAGCGATAACAGAGCCCCAAACGTGTGTTTTCATGCTGGCGAGAGCCAGTAAGATTTCATGCGTCCTCCCGTTATCTCGCCGTGCTCTCAGCCTATGTGTGGCACACGGAGCACAAAGGCGGAAAACACACCATTCACTCTACAGAGAGAGGGAAGGGTGGAAACCAGGTGCAGAAACAGGCAGAACATGTAAACCACACAGAAAAGACGTCAGTCTACAGACTCTCAAAAGTGATAAATGCACGCAAAAGGATTCGCAGTTAAAGTTATCGTAAGTCGTTCAGTTCTCAAGCAGTTTCCACTGGGTTTGTTTGTGTCATGGGGATGCTCTCAGGTCATCGGCTGTAAAGGAGTGAGACCTCTGACTGGCTGCAGACGATCTCCTCTTAGAAAACATGCGTCTGTGAATCATTTCGTGTCAAGGAAGTCTCAAAAGTCTCGTACACGCATGGAGGGAGGTTTACTTATTAAATAAGTTAAAGATTAATAGTAATATATAAATCCCCCAAATATATTTGAGAATCCTTTTGCGCACATTTTGAGACTGTTCTGACTCCATATCAGCCTGACTGGGACTCAAACCACCCATAAAAGTCTGTGACAGAGAGAAACTGGGAGCACTGGTTGTAGCTGTGCACACTGGAACTTTTCTCCTCTGGAGTCAAGAAACTTCTTAATCCGAGGAAGGATTTTTCCAACACATTTGTGAAATGCGTACGAATTCGACGTCATGGAGCGCTCACCGTGTTGAAGTTGTGGAAGAGGCCGATCCCGGCGGGATGCGGAGACTCCAGAGGGAACTGGAGGAACGGCTTCATGTCGAGCGGGGCGGGAATCACAGGCGGGCTCCGGAGGAAGGCAGGGACCGGCCCAGGGCGGTTTACACCTCCTGCATCAGCAACGACAAAGTATCCACGTCACACCTGATCTCAGGGTCGCTTTCTGTCTCTACTATCCTGTAATAGCAGAAAATGGGAAACTGGACGTATGGAAATATGACAGAAGATGCATAAAGGCCTGATTCAGGTGTCTATTAATATTATTATTATTGTTATCTCATCTATTGCAATTTCTTGTTTTATTTTGCACTTGTTACAATTATTATTATTATTACTCACTGTTGTATATTGTTGTTGATGTAAACTGTGTACGTGTCACATTGTGAATTTGATGTTTTTTGCTGCAATTTTTGGCTGTTGTATGAAGTAATTTCTCTTTATCTTAACTTAACTTATCTTATGTGATGTTATCTGATCTTATCTTGTAATGTGGAAAATCACAAATGAAATGACACGTTAAAAAACAAACACTCCTTTCAACGTTTTAAATAATGAGATCAAACTGTTTTTTTTGTATTTTTATTTATTCCATACAGACAAAACAAACATTCACCTCATATTGTTTGGTTACGTAAGGATTTATACTGAGAAAATAAGATAAATACTATAAAAAAGATTTACTCGGAGCAGCATGTGAGGCTAGAGGTGAAGCAGAGGACAAAAAAAATGAAAAAAAAAAATCACACAGATCAAACACGTAAGAACCAACTAAATAATTCAGCGTTTGCTGGTAGGTAGACTCTGTTACTGAGCCGGCTGATTCCCACCACCTTCTTATGAACTCTCCAGACTTGCTTTTGGTGCTTTTGGTTTCCTCGCCTACCTCTCTGGAGGTCTACAGAAAGTCTACAAAGGTCTTTGCAGGTCTACAGAGGTCTACGGAGGTCTATGGAGGTCTATGGTAGTCTATGGAGGCCAATGTAGATCTGTTGAGGGGTATATTGGAGGTGTATTGGAAGTCTGTGGAGGTCTGTCTAGATCTATACAAGTCTACAGAGGTCACATAGATCTACTTTACGTTGGTCTGTGGAGGTCTATGCAGGGTATAGAGGTCCACAGAAGTCCAGATAGGTATCTAGAGGTCTACATTTGTCTGCTGAGGTCTACATCAGTCTATGGAGGTCCACGGAGGTCTACACTGGTCCATGTAGATCTTTTGAGGTCTTCACTGGTTTGCGGAGCTCAACATCTTATGGAGGCAAAATGGAAAAGTTCCTGAAAGCGTATCACTACATCAGAAGAAGTTCCTGCCTGTAAACAAACCCTCCCCCCCTTTTTTTCTAAATATAAACCCACATCTTCTACGTCATATTCCCGTATCGGGCCCCTCTACCATCCGCCCACACCTCTGCTGCTCCTCCTGCTCCTCCCGCTCCTCCTGCTCCTCCTGCTCTCTGTAGTGGCTCTGCAGAGCTGAATGCAGGCACTTGAGGAGTCTTCTGTGATGGGCAGGAGAGCTAAGCTCCTTAAGCCTCACAGCTGGGTCGCTGCAGATATCCGCCTTTTCTCCATTCCCCTCTTTCCTCCTTCCTCCTCCTCCTCCTCCTCCTCCTCCTCCTCAGCCTCACTCGCACCGTGCGCAGTCTTCGATCCCCATTTCATGGTCCCTTCTTCTGTCTGCCTGTATCCTCACTCTGCTCGCTCCAGCACCAGAGTCCTCCGAGCTGTTTTTGTTCCTTCTCATCCTCTTTCTCATGCACATACACACTCTCTCTCTCTCTCTCTTTCACTCTTTCTTCTCTCCTCCTCCTTCTTCTTCTTCCTGTAAGTCATTCTTCTTCTCGCCACCGAGAACCAGCAGGGTGCTTCGGGCCCTATCTGAGAGAATTTGTATAATCTTTTCTCCTGAGATTATACGCAGTCATCATCCTTTATTTCTCATGCTTTGTGACGACTGCTCCACGATTTTGTTGCATTTGAAAAGGGGGGGGGGGGGGGGGGGGGTAAAAAAAAAAGAAAAAATAAGAAAGAAACTGGTTTCTTGTCAGAACAAGGGAAGGAAATGGCTATTTTGGTGGCGGCAGAGGAGGCTTGTTTCACTGACAGCAGGGGAGACGTAAAGAAAGCGCTGTCAAGATCAGAAATAGACGGAGGGGAACGTCCTCCCCATCCCATCCCAACCCCCCCGGCTTTTTCCCTCTCCGGTCCACGGAGGCTGGGATGTATCTGCCGTCAGAGGAGAATCCAGAATATGGATGGATTCCTCTGGATCGTTTATATCGCCGTGATTCCACTTCTTGGTTTCTGTTGTATTGCAAACGCACAGTGACATTACGTTACAGAAACGTGAACATACATTTTTTTTGTTTTTTTTAGGGGGGGGGCAGGTCTGAAAGCAGCTTTTAAGTGTGGCAGTATTTCTCAAGAAAAGACACTTTTACACTTTTACAACACCTATAAACCACACAACATAACATAATTAATCTGCAGGAATGTTTGATACGAGTGAGCAGTGAATCTCAGGCCAGGTCGTCATCTGTTCTCGTTACTTCATTGTTTGAGCTTTTCAATACATAAAAAGTCCTAAACTTAAATTCTTTGTATGTTTTATGTGTGCTGTATCGTCTGTTCAGAGGTGAAGGTGTTAAAAGACAGTTAATGTGAGAAAGACGCACACACATTTCCGCTCTTCTATTCCCCTTACCCCTTAATATATGATATATGTAGCACGTAGCATCAAATCTAGTGTGCACTGAAACTGAAACTGAAACTTGAAGACTTTCTTAACATATGACGAGGATCATTCTCCATATCAAGGCATGTTTTTACATCTGTTTTATGTAATTAAACTTTAGCACCTTTGAGTTTTTAGCCATTTTTATCTATTCATGTTATGCTTTGCTTTTAATCTTGTCTAGCACTTTGAGATTTAACCAGAAAAGTGAAGTGCGCTATAAATTTAATTATTTGCTATCCCCGTTAATTAGTCAGATTTAGTATATAAAGGTAAGAGGCAATTTAAGACTTTTTATTCTTGTGATAAAGTAAGAATTAAAGGCTAATGTCGACATTTTGAGGAAGAAAACAGCTCAGAAATAAACTAGCTCATCCATGTGTTCTCAATTGTTTCTGCACAACAGAGAAAGTCAAAGATGCATCATATGCTCACATACGACTGTGAAACAGTGCATTGATGTTTTTTTGTCTCCTTCAGAGATTCGTTAAAGGACAATGAAGGAGATCACATAACAAACTCCCCCTGGACTCTCTCTGTTAAACGACTGTGTTAATGGCTGGGATCCACAACAGAGACCAGGCCTAAGATGCCATTAAATACGTGGTTAACAAAGCATGCAAAGGGACAGTGATTCTGGAGCTTTATGGACCGGCCCTGAGGTATCGTCACGATCGCCCTTCGTTTTTTAGGGAAGTGAACTGTATTCTTTACACGCCTCAGGTAAACCGGCTCGTTTTACGCTACATTACAACTGAAAAGGTCGAAGCGTTTACTGTGGAGACGCTCACAGCGGAGCGCGCCGTCTTTAAAGGTGTCGTAGCATGGAATAAAAACGACTTTCACCTCGTCTGAGGTGGAGATTCGTCCAGGTCATAGTAAGCTGTAACAACTCTGTGATTCTGAGTCCGGTTGCCATGAATTACACTGGAAATTATTCGGTTCTTCATCTAAAACGTAGATGTATAAGTGTTAGAGCGAGAGGAAGAATTTAGAGTTAATTGGTTGTCTCAAGCTTTACGGTATAATCTTATTTCAAGAAACCTTGTCTGGTGAAATGATCTTGCTGCATGGAGACGATTTCACATTTTGCTGAGAACCTTTTTCTCCAGATTTAGATGTTTGCAGACATCCCCCCACCAACTCTGTGGAGCAGTTTTACTATTAGACGCCAAAGACGTACGACGGACTTTAACTCATGTATGGATTTCACGTATTGAGATGGATGCTAACAAATGGGTGAATCTGAACAGACGTACAAACGCGTCTCATTAAAACGATGGTACAGGATTGTTCGGGAGCGCCTTGGTTAAGTTCAAAAACATCTTCCCATCATCATTCATGTGTAAATTACAGGTATTGAAAATCCAGGAGAGCTCAGGGCTGTGAGAACGTAGTTCCTGATGAGTCTCCTGGTTCTTCTCCAATATCTGATTCTGCACATATGAGCCTGGACGCTCTCCACAGCTGTTTAATACACAGTTTGGGAAAAAGTTGCTGAGCTCAGTTGTTCCTTTGCAAGGAACGTAAAGTCACTCGATCCTTCACGTGAGTGACTGTGGATCGATGCGGAGCCTGCGTGTGGCCGTCACCAAAAAACACGAAGCGGATCTGAGCAGAAACTGAACTACGTACGATACCATCTGTGATGACAGTCCAGAGAACACCCCCCCCCCCCCCCCCCCCCCCCCCCCCCCCCCACCGTTCGATCATCCCGGGTCACCTTAAACGTTTGGCTCACGGCGGGGTTGCCAGAGGGGGGTGGGGGGAGTGAGGGGGGGGGGGGTGAGGGGGTGGGGGTGGGGGTGGGGGGGGTCCTGCTCTGCAGCATCACATGGCAGCAGCAGCCGCATCGTCCCCTGACCGACGCCGCGTGATTTACAATGACATCAGATAAGTGAACGCCGCGTCTCTTCGACAGCGACCACGCGGGGGAGGGAGCGCATTGATTGGACACATTCTGAGGAGCGTTAAAGTGTTAAAGTGCTGCCAAACTCTATAAATCCACGGCCTCCTCCTCCTCCTCCTCCTATTCTCTCTCTCTCTCGCTGTGTTACGCGTACTGAGATGAACAAGACGGCAATACCTCTCGTCTTACTACTGGGCTTTTTTTTTTTTTCTAATGCAAATGTTTGGCCGAGAAAAGGATCAATGCATGTGTAATAGGTTATTGAATTTGTGTGTGTTGATTGTGTGAGAGAGGTAGCCGGACAGAAACGAAGAGAAGTGATGGAGGAGGGGGGAGGAGGGGGGAGGAGAGGGGGAGAGGAGGAGGCAGAATCTTATCATCACAGTAGATTTCACAAAACCTGGCGCTCAGGTTTTCCACACACCAATACGCTGTGACTAAGGCCTCTCAAATTGGCAATTCATTCGGCCAATTTAGGTTTAATGATCACAGAGGTAATGCCAATGTCAACGACGTCTCTGGAGCCTCTCAGTGCTCCCTGCCTGCCTCCATCCTGCTCCATCCTCCTCCATCTTCCTCCTCCTCCTCCACCCCCCTACGTGACGGGACCAGGAGGGAGGAGGACGATGGGAGCCGGGATGATGCGCTGTCAAACAGGATGAAGTCTGACGGACGAGAGGCAGGAGCACTGCAAGGTCTCGCCAGAATAAATAAATAAATAAACAAATAAATGTAACCAAACAAAGACACTTCGCACAGGATTACCAGATGCCTGACATTTGCATCAAAATGTGCTCTGAAATGAGCTTGGTAAGTGGCAAATGGACTGATTAGTCTTCATGACCTTTCAGAGCTCTTCACATTCACCCATTCACATGCATTTGCACTTTGGTGGTAATGACTTCCCGATGCTGTCCGGATAATTCTTGTTTTAGGGGTTGAAGGGGACATCATGAAAAACTCAGTTTTTCATAGCTTTAGTGTGTTTATTTGTGTGTCCGGAGTGCCTCCCGACCCTTAACCGTCAGTTTCGGCTACATCTACATCCTCACGTCTTCTGCTCACCTCATTAGCACTTGCAGGGAAAGGGACTAAAATCGAGCTTTCAGAGCAGGGCTGTCAAACGGGTGCGTAGAGAACCCGGCTGTGCTCAATCTTTTGTTTTTTTCCAACAAAAAAACGAGTTACTAACTTTACTTTTAGACGTCAAGGATGCATGACAAAGAATCTTAGGAAATTTCATTTAATTTCTTACTTAAGGCGTTCAATTTTACAGTATAATCTCAAGTCAACAACAATCTAATTTCGGAATCTTGCTTATTTTATCCTGATGCTTGGACAGATGCATTGACTTGCTTGGAGGACCTTTTCCCCCACATTTAGTGAGGATGTTAATCTTGTTTTTAGACACTCCCCCCGGAGTCACAGTCACAATGTCCCAATCAGAGACACTTTTTTTACCATCAGAGACAACGCACACTTCACAGGATCTACACATCCATACGACTGAGAAGCAGAACTGAGGCACCGCCGTTACGGTCTTTGATGAACCTCGAGCTTTGCTGCGCAGACTTAAATAAATTACTCATCAAAGCCTCTGTGGCTGATGAGAAACCGTCACCGAGGGAGGACAGATTTGTGCCGACAGCGGGGACGTTTTCTGCTGTGTTTATGTTTCTCTTTCTAACGATCTGCGGCCAAAAGCGTCCAGCACATGGAGACCCGACGATTTGTGACGCCTCTGTCTTGCATTATTGAGCGCGGAGCTGCCACTGTTTGTTCTCTGATACAATGATTAGATTTACTGCAAAGTAAACACCCAGGGGAGCGAGAACGAAAACAAAAGCACTTTCAGGTCATGTTTTCAGTGGAATAACGATGGCAGGTCCATTCATGTATTCATTCATTCACCACACCACCCCATGGCTCCAAAACAGTTTTCATTAAGCTGGTAAGTTATGTAAATTGACGACAGCAAAGTAATCAACCATTTAAAAAAAGATTAATCTTCTCAGGTATTTAAAAAGAATAAGTCAGACTTCTCTAATCTCATTTTCTTAAATGTGAATATCTTATCTTAGGATCTTTATTCTCTGTAACAAATAAAGTGCATGCCATTATGATGAAGACAGAAAAACAAACATTGAAGACCTGATTTTGTCGTTTGTGAAACATGCATTAATAATTTCAAAGCTTCTGTGTCATTTTATGACCCAAACAACTTGATCGACTACAAAAACATGTTTGTCACTGTTGTTGTTCCTGAATTAAGACTCGCAGCTGTGCATCTGTAGTTTGATGAAACATCTGGTGAAATGTCAGTTCATGTCCTCTCACTCACACATATGAGGCTGGTGATGATGTGTTCATGCTCTACAGATACCTCGCTCCTCTCACCACTACGATCACGCTGCACGTCCTAATGCTCCATCCACATCTTTGAAACGCTCACATTAGATTATAGCTACGACACCATCAGATTCCAGCGTGTCCCAGTCTCCCATATGTCACCCATATGTGAAGAAGAAGAGAGCAACACGCGCCACAGAAAAATTACGATCAAATGATAAAGCGAATCAGGGATCTGAGAAAATAAGACAGCACAGATGTCGACGATGTCCTTTTGTAGATAAGTGGCTGCAGCCTCTGGATAGAGAATATGACATTTGGCATAAAAGTAGGGATATATCATTGTATTATATATATTTTTATCAAACTCAAAGTCACTCTCTAGCATGAATTTCTTTCTTTCTTTCCAGGAGATTTCCAGTGATTCTCAGACATCAGGGAGCTCTCAAAAAGACTTGAGATCTCTGCAGCTGCTTCACGTTGGGTTCTCACCTCCACGCTCTCATTCTGGCATCGTCTAGCGTGCACGGATCTGCAGTGGGTGAAATTGGTCAGAAATACTTTCCATTTTGGTGCATGTTCTGGCTGTCGTTTGGGCTTTTTACTGGTATTGCGGTATATGAAAAATTCATATCATGACAAAGATAAAGAGAGTTTTCAGTATGAAAGATAACAGATGTGTGTCAGATTTAAGACCACTTATGAAAGCAGCTCAGTGTATTTGTGTCACTCTGGGCCACTCTTTCCTGCAGAAGGTGCGTTACATAGCCTTAGTTCAGAGAAACCCAGAATTAACTAGAAAAGTTCAGGTTTTTATATTTCAATTCCTGGTTTTGACACCTAGTCGGGAAGAGGAACATGCTGGGTCATTCACACCTCCGCATCCCGTCCCTGTACTTCACCCCCCCCCCCCCCCCCCCCACCCCCCCACCCCCAATCTCCACTCAGTGGTAATGAGGGAAGTTCAAGTGCCATTGGAAATCTGAGATTCTGGCAATTACAGCAATAAGTACGGCTGAGTTTTTACACGCTGGTCGAAAAATAGCCCTGTGAGAAATTCATAGTAAAGTTCAGAAAAGGTAAAAAGTTAATAGAACTAGAAGTCATATTTCATCCAAAGAGAGCTCTCGATAACTCCCTTATTCAAACCAGGCAAACTTCTTTGACCCTGCCTCCAGGTAAAAGAATCAGGATGAAGAATCCCTCAGAATTGGGATAGAAATGAGGATTTGGAAGGCCCACACCAAAAGCCTACATCAAGTTGCCAGATAAGCATGAGAGGGCAGCAGAAACAGACTGTAACACTGTTAAACAGGACTCCAAGATGAACCAAAACATCTCGGATGAGACCGCCATTGCTCCGACTGCATGTTAACACCAGAGAACGAGACTGTGTCCCCTTTGAACTCGTTAGGGTCGTTGGATCAGCGTGATAGCAGGATGCCGCTGTGATGGCGCGGCGTCCTCCGTCATGATGCTCAGCACAAAGTTTGTCACGATCGGAGGCGGACGATGGCGCCGTCTCAGCGACGCACCCAGCGACTGTGAAGGACTGAGCATGAAATCCAATTTACTGCAGCTCAGCTCCAGCCTCAAGTCAAAGGCAGCCATTCCAACCTGAGCAGGAGGCTGCGTGTGTGTGTGTGTGTGTGTGTGCCATAGTCTCTGCCACGATAAACGTTGTGATCGTGTGGACAGCGAGCAGAGAGAGGACATGGCAGAGAGTGTGGCTGAGAGCTGCTGAAGGACGACACGGTTCATCCTCGTCTGCACTTTGTTTCCATGATAGATGCTCACATAGCGCCTCCCCGAAAACTCTCTGCGGTCCTCTTTCCCTGAAACAATATGTGCGAGAATGTGTGTGTGTGTGTGTGTGTGTGTGTGTGTGTGTGTGTGTGTGTGCAAGCATGCATCTCTTTTTTTGTGTGGTGCTCTCTGGATCAGCAAGTCCTCGTGCAGTATTTGTGATTACTCGATGTATATTTTTTTTGTCCCTGCAGATCTTTCTTTCAACCCCTCCAGCTCATTAAAATTAAAATAATTATGTAATGATGGTTTCACATGCTGTTTTGTGGTTTTTTTTTCCTGTTCTGATTTTTTTCCCCCCTTTCTGTGGAAAAGACAGATTATGAGGCATCACAAGGAGGTTTAAACCTCCACACACACACACACACACACACACACACACACACACTTGGTGGGAAATAATGGCAGTGGGGCTGAGGGGATGGAGTCAATTGAGCGAGGAAAAGAGGTCTGGGTGAGGAGGGGGATGAAATGGGAAGAGAAGGAGAGGACGGAGGAGGAGTGTGTGTGGGGGGGGGGGGGTGCATGTTTTGAGGTGAGTTCAAGGTGACGAGAGGAGGTAAAGAGCTGTGTTAACCTCCAGGTTAATGTACGGACGCCTGGGGAGCAGAAATGTGTTAGAACGTCACATGTTGTGCCTCTTCCAAAAAAAGCCTCAGTTCAACCGCTTCGACACCTCTGGAACTGTCCACATTTATGTCATATTTAGTTTTTAGTTTGTTTTTTTTAGACGGCAACGTTCTGAATGTTTTCTCCACTGCAGTACACACTCCAGGCCAGTAGTTGGCAGTGTGATTTTGTGGTTGGTTAAAATGTGCACGTATAGAGACACTTCCCTCTCACCTGTAATGTGCCTTATGCAATTCCATGTCATTTTCTCAGTATCTCCATAAAAAAATGTTTATGTTTATTTCATATATGTATTTTTTCTATCACTTGCATGTTGCACTGTGGGTCTGTGGGGACCTAGAAAATTTTGTGTTTTCAAAGCCATGTTCCCACTAGGAAGAAACAGGAGCCAAGGGAGAGGCATATCCGGGTCAGAAGTATATTACTAATAACGCTATCCTTCACTTTAAAAATTCATAATAATGTTGGATAAAAGTTAATTTTACTCAAGCTGAAATGCTTCAAGGTGTTTCAAGGTCATCAGAATCAAACGTTAGGTGATGTTTGAGCCTGTGCAGCAGGAAGACAAGACACTGGACCCCAGAGCAGGTTTGTTCCATCACAGTGCTCACACATCAAGGTCCCCGATCCATAAACTGTGATTCTATCCACTGCTGCTTGTTTATGTCCACATGCAGCACATGGACAAACACATAATGCGTTTGTCGGTTTTTAAATTTTCTTGCACATGCATCCTCGCCTCAGCGTTCTTGCATGCATCAAAAACGTACCATTATTATGATTATTACTATTATTATTATTCTCATTCTGACTTGACCTTAGCTTTAATCTTCACCAATTTTGAAAAGGCTTTGACTTGACACACGAAGAGACTTGACTTGACTGAGAGACTGAGTCACACATTTAACGACTGCATCTGTGACCAAAAACCGCACAATTTGTCAAACACACCAACTAAACTAGTCCCAACTAAACACCTCACTCCTGCACAAACTCTTGAGTTATGTATATATGTTTTCTATTATTTATGTTTATTCCCGCCCCTTCCTGCGCTCTAGCCACTCGGACGTCATCTCCAGTTTCCCACCTGCACCTGTTTTCATTGGCTGTTGGCAACATGTGTTAGCAGTCCGGTCCATTACACACACAACCCGACTGTGTCCAGAGTCGACCAAAAAAACAAATGGAAACGTGTTTCAACAACTGTGACTGATGCTGGGTCTTTTCTACAGTCTCCACCTAGTGCCAGCTGGAGCAGACTCGGCTGGACAGTAAAAGTCTTGTCATGTGTCTGCAGCTTTACTTTGTTGTGTAATTGCAGATCAAAAATCATCACTCATATATAGAGTTTGGACGTTAATGAAAACTTTTTAACCAAAAAGGAAAACCTGAACCAAGTCAGAATATACGTAAAGAGAGTGTGACGCAAACCACACTGCCACGGCATCTTGAAGATAGTTAGCGTGGTAGTTTCTTTGTATCCGCCTCTGATAACAACTTTCTCTCTTGCACAGCCCCGGGTGTGTACGAGAGTATTTATGCTGTATCGCCATAATCTATCTGGTCCTCTGGGAGTCTGTGAATGTTAGCAGCAGAGCTTTGTTTCACTGCTGAACATCTGCCTCGCTGCAGCTCCTCTCTTTAGGGAAGGTGTTGGATCATCCTGAAACTGACTGTCATGCTTTTTTCCCCTTTAATCACGCAGTGCAGTTTGATAGAAACTATCACTGACAAACCAAAAAAAACCCCCCACTGAGCTTCATAAGAGCCATTGAGAGATCCTCCATGTCAACATGACCTGCAGCCCTGCCCCACGTTATTATTCTGTCTGTCCAATGATTTACACACCTGCTGTGGCACACGCAGCCCGACAGAAACCCGAGCACGGAAAGTACGCAGGCGAGTACACAGGTACACAAAAGTACACAAAAGCTCATATGTGGGTGAACAAACTGTACGTAACAATGGCCCGAGGGTCCAGGTGCATCTCCTTGTGCTTTCATACAATAGAAAGCACACAAGGATAATGAATTGTCAGGGTTTAGTAAACAGAAAAAAAAAAAACCTGACTGAGAACGCACACAGCCACGCAGGGTCGATGTGTTTTTGCAGAAGCAGAAATTACAGGGTTGTATTTTTGGATCTGAGCGAGGCCACAGTGCGGTTTTTATGCTATAGCTCGGAGTTGAAACAACACGCGAGGGTTATGTAGGGTAAGAGTCAGGCTGCTGGCTCAGCTGTGGTCCACATACCTCCAGGACAATAAAAAACAAACAGCAAAGACACTTTATGATCGGGCCCTCTCGCCACTTGTGTCTCGGAACCAGTAAATGACAGATGTAAAATATATTCGTGACTTTTTTGTAATTACATAGTCAGACTTAAATATATATATGTATGTATATAATTACATACATATATATAAATTCTTTCAGTCACTCACGCACTCATTCATTTGTGCTATCTGTCACTATTTTATCGACGAGTATATAATGTATATCACTTAACTTCAGTGTTTTGCATTTATATGGCTCTTGTATTTTTGACTTTATCTCTACAGCACTGTCCACTTTAAAGATAATAAAGACTTATATTATTCTATTCTACTCTATTCTTTTATATCCTATCCTATTCTATAGGTCATTGTCAAATAAAGTTAGAAGTCAAAAAGTTGTCTTAGGTAAACAACAAATTAACAAAATGACTACAGACGCTTCAGACTGTTTTTTTGACCTTCTGTTCTTTGTTTTCCTCCATTTTCTGGTTTTGTTCTGGGTGAAAAAAATAAAATAAAAACTTTTGGTCCCACAAACGTATGAAATCCTGCCAGGCTGTCAAACGTGCAGAGTGACAGTCGTGATTTCTCTGTTTTAAATGTCAATACTTTTCATCCCTCGCTGCGTCGCCTCCGCTTAAAGGTCACGTTGTTTATCGTGGGGTGGGGGATGGGTCGGAGGGGACGACGTGCACCTGTGATTCTTTTCACAGGTCGCTGATGGACGCGGGGGTCGAGGGGACGTAGATTTTCATGGGTGACTTCAGACTGAGTGATGCAAGTGGCGATCGTTATTTTTTCATCGTGCTGAGTGAGGTCTTTGCGTCAGACCTGGGGAAGCACCGGCCTCGTTTTTAAATAAATAAAAGCCTCAAACGTCTGGGTCTGAAATATTCATCTTATAAAGGAAAAAAAATGCACCAGAGTTACTAGACTGCATCCAAGGCTGCACTGCATGAGACTGAGGGAGGCAGCCACGTTAGATTACATATCAACATGTTCAGATGTTGATTTTTCCTTAAAAACAACAACAAACAAACAAAAAAAAACAGGAGAAGCAGAGCAGGGATGTCAGTAAATGTCCCTCGATCTTTCCCTGTCGTCGCCTTTCACTCAAACTATTTTGGTGATCTCTACCTCAGTGAAGAGGAAACTAATACTCTGCATATAACCCCCCACAGCCCTCTCCTCCCCCCTCTCTCCCCCTCCCCACCATCACCCCATGTTGTGATCTTGTGTCAGTGCGTTTAATGTCTATTGCACACAGAGTTAAAGCTCCGGCTCCGGGGGGAAGGATTACCACAGGCTCACAGTCTCTCTCAGATCACACGGAGACTCCGGCGGGGGAAAGAGCAAGCAAACAAAAATAAAGTAGTCAAATATTCAGTCATCACAGACGCACGGGGAACAAGATCCAAGCAGTTAATCAAATTTTAGACCGGAGGAAGCGTGTAAAGGCAGATGAGAGAACGCCGAAACAAAGATGTGACAATGAAACGACCCAAAGTCCTGTTTAGTGAAACATATCTGCATACGACTGTATATCGCTTTGATGTCGTGGCAAAGTTAATTTCATTGCATCATTAATATTTATCACGTTATATTTTAAGGCACGCAGCCTTTGAAAACTGGTAAAATCTCTGAAAGGAACGTCTGTAATGATGCAGCTTTTTGACCTCTGACATCGTCTTTGTATCTGCTGTAATGCTGCTTCACACGTTTGCAAACGAGACATTAAAGCCGATGCAGGATGTTGTGAGTGCTGCATGGAAACATTGTCTATTAGTGTCTGACTTAGAAGTGTAACGATCCTGCTTCGTTGTGAGGCTTGTTTGAGTGGCAGACGACTGAGCCCGTGCGAGAGAGAAACAGAAATGACTGCTCACACAAAGTTACACTGAGGGTCACTTAAAATAAAACGTGACCTCTGCTGGGCACGTGATTCTGCAGAACTGTGTGAACTTCATTGTGAGGAGCTCTGTTGTCTGAGATAAGTCAGTGGTCAAAACTTGCAAAACGTCTTAGCCTCTCTGCACCTTCGTCTTTTTTTGGTCTTTTTTGTTGTCTGCATGTGTTTGTTAGACACACTTTATTATTTGTCTTCTCCCCCCAGGGTTTGACTGACAGAATGGGAACAATTGTGACAACTGTCCCAAAGGTCAACAGGAGTTACGCTCTTTTACGTATCCTCCACGGTCTCAGTCCTGCAGAAGCAGCAGCGGCATGCATGACAGTCGACAGATCACCTGAGCTGCATCTCAAGCCCGAGCTGAAAACTTTGTGCCCGTGGGTGAGTGATCACCTTGACAGCAGGAGAAAACGTAACTGCAGAAACAAATCAATGCGGATCGATGGGAGAGAAGAGAGCAAAGCTCTCGGGTCTGTCTCTTACCGAGGATCATCCTGTATCCGTCCACTGTCACCCTCTCTCTCCCACGTTATCTTCTCCTACGTCTCTTCTCTTCCACTCGGATCCGGCTACTGATGTGACTCAAAACTCAGTGACGTCCAGCATCACAACCTTCATTCACTCCTGCATCCCTGCGTCCTCCTCAGATGCTCGTCCTGCCAGTCCTAACACACACACACACACACACACGCACGTCTGCTGTTGGTCCAGATGTTTCCAGAGGAGCACCAGCAGCAGAAACACACTCTCTCCCTCTCTCTCTCAGGCAGTCGACTGCAAAGGCAGCCTGTAATTTATTCACTGTTATATATTCGCTCCAGCGGCAGAGAGCACAGCCGAGATGGAGCCCTGCCTCCCTAGAAGAACCTCTGCACCACAGCATGCCTCTCTCCCCCTCTCCCTCTCTCTCTCTCTCTCTCTCTCTCTCTCTCTCTCTTTCCCTCCCTCCCTCTCGCTCCCTCTCTCTCTCCCTCTTGCACTTTCTCATATTTTTGGGGTTGGGTATAACCTAAAGGCACCTTGCATTCATGAGCCGTGATTGGCTGCAGGCTCTGCCAATGACAGCGGAGCTGCTGAGTGTTTTTTCTTTGGGGGTGTTTGAGTCGGGAGTCGGAGTGATAATGCTGCTGTCTGTTCTGCTCTCCTTTCCCCTCCGTCACCCTGCTTTTTACTACTGACAGTGGGTTTTTTCTGTCGTTTCTTTTCAGCTTCTTGTCTTCCTTTATATTTTGCTCCATGTTTCACCCTTAAAGCATCTGAGAAACGTGTTGAGTGCTTTAATATCCGCCGTGTTGTCATTATGATCCAAGGAAATAACAATACGCTAAAAATTGCACTATATTGATTATTTAAAGGGGACCGAGAGTGATTGAATGCAGTATTTATATTGTTCTCTGGTGTGAACATGGAGGCCGAGGAGCATGGGTGTGATGATGAGCACTTTTGACTGAGAATGACTGCACAGGCACTTTAGGAGCCATCACCCACAAATAACATTGTCCTCATTAAAACGTGTGTACTGTTGATGGACCTCAGTTGAAACTTGTATAAAACTCTAGAGTTTGAAAGTGGCTGAGTTTTTGTTTTTTCCCCACTGGGCTTTTTGTTCAACCCATTGTACCCAGCACCCTAAAACGCTCCTGTGAGGTTGTCACCCCAGGAGGCTGCCTGCCTCTCCTCCATCACCACATGAACCCACCAGCTGAGCCGCCGTCACAGACTTCCTGAGAGAAGTCTAAACGTCGCTGCCACGTGAGCTGCTCTGTTGCTGCTTTCCAAAATCAACACGAATCCAACTTTTATTGTCCCTCCAAGCCGAGCGACCAAGCTACCAGGGACCAGTGGATCAGATTCATCTTCAGTGAATTTACACAATGTTGCTTTGACTCTAAACATTTCACTCCTGGATGTTTCAGTGAATTGGGACAAAACCAGGAGGAGATGGGATGAACCCAGCGTTTGGAAAGAGGGACTGTCGGGATAACTGGTGAGTCTTGTGTATTGTCTATTGTGTAACGTTATATGGACTACAGCTGGACTATGGCCGGAGTATAGGAGCGAATGTTCCTAGTGGGTGTTTTGACCACCAGGGTTGAAAATGACCAGACGTCATATATTATCGTCATATAAGGTGATAAATTAATAGAAACCCATTTTTTTAATGTATGACACATCTGAAATGAACGTCGATGAGTCTGGTGAGTGTAACTCGTACTCTTGCCTCGGTCTCTAGCGCCTGTGACGGTCACCTGTCAATCACTCTAGATCAGACATGTCAATCAAATAGACCCTAATTATTCCAGTTTTTCAGTTGTAATATCTAGTTAATCATGGAATTACTTTCTAACTGATCACCAGATGACACTACTAGATCACACCAAGAGAAACTTTGAAATCTTATTTTATCATTTCATGACTGAAAATGATGAGTGTGTGACTGGAGTGAGAGTTTTTCAGAGCCTAGTGGATGTCGGCGGTACTGCAAGTAAAGTCCATCTACTCTAACAACCAGGGTGTTGCTGTTGTGATGACTGTTTGTGGAGATAAATGAACAAAGATCAACATCTATGACACACATCTATGACACGCCTTAAACCTGCCTGTGGATTGTTCTTTGCAGTAGTCTCATCTAAAGCGTCATCTGAAACGCTGTTACACAAACACTTGTTCTGTTTTTAGGTGCTGGAATAAAACTCTCTGGTGCCAACCCTGTTTTAGTCTTTTTTTTTTGTACGATCCCATAAGTTAACATCTCGTTAAACTTTCCTACTAACCTCAGTGGTAAGTGGAGCGCGTACACATCCCGCCTTTGATGTTTGAGGCAGAATTAGAGGAATCCGATGAACCAGGAGTGTGTGCGCTGACATTTCACCTGAAGCTTTTGCCCTCATTGACTTGCATACACAATACGCTCCATCCAGTTTTGCCTTCTCTTTAACTTCCATTTCAATACCTGAAATTCATACATGAATGAATATATGATGTTTTTTTGGACCTACTGCGAAATAGACCGAAATAGACTGAATTTTAGTCTCTCCTTTGAAGCACTGAAAAAGACATTTTATTAATAACTTAATCTTCCCATTCTCACAAATAACACGCCTTGGGGTTCTCTCAGGCTTCGTCTCTTATCACTAGAGGAGGAATAAGAATCCTACAAGCACTTTTATCTATGAAGGCAGACAAGGAAATTCCTCCTTTTTGTCCAGATTGAAATGAACACTGTCTTATGTTCGATGTTACAGGGGACTATGTTTGTTTTTAATTATTACATTATTTCCTGCTCATATCCTCAAAAACCTTGAAAGCACCTTGTTGCCTTTTTAGAGAGACAGAACATATACATACATATGTACGTATATATGTATACATACACATACATATGGATTGGAAACCGAATGTGTGTGATGTATTCTTACTTTTTTATTTCACAGTATTTCTCAGTATATATATAAATGTTATCACCGGTGTATTATGACCTCTGACCTAAATAAAGAGTAGATTTATTTATCCATGTGACGCTAAACTCTCAGGGCAGCACCATGATGGTCGGCCATCTTGAAGCTACAGCTGCTGGCGAGGGACAAACAACACCAATGTGTTTTCCCTGACAGAGCAGAGACGCTGGAGGAGAAGATCGGAGAGAGGCTTTTTGATATGTAGAGGCCACCGTAGATATAACACTGAGGCTCTAGCCTGACCCATTGGTTTAAATGAAATACATGATTTCACTGTTAGATGTAGATAGTTCCAACACAGTGTCCTTTTAATGCCAACTCTGTTTACACACACTGTGTATGACCTTGCATTCCTCATACTTTGGATTTGGAACAAAAGCCCATCATATCTCCTTTCTACCACCTTGTATCCTCTATCGGGACACGTGTTTGTGTTTCCTCACTGTGGCACCGTGCATGTAACCCAACATCCATGGAGGTCACAGCGTGTGCAGCTGCAGACTGTGCGACCCGAGCAAAACAAAATGATCGCAGGCGCCGAGCGCAGGAGACTGACAGCTCCGGAGTCTGGGTGGAGCGCTGCGGGGCGGGGAGCGGGGATTGAGGTTAACGCAGGCTGACTGCAGATGAAAGCGCGAGGTGAGGAAACGTGGACGATGTGTTGGAGCAGCGGGATGAAGGAGGAGGCTGACAGCTTCTCTGACAGGCTCAGAGCGCCGAACGAGCCGAACCAGCTCAAAACCCAAGCACGCACGAACACACGTCTTAAAGTGAAGCTAGGGAGGAGTGAACACTTTTACCTTTGTTGAATAACGATAACGTCTTGTTTCAGAAGACCTGAATATGTATGGCAGGCTCTAAAACGTCATGGTATGGTCGTATATGTGTTGGAGGCTCTAAACTTCCTGATGTGATGATTCCAGATGTGAGTGTGAGAGTGAAAGATGTGTGTGTGTGTCCTGTGATGGACTGGTGACATGTCCAGGATGTGTGCAACAATAGTTAGATGTAAAACACGTTAAAAACATGGATGGATGGATGGATGAAAAATGGAAATTTCGCTGATTGCATGGTTAACCAGTTGTCTTGCATCATTCATCTCTTTCAGGTATTAGTTTTTAGTTTTGTTTTTGTCCCGATTTAATTCTGACTCTTCTATTGTTGTGCAGCTGCCATGATGAGCCTACAATTACCCTCAGGAGACAGATACAGTTCTTTCAATTAAACTGAATCGACAAACAAGTGTGTGGTGGAAACCATATTTACAAGACTCTGCTCCTCACATTCAAGACTCTCCACAGCCTGGCACCCCCATACAGTACCCCCCTGACCTCTTAGTTTAGACTAACGCTAAGTCATGTCATTGTTGATTTTAATTATCCTAATGAAGCCGTATCTTGTTTTATTGTATGCTATAGTCCTGTTTTACATTGTCTGTAAGGTGACCTTGATTGTCATAAAAAAGGTGCCTATAAATCCAAAGCTTTATATTATGGTCTGGGTGGGGAGGTGGTTCTGGTTGACAGCAGGTTGACTGTTATAAAGTGATAATGGAAACCCGTAAAGACGTCCTGCACAAATGGTCTGATGACAGCTATAAATTACGGCATTAGCATGACGCTAGTTGGTAACCACGGCAACAACGACTCAAGCTGCGGTTCCATTGCAGTTTTTTTCTAAATAATGGCGATAATTGTGAAATTTCGATAAAACACTATTACTTGGACAGGGTTTTATGAATGAGCCGTACTATTATAAAGTCTAGTCTCAAGACATCCCATAATTTTCTTGGACTCTTGTCACGCCAGACTTCACTCTGAGGAGGATGGACGTCACAGGGATCTCAGCTGCTGCTACAGCTTTAGGTGTTATCTCTATGTTATTTTATCAACAGAACAGAAAGAGAGAATCATTTGCTCGATTTCCTTTTGACACATTTGGCGATCAGAGAGAATGATGGATAATATCTCTTGCAATAAAACAGATTAAGGAGACGATCTGTGGACTTTGATTCTTTAAAACAAACTTTCACATCGTCCTCTGGACACATACAAGATGTGCACCAGCCGTCTGACACGATACTGTGCATCATGTAACGTAACATTAATTATCTCACGTCCCTCCACTGATCAACCGCTGCACCCGAGTCGCTACTGTTCTGCTCTGTTTCCGCATTTAATTCAATATTTATTTATTTTGTAAGTGACCATTGTATAAGAGGGACAATGTCCTTAAAGGTGTCCAATTATCAGAAATTAATGGGATTCGTGGAAACAACCGCTACATGCCTCCACATCCTTTTCCAATAATGGACACCTCGAAGGCCATTATCCTTTATTTAATAATATCATTTTTTATTATATTGCTGCTCCATTCTCCAAACCAGCACGCCTCTATTCAGGCAAGGCCGAACATAAGATATGAAGGCACACGACTGTGAATTTACAGCAGTTTGGTTTTCAGTTTCTAGTAAAACTTTGGTGTCTTTGTTTCTCCTGGTTCTTCCACAGGTTCTTCCTCAGCCTCTGGTTCCTCCTCAGGTTCTTCCTCAGTCTCTGGTTCCTCCTCAGGTTCCTCATCAGCCTCTGGTTCCTCCTCAGTCTCTGGTTCCTCCTCTGATTCTACATATCAGACTGGATGTGGACACATCAAAGCTCCACAGCTGCAGCAAAGCTCCGGTTTCCACCAGCTCCTGAACAAGCTGCTAAGCTCCATTGTTTAGCAAGGAATGTCAAGTCACGTGATCATTTAAGTGAGTTGCAGACAAGACAGCAAATCAGTGTAGTGCCAGAGAAAGGGACAGTAATATTCCTAATAGGAGTGTAAAAGAGCTTGTGAAATTTCTGTAGGAACCAGCGTTCTGCAGCTTCTGTGTTAACACCAGAGGACGAGGATAAACGCTCCACCGGATCGTTCTCAGTTCCCTTTAACCAGCTGTAATGTATTCAAAGTGGAGCGCTGCGCTAATGTGTATTCAAGACTTCATCAAAGCCGTTCCCACAAGATCAGGCAGCGCTGTGATGAAGTGATCCTCCCCTACATAATTTAACAGTCATCCTACCAAAACTGCATACAGTAAATCAGCCAGTGTGTGTGTGTGTGTGTGTGTGTGTGTGTTCAAGCAGGATAAGGTTTGTGCATGAGAGAGATAAGGTTTCCTCATTAGTGGAGCCGGGCTGAATAATGCAGGTAGCTGTATTGTTGTGTCCAATGGGCCAGGTGCTAATGTGTCTGTCTGAGGGTGAAGGTTCAGGCGCAGCATGGCTTTAATGGATGTCACCATGGGGAAACTGAAACCGGACCGCCGCACTCAGATGACACGCCATCCTGCATGCGTGTGTGAAAGTGTGTTCCTCTCTGCAGGGGCCATGTGTATGATGAGGCTCCAGAGCGGGCCAGACACTCATGCCATTTATCAGAACAGCTACACCAAAAATAAATAAATAAATAAATAAGGAAAATGAGCTGTAGAGTGTATAGGGTTGAGGGATGTTAATACCAGAGGAATCTGCATTTGGGCTCTCTTCGGGTTCTCGGCTGATTCTTGAAATTGGGTTATTTTCTGTCTCCTTTTTGGTCTTTCAAAAGTGATGTTTTCCAAAACTCTTCCTGGACAGTAGACTCAAAACGTCTGTGTTTGCATTTACGCGTGCATGACGTATTGGTTTGCACAACAGTCGATGGAAGTAATTTTGTTTTATCTTCTTCTTCTTTCTCTCTTTAATCATTTTTTAAACTATTACGCATAAAATTACTAAAAAGCTAGGATAAGACCACTTTTTTTGTCATTCATGATTGTCACTGTATCAGAAAAATCCCATTAACTGGTCAAGAAAATGGTTGATTTAGCTTCAGTTCATTTCATAGTGACAGCTACTTATCCCTCTCTCTCTCTCCCTCTCTCTCTCTCTCTCTCTCTCTCTCTCTCTCTCTCTCTCTTCATGCGTCTTAGCATTCATTCATCCCATTGGTCAATGTCATGTATCACACTGTACATGTCCAGCTAGCCAGAGAGATTGTAAAAATTGTCAGAGCTTCATTGAAAAGCGTCTCTGCCACAAAACACATCAAAGCGTTGTTCCCAAACTGGAGAATCATGTTCGATGCTGGAAATAATTTGCAACAATGAAGTCCTGAAAAACACGACCTACAGAGGAGCGGAGACATCAGAGTGGCCTGTAGATTTTGTCTTTTGTCTTGTGCATTGTGAGGCCGAGGCGGTTCTGACTTTCTCACGTTGTTTGACTTCCTATACACCAGGCGACATGACAGCAACAACAACAGTGATGGATGGATGGATGTCGCTGCTGCACAGCTGTTCTGTACAGATGGTTTTGGATCAGACCGTCATCAGTTTTATGAAATAGTTTCTTTTTATTGCCTTTTTGCATTCACATGAGGACAGAGATTGTATAAAATGTGCTGGTGAGGATGCCGGGTCTTTTTTAAATGGATGAGGAAACTTTCCATTTGGAGGCCTCATCTGCACATACTCCCGTGTGGATTAGGCCTCTCTGGACTCTCTGATCTATGAACTAAATGGTGCACGTTAAGATCTCTTTCAAATGCTCCACTCTGCCAGGTGGAAAAGCTCTGGATCACTGATTTGTCGCGAGTCATAAAAACTGCCCGTACTTGTCAAATTGTAAAGCTTCCAATGGTACCTCGTGTATCAGCACACCCAAGTCTCGCCCACACCAAAAGCCAACCAATGAATGTGGAGTGATAAATGACTTACTGGTTTCTACATATCTGTGTGGTTGGTGTCCTCCATTGGCTGACAGACTGCTCTGCCAAAGTATCCGATCAGGACTCGGTGTCGACTGACACTCAAAATCAGATGACTTGGACTCTGGCTTTAGGGGCCAACAAAACCTGCTTACTCATAGTTCTTGTTTCACTGTATGTTGTGTAAATGCTCTGAAATGTGTCAAAGGCTTAATAAACTTCTTCTTCATCTTCTACAGGTGTCTTTAGTGCCATACGTCGTCCATAATATGAGACAAAGTCCTGTATTCCTCCTCCAAAACAGTTAAGAAAAATGTATTTAGGTCAGCTGGAGACTCTGAATAGTGAAAAGTGTGTGTGTGTGTGTGTGTGTGTGTGTGTGTGTGTGTGTGTGTGTGTGTGTGTGTGTGCGGTGATGGACAGATGACCTGTCGAGCATACCCTCCTTACAGCACTATTATGGATAGAGCTTTGAGATGACGGACGGACGGATGGATGGATGGATGGATGGATGGATGGATGGATGGATGGATGAGATAAACAGCCAAGCAGCTCAGCAGAGTAAACCTGAGCATGCAGGGAAACGTTTTCAGTTCAGAGAAAACACAGTGAAGCCCAAACCCTTAATTTTTAGGGACAAGAGGAAGGAAAACACATTTTCAGTCGAGGGATTTTATTATACTGCACTGACTCATCTTAAAATTAGCATGAAAATAGACGTTAAAATAAAATGTTGTGGAGAGAAATGGGGACGAGCTCCTGAGTCACAGGCTGTTTTTAATGATCATGTTTTTGCAGAAAACACAAAACACTGTACGTGTGTACAGTGTTTTGTGTTTATGACGTAGACCATGTTATATTGTAATTCATATAATTTGCATAAAATGTACTGATGGATTGGAGCTGGTTAAACAGATATAACCTTAGCTATGCACAGTATAACTCAACTATGTACATGTTATGTATGTTGTTTTTTGTAACCTTGTAAACCAGAACTTTAAATAAAGTTAAAGATGAAGAAGAAGATGAAGCTGAGGTATGAGGAAGGAACAGGACAACTCATCTATTCATTTATTACCATTTATCAACTTTATTATTACCACTGTTTATAATAGCAATAACAATGACAATAATTATTATTACTATTATCATTGTTGTTGATATTGTGGTTGTTTCTGTTGTTCCTATTATTCTTTTCTATGTCACTATTTTGCTAACTTTCTTTATAACTACTCACTCATTACTTACCATACTTATTTACAGTTATTTTATTATAATTAGTATTTCACATGTGGACTGTTGTGTATTGTGTATTGTTAATGTGATGTTCCTATAAGATAAGATAAGATACGATAAGATGAGATAAGATAAGATAAGATAAGATGAGATAAGATAAGATAAGATGAGATGAGATAAGATAAGATAAGATGAGATGAGATAAGATGAGATGAGATAAGATGAGATGTTACTTTATTCATCCTCAGAGGGAAGTTATTAAGTACACTAGGCAAAACTTTTAAAAGAGTTTTGTTGATTTTTGACCAAGTTCCTTTTGGAGGTAAATAAAGCAAGTCATTTTCTATTCTATTCTATTCTATTCTATTCTATTCTATTCTATTCTATTCTATTCTATTCTATTCTATTCTATTCCCCTCTATCTCTCAGTTATGCCAGTGCGGTCAGTGGGCCTGTCTGGGCGTGTGTGTGATTGTCAGCGTGTGACTTGGATCATCCTATCGTTCTCTGCCGCCGCCCCAGGAGGCCGGGGCCGTGTCGACAGCCTTGTTGAGCTCTAATTTTAGCCGCGATCGTTAGCGAGCAAATCCTGAGGAGCGCTGCCAGCGTTTAATAAAGTCTTCATTTGATGTGTAACACTGATGAAACAGCCTCAAGCATGTGTTAAATCAGCCACTTACAGGTTCAATCACACAAATGTGAAGAAAAAAGAAAAAGAGAGAGAGAGAAAGTGGCTGAGATGAAGAAATGAAGGAAAAGTTGGGAGAAACTTTTAGCTGCCATTTTTGTTTTTCATCGATCCTCTTAAACAAACTGCTGGTGTCTCTTTGGTTTTTCCCAGTTGTTTTCTCACTGGTTCTGTGGACAGGTGGACCGGAGCTGACCTCCAAACACACAGACTGAAGAGCGAGCCGCTGGCTGGCTCGTGTTGGGCTGTAAATCTGTTTGATGTAAAAACGACAGAGTTTATGACTCCTCTGGAGGCTCAGCGGCTGTTTACGGCACCTCAAAATAGTTGCTGCGGGAATGGAAACAAGGACTGGACGACACATAAGTACAGATACACACACACACACACACACACACTGAAGAAGCCTCTGAACACGCACTACAGTACACTGCAACATGATTTGTTCAGGAGAAAGTAAAAACTTAAACTGTAACTTAAAAAGCTTAAAACACTTGGAGTGGTACCGGCACAAAAAACATCCAAGAACGGAAATGTTGTTTGGAGACTCTGGATGTGTGAGTGTGAATGTAATAAATACACAATTACACTTGATTAACCCAGGAGTGTTTGTCTATACTGTTGTGTGTCTATCAGTCTGTGTGTGGAGGAATATAACAAAATAATAGTTTTATTGCACTCTCTGTGTTTTCACAATGCACGTGACAAAAATGATTGTTTCTTCTTTATTTTTATTTTAGTTGTTGAGTTTGTTCTTGTTTAGATTTATAAGTTCTGACTAAAAGGTTTGGTTTAACAAGCAAAGTCAACTTGGTCATGGTCGTCATCATCCAGCTGTTTTATTTGAGAACCAAATGTTGTTGATTTTTTGACTGATTTACGTTCTGACTTAAAACTTTCAGGGGAAACAAAAGGATTAGAAGACACTTGTGAAAGTTCAGAAATGTGCCCTGACAACTTGTGTCAGGATGTCGAGGACAGAGACGGTTCTGTGTGGCACACGGAGACAAAGAAATTAACCAAATTAACCATCGCGTACCGTAGGAGGTTTGGACGAAAAACACAAAGTGCAGCAGAACAAAACAAACTGCTCACACAGGCAGCGACCTTGACCTCGAGGTCACGGTCTTCGTCTTCCTCACTCAAACCTGACTGCAGACATGCTGCCAACAGGCAGAAAGAACGAGCAGGTGGGGAGACAGCTTCAGAAGACACAGACTAATAATGAAAAATTAATGATATAAAACACATAGACAAAATCTCATGTGAGCTGCATCTCCTGTCAATCAGATCACTTGTAAAATCATTTCTCATTCATGATTGTAAAATCATTTCTAATTCAACGTGCTTTTGCTTCTTTTCTGAAAATCTAGAAAATCCAGACATTCAATAAAGGCTCACGATATCTAGTAACATATAGTCGTTTATTGTCTGTTTATTTGATCTCACGAGACTTTACGTGAGAGTTTTGTGAAGCGCTGGGTCGACCTCAGCTGGTTTTGACAAGTCGTGTAGGCTGTGATCCCCCACCAGGCTCAGTCGTAAAACGTGTGATCCGCGGCCTTACAGTTGTCATAAAAATAATCTGCTGAAAGTTTGTGACGTTGAGTCTTCAGAGTCGAGAACGACTGTGAGTGTCTGGCAGTGTTTCCACAGCTCTGGAGCAGCTCGCCCCTCCGCTCCGATCTGAGCCGTTTGGAGATAACGTTGCTACGAATCGTCACTTAAGACAAAGCTGCAGAAATTATGAGGCTTTATTTATTTATTTATCTATCTATTTATTTTGCTTACGTTCCAGACAATTTAACTGCGTCTGATATACACGAGTTCCGATCATTCCTCATATATGACCATACTGATCATATGAGCGCAGCTCCACACACCACACAGATCACATGATACCCACTGAGTCAACTGAGGAAGACCATGAACGTGGTTGGACCCCCTCCTCCTCCTCCTCCTCCTCCTCCTCCTCCTCCTCCTCCTCCTCCTCCTCCTCCTGCTCCTCTTAAACCCTGTACACCAGTCTCTTAACTACAGACGTCTGATGAATTCCTCTTGCAATTTCCGACCAGGTGCATTTCACCTGGCGAACAGAAAACTACTGGACAGCCGCATCTCGACTTTGATCCAATTCAACAAAACAACGATATCAAGACACAGGCTGCAAAAAAGGTCTAAGAACAAGATGAAAACACAAAACCTGAGGCAAAAGATACTCAAAACGAGTGAACTTACAAGATGTGAAATGCTGGATTTAAAATCACAGCGTAAAACTGATCACTTAAAATAAGGAAATCACTTTTAAAACAAGACACAAACTGTCCTGTGATGCGAATTATGTCACAGATTGTTGTTTATTTCATTTCCTAAATTCACTCTCTATCCCTTTTGCACCACTGCTTCCTGATATCATGTGTATGTATGTGAAAGGTCACAGGGGTCAGCCCAGAGACTGAGCAGAGAGAGAGAGAGAGAGAGAGAGAGAGAGAGGGAGAGAGAGAGAGAGATTTCTGTGGAGAAACACCATCAAAGCTTTGTGTCACACTGTCACTCACTCACCCCCTCCCCTTCACTTTCATTTCTGCACAGCAGATTGCAGTAATGAGGGGAACCTGGCTTTATCCGCCCCTCCTGTTCACTTTACAGTGATCAAAGCAGGAATGCTGCTCGAGGAGCGTTGGGAGCGGTGCTCTTACCTGAGCCCCACATGGGTCACCTCAGTCGTCTACCAGGAAGTGGATCCAAATCTTTTTCCTCCTCGTAGCACAGAGTCCAGGGGTCAGCGCGTCGGTCAGCCGGCGTGAAACTCACACATGCAGGGAATAAAAGAGTGGCGCGCTCACGTTACTGGGGAAGTCGGGATAAATAAAGTATCGGCGGGCGACGTGAGAGCAGCGGACCTCGCTCCAGACACGGAAACGTTCCTCACACGCAGCCACATGCCCACGACCTGGCCGCATCAAACAGCAGCCGGCTCCCTGTCGGGCTGCTTCATCTTCTCCCACTCTGCTCTCTCTCTCTCCCTCTCTCTCTCCCTCTCTCTCTCCCTCTCTCTCTCTCTCTCTCTCTCTCTTATTTCAGATTCCTCTCTGTGTTTCTCTGTGATTTCCCAAGTCTTCCCCCTCTCCACACTTCCCCTCCCACCGTCATTTCGTCCCTGGTAGCGGCAGAAACAAGTGCATGAGATTCCAGAGGCTAATTCTGCTTCTTAGGGACGAGAGAGGGGGAACCTAATATGTGAGGACAACTGTGGAAGGAGGGAGATACGTACAGGCAGACAGAGTCTGTGTGTGTGTGTGTGTGTGTGTGTGTGTGTGTGTGTGTGTGTGTGTGTGTGTGTGTGTGTGTGTGTGTGTGTGAGAGGACGAGGGGAGGCAGTGCAGAGAGGGAGGGCGGTGGGGGGCAGCGACGGATGGCAGATCAGAGGAAACGAGGACTGGAGTGTGTGTGTGTGTGTGTGTGTGTGTGTGTGCGTGTGCGTGTGTGTGTGTGTGCGTGTGCGTGTGTGTGTGTGTGTGGTTGAGGAGGAGGAGGAAGCAAGTCGTTGAAACTTGAGAGACGTGAAGGAGAGGAGGAAAATGTTGACATGGTTAAGCAAAGGGAAGTGATTGGCAGATGAAACAGATGGCTGCCAGGCAGATACGTTGTGTCTTTTAATTTATCTGTTTGATTGATTGATTGACTGATTGATTGGTTGATTGATATTTTTTGCCCGGGCAGGTTTTTCTCCTCTAGTTATTTTAAAGTCTGTTAAGTCTGCAGCACTGACATGTAGACATGCAACCGATTACTGACTCTTTAATTACTGACTCTTTAATTATTTGTTTGATTCTGAAATGTGCCAGAAAAGTTGCAGAAAACGTGATTTAAGAGCGTTGTTTTCACACACGTTTAACCTATTTTTCAGGATTTATGTTTGGCAACAACAACTAAACAACATTAGGTTGATCCAGACGCCCAAGTGCACTCCTCCTTTAATATCTGCACTGAGTTTGATAAGTGCTGCGATGGGCACATTGTTTTTTAACATATATGCTTAGCAAACACTATTAATAACCCAGCGCTATAACATGAGACGCTGTATCGTTAGCCAATCAAGTGAGCAGCGGTAATGACTTAAACTCGGCGTGTTTCCTCGCCTCGCCTCTCTCCAGGTGGAGTTATCTGGGTTTAAATCTAATCCGACGTGGCTGTTTGGTTCCTGGGCATTTAGCGTAGGTGGTTTATTATAGCTTCACCTCTAAAAATAGCTGCAGCTGCAGAGCCGAGATGAGACGAGAGCAGTAGGAGACAATCAACGGTGAATTTACCAGCTGTAAAACCAAAACACTAAAGATAATAAAACGCCCCAAAGGAGAGAAGCTGTCACTTAGTTGCTCCTTATAAACATCTCTGAAGTTGTGGTATTTTACAGTTTTCCTGTTATTGAAGCTGACAGACGTGCCTCTGGATGTTAGTTTTGGTCTATCTCTTGATGTGAGGTTTGGTTTGAGGAGCATGAATTAATATGCGCTGATATCTTAAACTTTTCGATTTGTCCAGTTAAAGTTTTTCCAAATTACAGTCTCAGTGTCTCCGCTTTTGTGAACATAAGTGACAGTATAAGAAATATAAATACGGTTTCTGTTTCGGTCATACTTCTTTTAAACTCTTTATGGTATATGGTTAAAGGAGAAATAACAGGTAGTATAATAATAATGACAATAATAACAATGATAATAGTAACAATGCTAAACTTTATTTAAAGAGGACTTGAAAAAAGAGAACAGTGAAAAATGAATAAAATAGAAAAACGATGATAAAGATAATGATAAAGAGCATAAAAAACACACATAACTAAACAATAGAAAACCAGCCACTGCAGGGTGAGATGGAGATGATAATCAGCTGTGGTGAGGATGATGAAGCAGGAGATGTTGATCAGAGTAACAATAAGGAGAATAAGAAGACTTTTACAGCACTGATTACATAGGATGATAATATGCAACAATAAAAAGTGGTTGAAACTTTAATAAGGGAAACAAATTAAAAACCAAATTCTTAAAACACCAGAATCAGAATCTCTTTATTGTTACTCTAGTTAAAAAACATTGTTTGGTGAAATCACAAAATTAAAATGTGTTTTAAAGTCAGATTTACAAACAGGCAGAGACTGTTCACCCTCACTCTCACACCTGTGGACATTTCAGAGTCTCCAAACAACCTAAACATGCATGTTTGTGGACCGGAGAACCGGAGCATGGGAGGAAAACCTTCACAGAAAACACGACACATGAAGATCATCGTACTGTGAAGTGGTTAGTTCCACAGTTTGATGGTTTGTGAACCACTAAAAGATAAGAACTGTACGTATCTGTGGACAAAGATCTTTAAAAAGAAAGTTAGAGCTAAAACATAGAAACAGAGAACCCAAGCCATGAAACCTCAGGGGGAATAACTTATTTTATTATATCTTATTTCTTTACAGTAATCAGCCATCTATAAAGTCCTCAGTAACCCCCCCCCCCCCCCCCCCCCCCCCCCCCCGCATCCCCCCCCCCCCCCCCCCCCGAGGCTCCCAGCCACATATTACACAGCCCAATTTGTCATCCGGTGAAACACCCAAAGTGACGTGCTGGAATATCTGGGGCTGATGAAATCAAATGTGGTTGACTGAAGACGGGATGAACACGGTCTCACACACACACACACACACACACACACACACACACACACACACACACATACACACACACACACACACACACACACACACACACACAGACGAAATTTACAAACACGATACAGTTGGACTCGCACCGCTGCCGGCGGACGTGTAAATTCAGATCGGATGTCACAAATGTGCTTGCGAGCGTCGTTTCGAGGCGGGCGGGCGGCAGAGTATTGGGTTAGAGGAGCGGGAGGAGATGCCTGAGGGGAGATTGACGCATGGCGCAATGTCGGGCTAAATGTCAGGCTAATTCTGAAATGCTAAAAGGCCTGTGGGCTGTCTTGTGCATTGCGACTGGCTCACAGTACATGGTGGATACATGCGGGGGTTAAGTGGAGGCTGTCAAAGCCGTATGAACTATTCAATGACGGACGCGAGGGGGCTGCTGGGAAAAAAAACAAACAAAAAAACAAAAACAAAAACGACACAAGTGTTTAATGTGAGCGGTAAACACAGATACGACGCCCGTCACTCCAGGCCCGGAGGAGGGTCCCAGGGTGACACCTGCTGCCAGGAGGTCTCATGGAAGGTCTTTACTTTTATTTTATTTACATACTGTAAACACTCTCTCTCTCTATCTCTCTCTCTCTCTCTCTCTCTCTGTCTCTCTCTCTCTCTCTCTCTCTCTCTCTCTCACACACACACACACACACAAATGTGTTCTGGCAGGACGCCAGTCAGGGGTCGGGTTAAGGGACAGTGGGGAAGGACAGCAAAGTGAAACAGTAAGCACATTTCAGCAGGGGGATAGAGTTACACACACACACACACACACACACACACACACACACACACTGATTCCTCCCACCCATGGTGTCTCTATTCCTCTCTCTCTCTCTCTGTGTGTCTCTGTCTCTCTCTCTCTCTCTCTCTCTATCGTTGTGCAATAAAAAAAAAAATCTTTACAAGAATACCCGCCATTACATCCGGCAGGGTAATGCTTGATGCCTGGGCCCGGGCCCACACTGTTCCTCTGATCCTGATGTGGGTCATCAATGTTTACGTCCTCTCAGGCACGTGGGAGTGTTTGGACTGACATAACACACTCATCCGAGCAGCGTATTAAAGTATACTGCCACGCTTCACTGATGCTGGGGTGTGTTTTGGTTTTTTTAAGTCTTCACGTTCACAGTTTTCTAGTTTTGTCTTGGATAAGAAGAGCGTGGTCAGAAAATGCCGGTTTGCTTCAGTCTGAGCTGAAACTTGTTGAGAATGTGAAAAATCTGAAAATTTTACCAAATACAACAAACGAACATTGGGCGATGTTCATGTTTTTGTGCTCATGTGTAGGTCTGGTGGTTTTAAATCAGAGTTAGTATCAGTATTTTTTACTTATAGTATCCAGTAAAGGCTGGATATGTGGCCAGTGTTTATCGCTATTAGATCACACTTTACATATGAACTATCCATTTCCTTTGAAAAGTAATGAAACCGGGTGGACTTAGTGATGGGTGAACCAACACTAAGGTCCCAATGACCTGAACATTATAACATGTCTGTTATAATGTCATTATAACATGTTAACATGTCTGTAGTTAATCTTGTCTGATTGTCCTCTGGTTCCATGTCCCTGTTCACACCTGACATCTGAACATGTTGAGGTGATTTCTAGTGGATTTTGTGTTTTTGAACCACTATCTCTTTAATTAAAAGCTAACTCCTTGGGTATTTATGGCCTGAGTGACCTGAGGTCATACAAGTTGTTCCAACTTTGACTACTTCACATACTCTGTTACGTCCCCTGTTGAATCCAGAGGACGGGAGAACACAATAAAATGTAACTGGGAACCAGCAGGAAGAGCACTTTGTTAACGGATCCTGTTGTTTGTCCTCATGACCTGTAACTTTACCATCAACCTCATCTATGTGTTTAGCTCAGCCGGGTTTGTCCAGAATCAGCTAAAGTAAGGTTTTCTGGATTCATGGCTTTTATTAGTTAGTTATTTTGGAAAACATAAACAAACTTTTCCATGTCTGTGCGTGTGTTGGGGATCCTGCCCATCTCATTTGTTCACTTTCAGACGAAACAATACTGTAATTTGTTATCGTTAACACAGTGTCTCGCTCTGGTTCAACTCACAGCGGTTAGATCATCTGCTGAAGTCCTTCCTACCCAACACAGGCTCGTGGTAAGCTGAACATTTCATAACTGAACCACCATTGTGTCAAAAAAAAAGAAAGGAGATTTCTGTATTAAAAAAATCTTTTCATACGATATAAAAGAGCAGAAATGAGAAAAGAAGTAATTGCACCGGTGACCCTCCAGAGCTGAACAGCTATAGTTAAACACGATGTCTGAGGCTGAGAGTGTGATGGGGTGGGAAAGAGCTCTGACTGCTTTCAATGCACCAATAAAACCTTGCAATAGACTTGAATAGAATAGAATAGAATAGCAGTAAAGTGGACAGTGCTGCTCTGTTTATGGTCCAAGTGACTGCCCAGGTATTTCCCTCAGATATTACTTATACATTACTGAGAGCTAGCTCTCTTTTCCAATGAAGCCTTGATCGCAGTTCAACAATATGAAGCACAAACAAACAGTAATACAAAAAAGAGCAATTTCAGAGGGTAAATATACATTTTAATTGAATGCATTAAGTTGCCTGGTGATATGAAGTGGACATCCACCTGGAGCTGTGACAAAGGATTGTTCCATTTGAAAGGAGAAAAATAGTCAAAGGTAACTTTCCTTACCTCAGTTACTACTTTTATATTTGCACTTTTGTGGAATTGCTTGTCTTATTGATTTTAAATCGTCTTAATGTCTATTTTAACTTCCAGTTTATTTCCTTGCCTCTGTTCAGCACTATGAATTGCCTTGTAGATGAACAGTGTCGTTCTCTTCTCAGAGCCCAGGAAGTCCAGCCGACATTGCTGGTGCAGTTGGCAGTGATGGGTCATGAGCTGATCACTAGTGATAAACCGAACTGGTAAACTCCAGTCAGGTCAAGTGGTTTTGGTGCAGAAGGAGAAGCGTGCATGTAAATGACATCTACAATATGTAGTCCAGTAGTGAAAGAAATGAGGCGTGTACTATCTGCTTCCTACAGTACTGAGGAGGGCGAGATCAGTAGGACACTAGTAAAGGCTTTAGCCTGTCTAAAAGTTCCACTCCAACCCAACATGTCACCACAGACACTTACGTCTAGCAGGAAACCCTTTTTATGGAGCAGATAACACTCTCGTTTAAACCAACAGGAAGTTGTTAGAGTTGGCAGAGCTAGATCAGCTGAGGTGACGACTGAGTGATCTGCGTAGAGTTAAACTGAACCGTCTCTGATACCAATACTGGAATCATTAATATACAGATAAAATAACAGAGGAGTCTTATAAGAGTCCCCTCTCTCCCCTTGGTTTCACCCTGGTTAGTCCAGCTCCAGCTCCTTGGTGTTTGGCAGGATGTGGCTCGATAGATCTGATATTTATCTTAATGACATTCTGACATCATAACCATCTTGTCTTATTACTTATGAAAATATTATCACATGAAATCAAAGTGAAGTGATCAGTGATGTTTAATCCAGGCAAGCATCCCACTTCTCTAGCTGCCGGTTGTGTGGTTTGTCTTGCTTGTTTCTGGCTCCGGGAGGAAACACGCAGTCTGTTTTTGTTTCTGTTTTTTTTTTTTCCACCCCCACCTCAAGGATAAAGGCACCAACCACCACCCCCCCAAACCCCTTTTCCCATTAGCTCTTGCTCTTCAAGCTCGACTTTGAAGATTTAATCAGTCAGATTTCCTTGATTAATCCTTTTTCATGTCCTTTCACGGTAAATAATTACAGAGTTTGATACGATCGCAGGCGGGATAGAGAGGACAGCATGCAGATTTTATGATACAGCCGACTCCCCAGGTACCTTCATTAGCCTGATTATTCTCATCCAAACACACTCCACCAACCAGTTTACATGTAAATAGGTTAATTTTATTCCCACTCCTCACCCACTCTGCGTGCATGTTGTGTTTAACGGATCCCGCCAAACGCTGCCTGCCTCGTGCTGCCTCAGCCGCACCGTCAGACGTATAATTTGATCTATGAACTCTGAGAGGTTTCAGCGGATTGTTGTTTGACAGAAAAAAACAACAAAAAAACAACAAAAAAACAACAAAAACATTTCCAATCACTCATCAACAGCAGAGAAGCCCCACATTGAAGCATCCTCTCTCCTCTCTCACCTTCTCAGTGGCGTTTGGCTTCTCATTCACTGCAGGCTGTGTAACAGCGACACCTAGAGGACAAACACGCACCTCTCACCCAGCTCTTGATGCATCGTCTCAACCCTGCTGAACTCCTGCGCCTGAGGCAGGTCTGTCTCACACAGACTGACAGAACAGAAACAACAGAAACAGAGACATTTAAACACATTCACAGTTTGTTTTGCAATTTTGTGCGAATTTCTGGAAAATCTCTTAAAGTTTCAGGAAAGTTTATAAAGGAGAGTTGTTTGTTGCAACACTAATCACAGATGATTCAAGTGCAGCGTTTCACTCTCCAGCAGAGCTACAACAGCTAAACGCTGTTAATCAACTAATGAACCCATTACTCTATTTTGATAACTGATTAGTTGATTTACGCATTTCTAAATAAACTTTGAGGATGCTTTAAGAAGTTAAATCAATATTTTCTCATCTGAGCTTCTTAAACGTGAACATTTTCAGGTTTCTTCAGTCTGTGACTAAAAAATGTTCTTGAGTGGAGGACAAAAAAATCAGACATTCAAAGTCCTGATCTTGGCCTCTGAGAAACAGAAATTAACCATTTTCTATTATTTTTGCATCATTTTATAAGACAAATCGAAAAGGTAATCTCCAGATTAATCAGCTATCAAAATGATTGTTTGCTGCAGCCCTGTTCTCCAGTCAACCTAAACCTATAAAAAAATCAATAACTAAGTACTAACAATAACTAAGACATGTGCTTAAAGAGGTCAATAAAATCCATATAAATGTAACGACTCCAGATTCAACGACTGGTCGTCTGTTCCTCTCATTCATTATTCTTCTTCAGTTCGAGGGGTGTGTTGGAAAAACTCCTCTCTTCTCGAAACATCGACTTTCTATACAAAGTGTTTGCATCGCATCAGACCTACAGAGTTGTTGTCTCTGGACGTGACGAGCCTTCAGAGTTGTTCAGAGTTGAACCCAGGTCCTTCCAGTGATTGTCAGGGACCAGGAGTCACCACTGGGGGGCAGCGCAGCTCCACTTTATGACAAGATGAGTTCATGGAACACACACACACACACGCACGCACGCACACACACGCACACACGCACACACACACACACAAACTGATTCTTGTTTCCAGGAACCTCCAGGAGCTGAGTTTTAGTTCCGGGTCCCTACCTGTGACCCCTGGTCTCAGGTAGGTACTTTCCAAAAGCTTCAGGAACTATGGGGTACAGTCTGTCCACCGAACATGTCCGACCAGCCACTGTTTTCTACTTGACTGAGACCAAAAACCTCTTCATCTCTCTGTTTTTACATTTTGTTTTATGTGCTGGAATGTGCTGTAATATAACACAATAAACTGCATTTTATTAAAATATGATGGAAACAGAGCTGGCCTGAGCAATAAGTAGACTAAGTGGCTGCCTCTCCCCTAAATAAATAAATAAATAAATAAATAAATAAATAAATAAACATACTAAAGTTAAAATTAAGTTTGAAAAAGGAAAAGAGGTGACACTGGTTTGAGACTGGTGAGACACTGGTTTCGGATATTGCAGCAATACTGGTACTTTATAGTGTCAGTACTAGTCAGAGGGGGGATCCCTGATAGATAGATAGATAGATAGATAGATAGACAGACAGACAGATACATAGATAGATAGATAGAGACAGACAGACAGACAGACAGACAGACAGACAGACAGACAGGCAGACAGACAAATAGATAGATAGACAGACAGACAGACAGACAGACACATAGATAGATCGATAGATTGAAAGATAGATAGACACAGACAGA
>CM055188.1:31642888-31855388 GCA_029224185.1 Karalla daura
GACTGATCACCTTCTGGATGGGGTATGGTCCCAGGAACCGAGGTGCCAACTTCCTTGACTCCACCCGGAGCGGCAGGTCTTTGGCCGACAACCATACCTTCTGGCCCACTTGGTAGGCGGGTGCTGGAGTCCTTCGACGATTGGCCCCAGTAGTGTAGCTGGCGACAGATTTGAGGAGAGTGGCGCGGGCTTGTGACCAGGTGCGCTGGCACCGGCGGGCATAGGCGAGAGCTGATGGACAGGTGACCTCCCCTTCCTGACTGGGGAACAGAGGTGGTTGGTAGCCATACACACACTGAAAGGGTGACATGCCAGTGGCCGAGGAGGTGAGGGAATTATGGGCATACTCAACCCACATCAGGTGTTGCGCCCAGGCCTGGGGGTTGCGAGATGCCATGCATCGGAGTGCCTTCTCCAGTTCTTGGTTCGCCCGCTCAGACTGACCATTGGACTGGGGATGGAATCCAGAAGTGAGACTGACGGTGGCCCCTAGGAGATGACAGAACTCTCGCCAGAATGAAGAGGTGAATTGTGGACCCCTATCTGAGACGACATCTTTGGGTAACCCATGGATTCTAAAAACCTGTTCCAGGACCACCTGGGCGGTCTCCTTGGCGGAGGGCAGCTTAGGGAGGGGCACAAAGTGGGCCATCTTGCTAAAGCGATCTACAATAGTGAGTATGACCGTCATACCACTAGACGGGGGAAGACCAGAAACAAAGTCCAGGGAGACGTGAGACCAGGGTCGTGTGGGCACAGGCAGAGGCTGGAGTAACCCGGCTGGAGGCCGGCAGGACGACTTGTTCTGATTGCAGGTGGGGCAGGCTCGGACAAACTCTCGCACGTCCCTCCTCAGGGAGGACCACCAGAACCGTTGGCCAAGCAGATTGCAAGTGCGAGTGGACCCAGGGTGACAGGCTAGACGAGAGTTGTGTCCCCACTGAATGACCTGGGACCTCAGGTTTTCAGGGACGAAGAGGCGGTCTGCAGGACAAGCACTGGGAGTGGGCTGGTTTTGGAGAGCCTCCCGCACCTGTTCCTCAACATCCCAGGTGAGGGCAGCAATGACGCATGGGCCGGGTAGGATGGGGACCGGATCCTTGGAGGGGGCGTCATCCTTCAGAAACTGGCGGGAGAGGGCGTCAGGCTTTGCGTTACGTGACCCAGGACGGTAGGACAGGGTGAAGTTGAATCTGGTAAAGAACAGGGCCCACCGGGACTGTCTGGGACTTAGACGTTTGGCAGAACGGATGTATTCGAGGTTCTTGTGATCCGTCCACACCAGGAACGGTACTGTGGACCCCTCGAGCCAGTGTCGCCACTCCTCCAAGGCAAGTTTGACGGCCAGCAGCTCCCTGTTGCCAATGTCATAATTGCGTTCAGATGGGGATAGCCGACGAGAAAAAAACGCACAAGGATGGAGCTTGCCGTCCACTGCTGCCCGTTGAGAGAGCACTGCTCCCACTCCTACGTCTGAGGCATCTACCTCCACCACGAACTGCCGGTCCGTGTCTGGCATCTGAAGAATGGGGGCAGACGTAAATCGAGCCTTGAGGTTACTGAAGGCTTCGTTGGCTGCTGGGGTCCAGATGAAAGGCTGCTTGGTGCTGGTTAAGGCGGTGAGTGGGGAGGCGACAGCGCTGTAGTTGCGGATGAATCTCCTATAGAAGTTCGCAAACCCCAGAAACTGTTGCAGCTTCTTCCTGTTTTCAGGCACGGACCACGAAGTCACCGCCGAGACCTTGGCTGGGTCCATCTGGATGCTCCCCTCTGCCACAATGTACCCCAGGAAGGCCACGGACTTGGCGTGGAATTCACACTTCTCCGCCTTGACATACAGAGAGTTCTCATGGAGACGACGGAGAACCTGCTGGACATGCTGGGTATGTTCGGACAGGGTACGGGAGAAAATCAGGATGTCGTCCAGGTAAACAAAGACGAACTGGTTCAACATATCGCGCAGGACATCGTTCACCAGGGTCTGGAAAACCCCAGGTGCGTTGGTAAGGCCAAATGGCATTACCAGGTACTCATAGTGGCCAGTCGGGGTGTTGAAGGCTGTCTTCCATTCGTCTCCCTCCCTTATCCGAACGAGATGGTAAGCGTTCCGGAGGTCAAGCTTTGTGAAGACCGTGGCTCCCTGGAGCAGCTCAAAGGCGGAAGAGAGCAGTGGCAGAGGGTAACGGTTCTTGATTGTGATGTCGTTGAGGCCCCGGTAGTCTATGCAGGGGCGAAGGGAACCATCCTTCTTCCCCACAAAGAAGAACCCGGCACCAGCAGGTGAAGAGGACGGACGGATGATGCCGGCTGCCAAGGAGTCGTTGATGTAGGTCTCCATGGACTTTCTTTCTGGGGCAGACAGAGAATAGAGACGACTCTTGGGCGGAGCAGTTCCTGGGAGGAGATCAATAGCGCAATCGTAGAGTCGATGTGGGGGCAGAGAAGTGGCCTTGGCCTTGTTAAAAACCCCACGGAGGCTATGGTAGCAGTCGGGAACATTAGAAATGTCTGGAGCAGAGGCGGCAGGCTCTAAGTGAGGGAGCAGTGTAGCGGCTCTCAAACAGGTCTGGTGACAGCCCCTTCCCCACTCGGTTATTGTCCCGGATTCCCAGTCAAGATGGGGGTTGTGCAGACGGAGCCATGGGTAACCCAGGATGAGTGGTTGGCCAGGAGAACAGAGCAGATGGAACTGAATCATTTCATGGTGGTTACCCGACAGCATCATAGAGACAGGAGCGGTGAGACAGGTGACGGTGCCAAGAAGGTGACCATCCAGGGCCCGGGCTGGAACGGGAGAAGGCAGATGATGGCTCTCCAACCCCAGCTGATGAGCTAGCTCAATGTCCATGATGTTGGCTTCGGCCCCCGAGTCCACCAATGCAGCCAGAATGTGGGTAGAGTCGGAGAGGCGAAGATGGACCTGAAGCAGGGGCTTGCGGTTTGTGGAGGGCTGAATGTTCATTGAGCTCAGCCGGACCCCTCCTACATCCGGTGAGCGTTGACTTTTACAGGACAGGAGGCAACACGATGACCCTCACCCCCGCAGTACAGGCACAGATTGGATGCGAGGCGGCGCTGACGCTCTGCTGGAGAAAGCGAGGCGCGGCCAATCTCCATGGGTTCTGGCCGGTCTGGCGAGCCTAGCGGAGTGGCAGGAGAAGACAGGTGAGGAGCAGAATCATTCCGTGGGTTGGTGACTGGTGGACTCAGGCGCCCCCTCTCTCGTCGACGGGTCTGGATGCGACGATCGACGCGGACGGCCAGTGCAATGGCTTCATCGAGTGTCGAGGGGGGGTCATGGGAAACCAGCTCATCCTTTACATAGTCTGCCAGACTGTGAAGGAAAGCGTCCACCAGAGCTTCCGTGTTCCACAAACTGCGACTTGCCAGGGTTCTGAAGTCGATGGAGTAGTCCGCCACGGTCCGTCTGCCCTGGCGGATGCTCATCAAGGCCCGGGAAGCCTCTGCTGGTGACGAGCCCAAGTCGAAGACCTTGATCATCTCTTCTGCAAACAGGCTGAAGGATGCACAAGCGGGAGTCTGACGCTCAAACTCTGCAGTTCCCCAAAGACGAGCTCGGCCAGTCAGATGAGTGATGACATAGCCCACCTTTGCCCCCTCCGTGGCGAATGTTCTGGGCTGCAGAGAAAACTGGACACGGCAACTCGTCAGGAACGCCCGGACCTGGGTTGGATCTCCATTGAAACGTTCTGGATTACCGACCTTGGGTTCTGGAGCACAGGCAGAGGCAGTCAACTGAGCAGGAGTTCCGGGAACAGAGGCAGCAGGCAATGGAGCGTCGGGCAATGACGGGGCTGACGGGGTGGACAAGTTGGTGAGTAGCTGGATAGCTTGGTCCAGCCTCTGTTGCTGTTGCTGGAGTTGTTGCTGTTGCTGATGGCCAAGCTGAATCAGAGCTGATATGTCGGCGGACATCCGGCTGACATCTCCCTCAGTGCGCAGTAGTCGGTCCAAGGCAGAGGGTTCGGCCGCTGGTTCCATGTCCTTGGTCAGATCTTACTGTCAGGGACCAGACAGAAGAGGAAACCAATTGCGTTCCGAACCACAGTTTATTTGGGTTTTGCGGGGAAGAGTTCAGCTGGTCTGGGTTGTCTTCTCAGGAGTCAGGGTAGCGAGTAGGCAGCACGTACATTCCAAGCCGAAGATCTGACAGAGAAGAACTGAGAAACAGGGGCTTAAATACAGAGGAGGTAATCAGGAGATAATGAGGAGCAGGTGGCAGCAACAAAGAGTGTAGAGAGACAACAGGTGAGGATACTAATTGACTGAGTGCAGGTGGGCGTGGCAGATGAGCAAAGCAGAGAGAGAGCTCATGACAGTAAAGTTATACACTCAACATTTTGTTGTTTTTATTCTGAGAAGATCTAAATAATTTGCACAATTAAAGATGTTCAGCAGGTTCAAAAACACAATCTTGTCCTCAGGCACAAACAAATTCCACTTTTGAAGAGTGACCAAATAAACAGGTGAATCTTAACAGACAGTAGGTGTGTTTGCATTACCTGGAGAAATGTGTGAGAATATCACGATAAGAAACTGGAAATAGAAACAAGTACATTTCTCTCTAAAACATTTTTAAGCACACATAAGGTGATTTATACAGAGGTTTATCAAAAACTGATGAAAAGACCTCCATCTGTCTGTCTATCTTTGTTTGTCTGTCTGTTTATATATTTGTCTCTCTATCTGCCTTTGAGTCTGTCTCTTAATGCACTTGTACAGACTTTGAGGCATTTCTGATGCGAAGCTTCTTTGTTACCACCAGAGAACAGAGAAATTAAAAAACATTACTATTTAATAACATTAAAATAGGATGATTCATTTCTAATATATTAAGAGTAATCCGATTTTTTTATCATTTCTATGTATAGAATATAAATACTCCAAAATCATTCACTGTAGGTCCTCTGTGATTTGTATTATTCCCAGACTGATGATATTCGTTGTCTGCTCAGCTGGCACACAGAATGCACAAACTTTCCAGGCACGCAGCTCAAGTCTTAGTTTCCCCAGGATATTTATATCACAATTTGGCCGGAGCTCCACATGAAACTGAAAACCCCAGGTGCTAATTTTATTTCCACTGACATTAGCTTCAAGGTTGTGTCCCACTCAGATTCACTCTTCATCTCTCTTGGAATAGGAGATATGATAGATTTAATCTAACTTTTTCAGAGTCTTTTTAGTTCTTACTTTTCCCTAAAGTTCTGCGTTTTGCATCATGTGATTTTATCTCTTTAATCTGTTTTTAATCCCTGTTGGGAGAACATATCGTCTGAAGTGTGCTGCCCTCGCTGGAGCCTGCCTGCACGCCCGGCCTCAGTCCTCCTCCTCATAAACTGCGTCTCACTAATGAAGTGCAAATTAAATCGCACCGATCGATAGCAGCGGCTCTAATGTGATTGTCTTGTGTCTTTTCTTTCTTTCCATTTGCAGTAACCCATTGTGCTAAGTGCTCTTCTGGAGGTTCGTCGACATCTTGAGGTTCTGAAACAGATGCCGGTCGATCGCTTCGTTTCCGCTACGTGGTACCAGCTCGACTCTGCTCGTCGACGACGGTCCCAATCATGTGAACACTTATGAGAACATATCCAGCAGTACGTGCCAATGGTCTGGTTTCAGAAGAGCCAAAAAAAAAAACAAGAAAGAAAAAACAAAGTGTTAAATTCTGTGGAAAGTTTCGACTGCAGAAAGAAAGAATGACTTGTGTCATCTGCTGCTACCTGCAGTCAGTCCCTCACTCTGCCACCAGTTCATGATGTACCACTATTGTTACCGAACCAGAGCGAGGAGAGATGCGGGTGATGTGATTTTCATTATTTTTATTTTTGTTATTATTCATTGCCTGTGTTACCCTGACTGAGCACTTTTTCCTCTTCTCCTTCTTAAAACAATTGTTACATAGATATGCACCAGATTTTAGACCGTATCAGGTCATATCTTTTGGTCCCGACTCATTTCATAGGAAAAAAAAATTGTCCTGAGTCACCAGAACTTTATTCTCAATGGGTAGAATCATAGGGAACACGTCTGTCTGCATGTTTTCCTTCATCTGTGTGGTTTCTCTGGGGATCCACTCTCATCTCTGTGACAGTGATGGTTTGTGTGTCACAGATCATAAAAGCAGGTCAAAAAAATGGAGAGATTGAATCAAATAAGAGTTTGAAAGCAAACTTTTTGTTTGTTTTTTTTACACAACTCAGTTACTTTCTTTTGGCCTTAGATTTAGCAGTGCCTTTCTCACCGCACACAGAGTCAAACTGCCAGTTCTGGAGTTTTACTTGCGCTCCGACCCTGAAACTTTGGACCTGCTCATGTGTGTTCTGGCGTCTGTGGACGTGGCAGAGCTGTTACAAATTCAACTTGTTACATGTAATAACTATGAAAAAAGTATTAATGCAAAGCTTATTTAAGGTGTGTAAGTTAAGGTCAGATGTTAATAGTATTCATAAACGTTATTCATGAAGGAGAGTTTTAATGTAATTGTTTTAATACATCTTTTTATAAACCATTCGAGTCTTTGAGTCCAACTGTCTGCAAACAAAACCCCTGCAGTGGCATTTTTTGTTTTGTGTTTTTTAAGTGCAATTTGCAAAAATGACAGAAAAAAAACAATAACAATGATTGACATGTACTGACAACCGGCAGTGAGTGAGAGCTCAGTGTCCCTCAGTTGGTGTTTTTAACAGTGCATTTAATAGTGTTTTTAAGTATTATACGTATCATACGTGATTTGCCGACGATGCAGGCTTTTCTGTGTTTTGTACGTTTCTATGGTGAATCATGGCCTCGCTCACTGACCAAACCGGTTGCCAGAACTGTGACAATGTCTGCGGGGAGATCGCTGGAGCAAAGAATCTTCACTCTCTACAAGATCCAGAAGCACATGGCACATTTGTGTTTGACATGAAAAAGTGAAATGAAAAAAATGAATATAAATAAATAAAATTAAAGTGTCCTGGAAAAAACTTGCTGTCCTGGAAAGTTATTTCTCCTCTCTTTGCTTCTCTGCACTTTGTTGTCGGGTTAGGGTTGGCCACTTCCATGAGGATGAAACAACACTGGTGACTGAGGTCCCAGCAGCGGGTCAACAGGTAAACACAAGTAGTTAAGTATTAGTATTGAGGTAATTATAAAAAGGCATGTAAAAGACAGTATGAATGATTGTCACCACAGGTGTGCAAATAAGGAAGATACAAAACAGATAAATGATGTTCTGGCATCATAAGATCTAAGGTAGACTTACCCCAGCCCCATGGACACCATCATCTACAGACTGCTCCTACTCTGAGGACACCTCCTCACCCACCTCCTCACTCACCTCCTCACTGAAGATGTTCTCTTAGTCACTGAGGCTAGACTGCAGCGTGACACATCTAAGAGAGTTACAGAGGAAAAGTGTTAGTGTTAGTGCGTTAGTGGTTGAAAGATCCCCAGCTGCTTAACGAGGCCTTCCTGCCTGAGGAATGTTGTTATCCCTGCTGGATGTGAGGACGTTTCCAGCCAGGCATCTGAGGTTTTGAAACAGGTTTTTAACGGGGTGTTTGAGTGGAGGCTGACAAGACTGAACATGTGGTGAAACACAATTCAACTCAAGGAGTCAGGAGCTCACAACCTTTTAAGTGTTTTTTTTTATTCTAACTGGATTGGGTCAGTGTTAAAAGGAACTAGCGGGCTATTAAACCGAATGATGTAGAAACCACGTATGTAGCTGTTTATAAAGAGTAAAGGTTTTTTGTACTGCTAAGGACAAATTCTATTCAGTGGATAAAGTTATTTTTTTAATTCAAGCATAACAGTCAGAGCACAAATACACTTTTGTTTATGTGGAGTTTACAAAATAAATTAAGCAGATAATCATTAATTGGTCAAATTAGATAAGTACATTTTAAGATGTGATAAATATACATATAAAATGACATAAAAACAGTCATGATCAAACATATTGATGTCATCGACATAATTGATTGTAATAATATAATTGAATATCATTAAATGATTTTCATGTAATGAATAATATGAATATCATAATCATATCATTTAATCATCAATCAGTTAATCATGTCTGATATAAGATATACCATTACCACAGATACATATCGATATATTTATATATATATATATATATATATATATATACATATATATACACACACATACATAGATATACCTATATGTATATCTATGATGGATACATCCATCATAGATCAGGATGACACATGAAAGTTGCTGTCGTTCACTTCCTCCTTCTGGGAGGAAAGTGTGACGTTGGCTACGCACTCCGCGCCTCCTTACGTCATGACGTCAGAAGGCGTGTCCAAACAAAGGACAGAAGAGACTCCACAATGGGAGGTTCGTGTCTTTCTTTGACTTCAAACTAATTCTCATTTTTACCACGTAGAAAGTCCTCTAATCCTTATTCTAAAGAGCACCACCAGTGAGGTCTCCTTAAAGAGCACTGCCACAATTGATGTAAAAGGTCCTGTGAAGTTGGCTATAGTTCGCCATAACGACCGTATTGTGTGTGTGTGTGTGTCTGTTAAGATCCTGTTGAGTGTTGTTGAAAAGTTCCTGACAACAGTAATATAAATGTTTGATCTTGACCGTCAGTGTGTTTGTTAAATAAAGCGTGAATTCACTCGCTTTTCTTACCTTCAGTCTCCCCTGTCGGCGAAAGGAAGGCAGGATGGAAAGTCAGAGCCTGTATGCAAAATAACACATGTCCGTTAGATAGATAGATAGATAGATAGATAGATAGATAGATAGATAGATAGATAGATAGATAGATAGATAGATAGATAGATAGATAGATAGATAGACATGCACGTGCATATATGTAGATCACTTGTGCAATGGTTGTGCAAATGCTATGCATCTATGTGCAGCAGTTCTGACTTGTAAAATGTGTTGAGTGTACAGAACTATATGTTCAGAAGCAACAGCAATGATAGATAGATAGATAGATAGATAGATAGATAGATAGATAGATAGATAGATAGATAGATAGATAGATAGATAGATAGATAGATAGATAGATAGATAGATAGATAGATAGATAGATAGATAGATAGACTGATTGATATAAGCAGCTGTAGTTTCAGCTGTTGTAGTAAATCTTGGCTTGGTTGACATGTCTGTTAGATGATGTCTTTACAGCTTTGAGGAATTTTACTTAACCAAGTCCAAAAAGTAACTACAAGGGTAAAATAAGGATTGGACAGAGAATAACTTTCATGAAAAATATGCAAAAACATCACATATAGGTACTACTCATTCAGCTATCAGGATAGATAGATAGATAGATAGATAGATAGATAGATAGATAGATAGATAGATAGATAGATAGATAGATAGATAGATAGATAGATAGATAGATAGATAGATAGATAGATAGACTGATTGATAGATGTGATGTTCCTCTAACTTGTCTCTATGAACGTGTGCAGACAGTTTTCGGGAGCAGCTGATGGAGGACAGCGCCTTCCTCCGAGCTGACTGGAGGCTGGACACGGAGCTGGTGGACAAAGTCATCCTGCAGCTCAACAGGATCTACCCGCAGATCCTCTCAGACAAGGAAGCCACCAAAGTGAGTCCTTAAACACATCTGAAGAGATGTGCATTAAAAGTGATCTGCACTTGTGCTGATACCCACACTGCTGCAACTATTGTTTATGGGAAGACTGTAGAGCAGTGTTTAATGTTAAGACCTAAGGGGATGTAGAGTCTTGAATGTAAGTAGCTTTGGATAGATATATCTGTTAAAAAAACAAGAAGGGGAAAAAAATGAAACTTGAATTTGGTGAAATTAATGTAAATACAACAGCAAGGTTGGCGCAAGAAGCTTCAGAAGTAGAAACATCTGTAAATTAGATTTAAAAGGCAGAAGGTCAATAATAGTGATGACGTCTAATTTAACCACTTTTCATCCAGTTCCGAAACTTGGATTTTCCCACAAGTGTCCGCCTGGGTGAACTCCTCACACACCTGCAGGGCAAAGGAGAGGAAGCATGCAGGGAGTTTTACAGAGCTCTTCACTTGCATGTTGAGGAGGTGTACTACAGCTTGCCCACGCGGCTCCGCCTCAGAGGTTTGTCCCCTAAAACTACTTAAAACCTAATATTTCTCCTTGTCTTGTCTGAGCTAAGCCAGGTATTTTCTCATCATTTGGATATCATATTCTGGATTAGCAATATATTCAAATATATTCTGCTTTATGCCACATACTGAAGATACATGTCTTGTGTACAGGTTTCTCTGATCCACTGAAATATCCTCCTGCCTTGAATCAGAAATATGTTATGAATGACAAAGGTAAGATGTTAATGTGAAAGACTACTAGTGTGTTACCTGCAGTGTCAGTGCTCAAACTCTCCCTAAAGGGACAAAGTCTTACAACATTCCTGCAAAAGGAGAATTCATGATGATGTCTCCGTAGGACCGTCCTTCTTTTTGGGCTGCTTCAGTGTTGCTGTGGGAATGGCTTTACTTTATTACTACAGTGGTGAGTTGTTCCAGCGATCATGGCTTTAATTTTTATCATTATTTGTCATCTGGTTTCGTACACATCAGGGCTGTGTAGAATATCATAACTTTAGAATTGGTCTTGATCCAATTCATCAATTGCAATTTGACTCGAATTCAACTCCACAACAGCATTCAGAGAAAGACAAACAACAGATATGAGGTCTCAAATTTAACTTGTGTTTTGCTTTGAAATATAGTCAAAACCACAGCATGCAATTGTGAAAGGTTTACATAACAGTCCCTGTATGTAATATAAAGAGTACTATTGTTCTTAAATGTGTACATCCCTGGTGCACATACTAACTTCAGAGCATGGATGCTCATTTTAGCATCACTGTGACGTTGTCTTGGTTCTGCAGAGGCTAAGTTGTCAGGAGGCAGCCGTGCTCTTGGGATGGCTGCTCTGGGACTGAAGAAAAAGGCTCAAGAGGTCCTCATATGGTACACGGAGGAAAGCCTCATGAAGTAACGTGTGCTTTAAAGTGTCGCTCCACAGCGCAGCGTTCATCCACTCACACCTGGTGCTTCAGCAGTAACACTTTAACGAATGCTCCTCGTACCAAAGCACAACACAATACATCTTTTCAGTGGCTCAATACTAAGTTTGTACATAGCTGCACAGCAAATATTATTTTGTTTTATAGATCTTAAATGGGAACGATGGAAAAACTAAATTCTCAGTTACATTCAGCGATTTGCTCACGTCCTCATGTTGTTGGACCTTTTAAAGTGGGTTAAAGGGATTGTATTCACTCGAGGGATGATCTGATCGAGTCGATCTTGCTGCCATCTTCAAATGTGGCATAAAGCACCTTTTGAAAAATGAAGAAAACGTTTTGTGTCAGTGATAGGAAGAAGACATTTCAGTGATTAATTATTTAAATTAGTAAGTAAATTAGTTAGTAAGTCATTGAAACTGGTTTTATTATAGATTCTTAAAGTTGATGAGAAGGGAAAGTCTTTAAGAATCTCCTACAAATCCAGTAGGATTTTACTTTACAACTCCTTGGATTGCGATTATCTCAATGAATGAGAATCTCCACAGACAAATGTTTCGGTTAATTGCACCAAAGTTCAGTTCTTCTCACAGCCACAATAATTTCGTTTGAATGTACAATGCAACAATTTGGATTTTTTTGTTTGTTTTTTCTTTCTTTTTTTTGGCTGACATATACTTTTGATATGAGACTCAGGTCAGATTTTCTTTTGAACTTTTTATTGTGGTTCAGACGACACTCCATAGATATTTCTTTACAAGACTCTGAACCACATACATGTATTTGGGTGAAAGAAGAGTTACGCTTCCTTTTCTGCTCGGAAATCATTCATTATTTTAAGATTATTATTTTAAAACAAACCTCTACTCTAAACTGAAATACATTGATATGAGGCCAAAATAGTTTGTTAGCCTGCCATCTAGTGGTCAAAGTGAAGCACAGCACCTAACGCACATACGCCACTGCTTTGTGTTGTTTATATGAATGCGTCTCGACATCCCACAGCCTAGACGCTGGAAAATAAACAGTCCTCGTTCATATAATCAGCTAAAAATATATTTAACGACGTTCGGCTGAGTGAGACGAATATAGTGGGATCGCCGTGCTGAGCTTGCGACGCTTCTGCCGCGTTGCATTGTGGGTAGTCAAACCAACACGTAAACTTAAAAATAATTATTTTAGGGCTACAATTTAATTTTTATGCGGTAAAAAACGAAACGTGAAGCATCTAAACGAAAGCAGAAAGCCAGTTACGACTCCAACAATGAATCAACATTGAAACCGAAAGTGGCACCATGGGTGTCTTTAGTTGTCGTGGCGCTCACTATATAAACTGACCTTCCGCCGTTTTCCTCAATGTGTTGTATGAAAGGAGAGAAGGTTAGCACTCCCCTTGACAAGGATGGAATAGGCCCCTGTTGGCCTTCAACACACATACGGTTAAGGCATTGCCACCTACTTCGTGGCATCTCTAACCAAGTTTTTAGTCTTCTCAATCCTTCTACTTGTTACACAGAGCAGACACTTTCATCCAAACTGACAAACATAGGTCACATCACTATCTATGCAGTCTAGTGAAGACATGAACAAATATCACACTTCAGTATAATTGAAACTTTATTCATAGAGCACATTTTAGACAACCGGTGATGATTTAATTGGTGAAGAGGGACACACAGTATCAATAAAATGACAGAAAACAATGATATATTAAGAATAGATGTTGCACTGATACATATCTCTCTATGCGGACTACTAAGGGGAAAAAAGCGGGTTTAATAAGATAAGTAAAAAATCCAGTCCAGTTGCCACAAGTTGCACCTTTTTATCAGAGAGAAGCATTCAGCCTTCATTGCAAAAAAGAACATAAAAGGGAGTTAGTTTGAACACCTGTATTTGAGGAAGGAAAAGGGCAGTGTTGGGTAAAAAGTTGGAGATATGCTCATGAAATAGTCTTCAAGAACTTTTTAAAGATGGTGCTTGGCAGCTTGTTCCACCATGTTGGGACTCATATGCAGCCCTTATTATGTTATACATCACATCACATTTTAGACTTTTTAATGTAACAGCAACTTTCACAACATCACTTTTTTTGTCTCAAACCTCATGTCCTGTATATGTTTTAAGACCAGAACCGTGCCTGAGCGTTTTCTCTTCTCTTTGTTTCCTCTGGGCTGTGCAGGATGCAACAACTTTCATGTTTTCCGGTCGGGCTGTAGGCGTGTAGCTTGGCCTGCTGCCTGTCCTGCACAACTATCTGACTAGTGTGTACAAGTAAAAATACTTAACGTCTCCCACAGCTATTGATTGATATTGCCTTTTCGTGTGGTTGTCTGTTTGCTCTTATGTTGTTGTTTCTCAAAAGCCTCTTTTAAATAACAGTTCGACAAGAAATTTATTTTAAACCGAAGTGTATACAATTTTGTAGTACGACTCAGGCAGTTTGTAGCATATCAGAGGCCAATGGAAGAAACTCTAATGAAATGTTCACATTTTTGCCGTTTCAGACCATTTTGTAATTATACTCTAAAATGAAATGTTTGATTTCTGATGTTTATCAATTCACGTCTGCTCACTCAGATCCAGTGCCTGAGACTTTGCCTTTTTAAGTGCCAGAATTTGTCCACTTATGACTTATACCTTTATACAATTTTAAATGAAACAAAATGGGAACTGACGAGAATAAACAGAGCACAATCAACACATCCATGTCTTTTGTGTTTATTTATAAACTATCAATTTGAAATAGTACTTACAGTGGTGGTAATCGAGTACATAGTAAAAGCTGTGAAAATGTTTGGTCCTTTAAAAGTAATAAAAACACAACTAATGTATATGTATATACTCAATATAAACACAGGTTTAACCTCACACACTAAATGTTGCATAGCATTTAAAGACACAAAGCATATAAGGTCCACTTCATTCATTGGTTTATATGGTAAGGTTTGTAACACTGTAAACGGAAGACCAGCACCATTATAAAACTGTCACACCATGCTAGGGCCGGGATGACAAACAGTTACTGATTTCATTTGGATTATGCTGTAGTGATTAACTGTTCTGAAGTTGTATAGGCATTAGGCATAAACTTGCAAATACATGAAAAAGGTCTACATGTTTTTCTTGTCAGGAAACACTCTGACACACAGTATATTGCTCCTGATATGTTTATTCTACGAGTGAAGGCGATAACTGCATCAGTAACCTGAGCGTAATCGGAGGTAACAAATATCTTTATCACGAAAAAAGAAGACATACCACACATTTGTTCAAAAGCCATGGTAAAAGAAGAAACCAATCCCTCTAACACACACACACTCTGTCACATACACACACACACACGCAAACACACACACACACACGCACACACACACACATGCACGTACAAAGACACAGTGTCACCAGATCCTCAGACTGTCAGGTGATCGGTCCGCAGGAGTGGATTACAGAGTGGCAGATAAAACCACATGCCATTTGGTTTGCCGAATAAATAAAATATCCCATGTTTCTGCAGTGACTGCAGAGGTCCTTCGCTACGTTGATCAGTAGGCACTGAGAGAGTCCTGCAAAGTGTGTGTATGTGTGTGTGGGGGAGATCAAGAACTGGGCAGAGGCCTCTGGACCCCGAAGGCTGTGATGAAGACGTTGATGACGACTATGATGAAGACAAAGGCAGTGGCCAGGTTCTCCATGATGTTCAGCTTGTAGTGCATGTTTTCATCGTTCAGGTTCCACTTGACTGAGCAAAGAAAAAACAAAATGTTTCAACACAAGTTAACATATGCAGACGCATCCAGCAGTAAGAAGGACAAGAAGATCCAGAGACACAGACAGTGCAGTTATTAGTTATTATTAGTTATTTATCTCTTTTTTTCTCCTAATTGTGCACTTGCACTGTTAATTCTTATTAGTACTGATACTTTTTTACAATGGTATTATTATTATTAGTATTATTTCTTTCTGTAGAATAAATATTCTGTGTGGTATATTGTGAATGTAAGTTGTGTACTACACATGACATTGTTGCACAGTGAATGTGATATTCTTCTGCTGTACAAAATAATTTCCTTTAGGGGAGCTTTCCATTTTAGCACCAGTTTGTGAATCAATTTACTCCCTTTCTACAATTCTTTTCCCAAAGCAATGCAATTGATCTCTTGACATGCAGAAAATCATCAACTATTCTTGATAAGCTTGTGATCTATAGTATAAAGTCCTAAAATAAAGAACATATCTTAATAATATAATAACTTAATATAAACCTATATATAACCTTAATATAAACTGATATAATATAACTTCTGAATTCTGAAATTCCTGTACTGTGTTTCATGACAAAGTTGCATCTAATCTAAAATATGAGAACTGCTGAAATATACTGTATGTGCTAAATTAAATGATGAGTTACATTTATGTAAGAAACTGCATAGCTGAATAGTGCTGTGATTCTTCCTATTTTGACCATTATCTGGTTCTGAACAAGGTGGTAAAAGTTTTAACATTGGTGTCTATGGGGATTCGGAGCCTGCCTCGTGTGGCCGTTTGAGGAACTGCAGTGTCACTGAACTTTTGTTTTTGTTTATGTTCACACAGCAGGAGTTATTTCCTCTCCCCACATGGAGGCAGCACATTGCTTCCTCTCAGCTGAGCAGTGAGGTAATCATTGCTGAGTAATCTGATGTAAATTAACAGTTTCTGACAGTATTGCCTGCAGGTGAATAATTGGCTTCTTATTTCATTTCACGGCTCAACTGCTCCAAGCAGGGAATTTTTTTTTCTTTTTTAAAGACAAACAGGACAAGCCCGTGCCTTAGTCTGGTCTCCTCAGCACTGGCACATTTCCCCGTCCCTGCGTCCCTAAAACTGGAAACAGCTGACAGCATAGATGCTTCTTCCTGCTGTGGCCACTAAACTCTGCTCTCTGTTACAACAGGGCTCTCTGTTCAGACCAGATAAGGAGCACATTACCATTTGGGACAACAAACTTGTTCCAGAACAAGACTCAGCTCATCCAAATCTACCACTTCTATACGTCAGACGTCATACTCCGCATGCTCCCAGAGCTATTGGCCCAAATAAGCACTTTCAGCATTTGCAGTAATTTGGACATGTTTCCATTCGGGTTTGCACATTTCTCAAGTTCTTCATGTTTTATTTGTTATGGAAGTTTCAGACAATCTGAAGTTCTCCTCTCAGTGGAGGAGGAGGAGGAGGAGGAGGAGGAGGAGCAGCTGCTTGTGTGAACCTCACAGACTTGGGCCATGTGAGTAAAGACCCAGAGCGGTTATCAGTTTGATTCCCACAGTAGGTGTGACACTGAAATTAGACATGCAAACTGTGAAGCAGTGCCAGAGTCTTCTGAGTGTTCTGAGTGCGCCTGTTTTAACTTCAGTGACAGGAAAAGCCTGGGAGGTTCACACACACACACACACACACACACACACACACACACACACACACACACACACACACACACACACACACACACTTTCCTTTGTTTAACGTCCCTAATGATTCACCAAGTAGAGAGGATTCTCAACATTCTCCAGATAGACAGACAGACAGACAGACAGATGGATAGATAGATAGACAGATAGACAGACTAAGACAGACAGACAGAAAGTCAGGTTGATAGACAGACAGACAGATACAAAGAGAGAAGGACAAACAGGTAGGTATTAAGGTAAACAGACAGACAGACAGACAGACAGACAGAGTCAGACATAGATAGACAGACAGATAGATAGAAAGACAGGAGGACAGACAGAGAGGTAGGTTGGTAGGTTGACGGACAAACAGTCAGACAGACAGACAGACAAGTAGGAAGGTAGATTGGTAGGTAGGTAGGCAGTCAGACAGGTAGGTAGATAGACAGACAGACAGGTAGCTAGACATGCAGACTGAAAGACAGTCAGACAGACAGAGAGCCAGTAGGTAGGTAGTTAGGTACACAGACATACAGATAGACAGACAGGCTGACAGACAGACACAGTCAGATCTCCAGACCTACCGATGAAGATGAGCAGGACCCCCACCACCACCTGCAGGATGAGGGAGATGCTGATGAGGGTGATGAGGGGGATGTAGAAGGTGAACTCCGGGCCCTGCTCCAGCACGGCCTTCAGCTGGGAGGCGTTGGCCATCAGCAGAGCCACGTCCAGCATGCTCTCTGCTGCGCTCTTCTTGTTGGCGTAGTGGTTCATGTTCAGAGGTCCATGCTGACCCCTGAACCGGCCTCGCAGCGGCACCTGGAACACACACACACAGCCACTCAGAACGACACCTGAACGAGGTAGCTCTGACCAGGAATGTTACTCTTCATCATGTGTTTCCCTCTGGATACACATGGAATCAACTGCCAATGGTACGGGTGTTTAATAATATTGCAGATCATTTATCATCAAATGACAAAGGCTGAAAAATGGGAGATCCATCCATCCATCCATCCATCCATCCGTCCACCCGTCCGTCCGTCCGTCTGTCTGTCACCAACTTGTCCTTACCTCATTCATACTGACGAGTTACTGTTTATTTGTACCTGTCATTAAGTATTTGTTGATTACCGGGTCAAATTCTTTATGGTTGTAATGATTGTGTTATAAAAACAACTCTGATCAAACACATAATAATCAGGTGGTTCTTAGACAGATTCTGAGTCTGACCCACACACACATCAAAGCTGAGTATTACTGAGTCATCTCTCTGTAGCTGCTACTATCTAAACAAACCTGAATTCATCCTTTTAAAATAAAAGAATCCATTTAGAGTCACGAGATGTTTGTGGGGTTTTTTTGTTTGTTTTTACAGCTTGCTCCCCATCATGTTTGAGTTACTTCATCCCCTTCCCCACCCTTTTCTATTAGTCCCACATGAGCACTGCTCCCTACTTAGTCCTCTCTCTATTAAAGCCTTTTTCTTTTTGTTGGTGTTTGTGTGTGTGTGTGTGTGTGTGTGTGTGTGGTTTCATCCTCTATTTAGCTGAGCACCTGTGTGTACACATTTTCACCCATGCAAAAGAAAGTTAATTTTTTGTGGGTTGCACAGCTCACCACATGTAACATTCACTCTACAACACCTGCTCTCTCTTCTCCTGGTGGCCAGGAGACGGTGATTCAATGTTTTGGGTTTTTTTTCACATATGGAAAAATCAGCATGTTTCAACTGTGTGTCATCACTCTGGATTTTACACAAACACATTTGGCTCAGTGGAAAAAAGCTTTCACCCTCATGGGAAATAAGTGAGTATGTATGGGGGATTTTTTTTTTTTGCCAGCTCTTAAGTCCTTTACTTCACCATCGCAAATTGCAGAAGTTTTGATATTAACAGAGTGCAGTCAACATCTATATCTGTGAGATCACGTCATTTTGCAAACTACAGTATGTGATAAGACACAGTGGAAGTGAAAATGTCCGATAGTTACAAAAGGAACTGCAACTGTATATTTCATTGATTCTTCTCTTGTCTTTTCTTCCTTTTTCAGTGGTTTTCAGAGAAACGTCATTGTGCTCACCCCTGGTTGTTTCTCAGTATCTGAATCTTCCTCTGATAAGACTTGATGTGCACATGCTCTATAGCTGCATCATAGCTTCAGTTTCCACTTAGTCTGAGAAAATGTTCTCTCTTGTTTAGGGATGTAAAATTCCACTTTCATTTCTGTGCACCGGCAGTCTGCCAAATAGAGTAAAATCTGAGTAAAAACCATTGTGGTTGCCAGATGAGCATGAAAGGGCACCGAATCTGTGATGAAATTGACTAGCTTGTAAAACAGCATCTGACGCATTTCCAATTAAACTATTGTTCTATAACTTCTAAATTAAACAGTGACCAGAAAACAAGGATGAATACCCTATTCAATCATTCGAGGTCCACTTTAAATATTGAGTAATTAAAACTGAAAATGAATGAAATGCACAGTGTCTTGAAAAGTCACAAATAATGATGATTGTATTGAGGAAACATTGTACTGTAGCTTCTAAAAGAATCTAGAAGTTAGTACGATGATGAGAGTGCGGCCCAAGCTGAAATTAAATCCATGTTTGGAGCATTGCATCACAGGAAACTGGAGTTGAACAGCTGAACCCCTTGTTTCTAATTCAGAGCTCAAGACTTTCATCTGAGTTGAGAGCTGTGCAGCGGGTCAACAATGCTGTCCTTGTGTCGGTGCAGGTTGGCACCGTTAATCAGGTTCTGCTTCACCTCTCAAAATCCGCCAGACCAGAGAGGAGGAAAGGTGGAGGATCACCCACCACACACCCTACTTCTCCCTTTTTATTTTTAGTTTTAAGTCGCATCTCTATTCCAACCACTGCTCCTCACGAATGGGGTGGGGGATGTCTTTCTGAATTTCCTTTTCTTTCCCACTTCCCTTATGTGCTTTTCTTTCTGAGGGCACGTGTGGCCTTATCACACAGAACCTGCGTCACAGCTGTTGTGTGTGGGCTTGTATGAGACATAAATATTTAGTGACTTCATTTCTTTGCGCTTACAGTTAATAATTTATACATTAGTCAGTTTCAAATGGTTATTAGTATTAGGAAGTAGGATAATTTATTAGTCAAGGCTATAAATGGCTGTGGATTACTACTTCAGTTATCCCAGGGGCTATTTTTGCCCACAAATCTCATGTTAGAATGAGAAATATAACTTCACTGACTGGGTTAACTCAAAGTCCTTCACTCTGGCTGGTACTGACTTAGATTATAGCTTTACAGAGGACCCACATAATTATTCTAAACATACACGTCACTGTACTGAAAAACCTACACAGATATAATTACAGGGGCAGTCATGTACTTGCCTGCAGCCACAGTTTCGTGGCTAAGAGGAACTTTTCTGTCTTATAAAAAAGTTTATCACAGAAGTTTACAGCTTGATAACTGAATGACACAGAACTCATTTAGTTAGATCTGAACTGAAAAGGACCCACACATACAATGGTTGAATGGTATATTCATCCATGTTCCCAGCTGTTAACACAGACTTAAGGGAACAAGTGGTTTCATTAGAAATGCCCCAGATGCCTATTTTTTTTGTTGTGGATGTATTGCAGTCTATCACTTCACAAATCCCACTCTCGATTAATTCTGGAACTATACATCTTTGCTTGGTAACAGTTCAGCACCATTTTTTTCTGTAACTGGAGTGATTCAGCTGTGGGGAACACATGATAATGTCTTCAGATTTGCTGTGATTCTTTGGCTGGGAAAACTACAGTCTTCAACTGTAGTCTTAAAGTGGACAGAGCAACAAAAATTGTAATTTTTCCATTGTGGGACGATTACAGGTGCTTTCTGTGCTGCACCTGTTAGGTTCTTGAAGCCATTTCGATGTTAAGATCTTCCTAAACCCTGTGTCATAGCCAGAAGGCCTCCAGGACGTCATGGAGAACATCTAAACTCACTTTCTCATTCTAATGGAAATAAACACTGTTCGTTATGTTAAGTCATGTTACTTCAGTTCTTCCCCTTAAACCTGATTTTGCAGTCAAAAACCCACTTGAATGATATGCAGACCATGCAGGACCACTTTACTATTAGAGCTTTAATAGAAATAAACATTATTCATCCTTTGTCACGTTCTATCATGTTTGTATGCTATAATAAGATGCTGAAGTCTTCAGCCCTTTGTTGCGGTCAGTAGGTCACCTGGATTCCTCTACAGACCTGAAAGTGTAAACCGCATGTCCGGTGTATGCCGGTGAGCAGGAAATTCATTTTAACACTTTAATGGAAGGAACTTACAGCGCCGGTCAAACGCTTTTTTTTTCTCTGAGACAAAAGCCATGGGATGATCGTGTGAGTAACACCCGGCATGAAACGGCTTGAATGGATGGATGGATGGATGGATGGATGGACCGCAGCCAAACATCCACTTCCTCTATTTTAGGGCGTTATTTGGGGTGCGATGTTTGTCAACAGTTATTTAATAAAAGACGATTATCAGACGTTTATCTTTAACCGAGCCGGACCTTTAACACTTGAACGTCAACGTCAACCGTTGACGCAGAGCCACGAACGTTTACGCCTGCACTGGACAGTTTTCCGCGCGAACGCCGGTCAGTGGATCAGCTCCTCGCGGGCGGTCAGCGGTCGAGCACCCACTCTGAGGACAGTTCACGCGACACTAAATTAACCATTCATGCGGAACCAGGCTGACCGGCCGCGAGGTGCTCCATCAACTGATCGCGTGCGGTTCCTTTGCTGCGTTCACGTACCTCAGCGTCTCTGTTCGGCTCAGCATCACCGTTCATTTCCAGGCGTTCCGTGGCCATCGTGAGGGTCAAAGAACCGTGGTATATCCTTGCCGGTCCGGGTGTAGTTGGTCACACGCTGGGTTGCCTCACAGGGGAGACGGTCGGTCGGTGGTCCTGCCCTGGGAAGGGTACAGGGTGTTTATAAAAGCCTGTGGTGACGACAAGAGGAAAGGGTGGAGGGGGAGGGATTACCGCCCCTGCAGCAACACCACCGTGACCAGGCACCAGCGGTCTGCAGAAGGGGAAGTGAGCCCAAGCGAGGTCAACATCCACCACTGAGAAGCCCACGCTCTGGTTAATAATCCGATAACCTCGCAAACATTTACAGGAACGCTAAAGTCAAGTTAGTTTATAAATTCGTGCTCATCTGTGTATTCCCTCTGCTACCATCTGGTGTCTGTACAGTGGTACTGCACGCCCGGAGGCCCGACGATGTAAATGCAGATAGAGTGATGGGAATGTGATAGTTAAATAAATCAAAACCAGATTTAATACCAAGTATTTATACAACTTAGTTACACAGCTAAGAGGAATTTATTTGCAGCCGGTATAGAAAGTGTATGATCTAAGTTAGCAACACAAGACAATAATACACGTAGGGTTAGTATCCAGAATGTGAACTAATTAACACAATAAATAACACAATAAGAGTAATATCATCATCATGTACGTTTATAGGCCACACAGCAGCACAGTGAGTTGTGATGCAGCCTCAAAGCAAGAAGGTCGCTGTTTTTCATCGTGGTCAGAATGATGTTTTCTTCATACAGTTTGAGAACAGACTCTAAATTGTCCCTATAGAGCAGACCTGTCCAGGGTGTGTTCTCTACCTTAAACAGACTTCAGTAGACCACATCGACACCAATGAGTATAAAGCAGGTTAAAAGATAATGGAGGGCATGTTCCTTCTCCAGTGAACAAATGTTTCCCTGGTAGAGGCTGCAAAGCACCGGGAGATGTTGGAAGAGGTGAGGAAGGACTCAACTGAAACTGAGCACAAAAGCATCATGGTTGTCTTTGGCATGCTGAACTTCTTCTCAAGTCAACCATCATCTGTACAGTCTTCTGAGGATTCATCAGATGGTAAATGTCCCACCTGTGGGACACTTTATTATCTGTCTATTCATGTAACTATCCCTATTCACAATGCAACGACCCCTGCACAGATCTGCAAGCACATTACAACTGTATATTGTGCCCCAAAAGTGTCCCTTATTTACTCATTTACTTAGTAACTACTATTTATTTGCATGTGTGCTTATTTAAGGATTTGTCTCCCTTGTCATCTACACCAAAGTCATGTACAGTAAACCTGAAGAATTTATTTATTCTTGTTTTTATTGCACAACTTGGACTACCTGCAATAAATGTGAAATACAGTTCATGTGCAGCTTATGTCCCTATACAATATAGATAGCATTCTGTATCACTATATTACGTATTTATTTTACTCTATTGTGTTTACTATTGTTTTGGTGCCTGATATGCAAAAAGCCTTATTGCACAAGTGTTATTTGCATCCAAATATTTGCCTTCATTTGTTTGTATGTCTCTCTACTTTAGACCTGGCTGCTGCAGACTTGTCTTATCTGTAGGCTTTTCCGCTCCAGTAAAATAATAAAGGCTTTCTGTCCTATCTATCCATCTATTTCTATATCTTATAAATGGTCCCTCCAACCATTGCACACTATGTCTCAGGCATTGTCTTAGTTTTTCTGCTTTGTCATTGTGTGTAATAAAAATAAATAAAGAGTTATTCAGGGAGCTTTCTCGCCATCTATCTCATTTAGTGGCACCACATCACTGGGTTTTCTAGAGAAGTGTTGATATGTAGATTGATTACAACATGCAGCAATCTGATCTTGATCACAAAATTGATTTTCCACAGATTAAACACGTCTCCCAGTAGACTTTTATGTCTGTATCATGTGTGACAATTCAGAGGAGAAGCTTGTGTGAGTGGCAGTGAGATTGCACGCGTGTTACAAAGCCGAAAGACAGAATGTCAAAGCCCATTCATCGACCCGCCAGGGTAAGCCTCACTGCCCACACCCAGGAACTGCTTCCTATTGTTTCTGCCGTTTCTGTGGAGATCTGGGCACGTTTCTCCCTCGGGGGTCAGACACCGTAAAATTTAAAACTGCCAGCTCAGGTTGAGTCTTTCAGTGTGACACAGTAAAAGTAAGAATTATAACCCCGAGTCCTTGCTCTTTGTACCTTAGGCATCTCGCTTAAGAGGTGGTGGAAAACAAAGCAAGATGCACTTCTACCATTCAGTGTTGTATTCTTGATAATGTCCAATAATCTATTTCTCATTTTAAGAAGCTCTGCAGCAGTTTTTCTCTTCTTAATGCTCTATCTTAACGTGAGTGACGTGAGGTCCGCAGTATGCCTTTAATCATCGTTATGGTTGTACCTTCGCTGTTAGACTACTTTTAGACTAGTTTTCTACATTGAAATGTAGTAAAATTACAAAGCATTCAGCTCAGTACTTTACCACAAGATCAACCTTTTCAGACAGCGTTCATGCACATGCCTACCTCCCTCCGTCAGCATCCCATAGCACTGTTATATGTATATACTGTTTTATAGCTTATAGTTTATTTTATCCCTCTATGGGGAAATACACAGTTGTCAGCAGCAAATAAAAACAAAGGTTATAGTATTTGAATAAAATTGTATGTATAAAAAAAACTTAGCCATAGATGTGAAGTCCCTAGTGTACACCTGACAAGCAGCACGGATCGTAAAAAAAAGAGAGCCTTTTGTTTTCTCTGACTGATGCCAACATCTCTATCTGCTGTCTATAGGAAAGACAAAATCTCTTCTCTTCTCTTCTCTTCTCTTCTCTTCTCTTCTCTTCTCTTCTCTTCTCTTCTCTTCTCTTCTCTTCTCTTCTCTTCTCTTCTCTTCTCTTCTCTTCTCTTCTCTTCTCTTCTCTTCTCTTCTTTTCTCTAAGAACTTGAAAATTACCCAGTACCATTCTTATTCCGTTATTTTCTATTGTAGTTTTCTCTCATACCATTCACAAGCTAACCAAGAATTTTGTTTAATAATACTGAAATGAAGATGTTTCAGTGCAGTTGATAGAAGCTCTACCACCACATCAGCTACTAGCACACTTTGTACACAGTATGAACATTGTGATCCAGTGGACTCACCACCAGCTCAGTCCCTGATTGACGTCCTCTCCCCGGCAGGAAGTTCTCTTGGGACAGCGTAAACAAACTTCTTCTGAAAATCATCAGCTCCTCAAGAATCTCGCATGGCTAACCTTTCTTCTCCCTCTCTCTCGGCAGCTTCTGCCCAGCCTCTGATGCCTACGATTCAGATAAGTCGAAGATTTTATACATCGTTGGTGTCCTCTGGGGCAGGGTGCTGGCATGGGCAGGGGCAGAAGATTCCTGTTGCCACACATGCCTCTGAGAGTTTTTCAAACTTGTTTCCCTTTGACCTTACAGACTTGGCTGGTAATGTGGTAATCTTGCAGGGGGACCGATTCTATGGCTGATTACACCATCTGGTCCTGCACGCTAGCGACGGAGGCTCTTGGAGCGATTTTCCTTCAGAGGCTAAACGAGCAGGTCCGCCGAGTGATTTTTCCAGTGATTTTCTGTTCCCCTTTTATTTCCTGCACCATAACAGCTGTGGGTTCTGATATGCTATGATACGATATGGTGCGTTTAAAATGATATTATTATTCAGTCCAATTTGATTTATTTTTAAAAATATTTTAGTTAAGCTTTTCTAAGTTCAGAGCAGTATCATCTCAAAATATTTCACATTCGAGCTTGTCCACACAGGGGTGCAGGATGTCAGGGATCATCCAGTCTCCACCTCCCTCCTCAGAGACCTGCAGGTGAACAGCTCTGAAGTCTGTAGTGCATGTATTTATTGTTTGGTTTTATCTCAAACCGCAACAATAAGTAGCCATCAAATTGTCCCTTCTCCACAACTTCCTCACAATGTCATAAAATAAAGTACAGCAAGGAGCAAGGCAGAGCCTCATGTGATGATGGAGGAGGTGAGGATGGACTCAGTGACAGCTGGGTAAACGTGCATCACAATGCTCTCTGGCATGTTGGATTTCTTCTCTGCTGCTTTCGATCTGAGGGACCTGATGCTGTGGGGGCAGGAAGTAGCAGGACTCGCTGGTGACAGGAGACCATGAGTGTTGGGTCCCCTCTGAGGTCCACCACCATCTTCACTGTCTTCAGGGGATTCAGCTCCAGTATAGAGATGATCTGAAAACACCTTTGTGTAACAGTGATAACAAAATTCCTTTTTTATGTGGTAGATTTTTTTTTGTTTGTTTGTTTAAATAAATGAATAATAAATAGAGAACAAGATAATAAAAACTAGGTATCAACAGTATCAGAAAATAAATTAAACTGTACTTGTCTTATATTTGTCACACACTCTGGGCTCCCATTAAATGAGCATTCATTCTGTAATTGCAGTTCCAAACTGAGAACACATGGGGGTGCAGAACAGATTCTCTCTCCCTCTCTGCTGCTATATCAACCATACATCCCGCCTTTTCCAAACACATGCATATGTGTGTAACTGATACGTAAACGCTAACTACTAGTTGATGTACATGAACAGTGAAGCATCTCTATTGAAATTCTTTATATGTGAACCTGACCACCAACTGAGAGGGAGAGAGGACAGAGAGCGTGAAGGGTGGTTGAAGGAGACCTAGAATGAGAGACCACTGTCAAGGCTTTTGCAGACTGTCTGTTTTTTGTCTGAAATTGCCACACAAATGAAAGTAAATTCAACCTTGTGCTATGTCAATTTGTCCATCATCAAGTTTTGAGAACAGGTTTGATTTTCTGCATTTTTCTCATCAGTGAAAAGCCTTTCTGACAACTCACGACCACCATACAAAAAAAATTCAAACGCGTCCAAAATCCCAACAGAGAAAATAATTCACGTCATGTGATGTGATGTGATGTAAAATAACAGAGTGAAAGAAAACTTTCCATAAACAGATTCAGCCACACAGGTAGATGAAGGCACATGACCGCAGTTTGAAGAAGTTTCTGGTGAAATGTGAATGTCTTAACTCCTTGCTCCTGCAACATTTCGTAAACTACAGAAAAGTCAAACTGCAAGTGAAAACAGGAACTGCTATTAAAATTTTCTTTTTAGTGATACTTGATTTAATGTTTTGTTCTCTGATGCATTCATTCCTCAGATGTCGTCGTTCCTCTTTTGGGGAACTTTACAATTAAATGTGACTGAAACTTCCCCTTGTTTTTTCTCAGTATCTGACTCCCCCTCTGACTTCCAAAGTAGGTTGTATATGTGCATGTGTGTGTCATTTAAGGGAGGGGCAATTTTTCCCATAGTGTCCAATGTAACCAATAATAAGGCTAGCTAAAAAAACAAAACATCAAAGCAAATTCAGGATATGCCAGTTCTTGCTCACCTCACCATTGGGTCGGTGAACTACTAGCCTGTTTCCCTCATCCATATCCTGGCAATGTTCAACTCTCAAATGCTGACAGTTTTAGACATCTGTCCATGTGGTTCTTGGAAAAGTTTGTATTTACCCCGGTTCTGGTCCACAAAGGAGTGGCTTTAGAGTCCGCTCTCCTTAGGCAAATTTGTTCCGTTCTCAGCAAGCTTACAGATATATCGATACGTATGAAACAGAAGCTGTTCCACCCGAAACTGTAGGGGCGCTGTAGCCGAGAGCGGTCGGAAAAGAATGAAGAAGAAGAGGAAAAACAGAGACAGGACACGAGATATCTATTGACCACCCAGACCAATGATGTCACCTGTGAGAGTCTACGTCATCATGACTTTGGGGAGCGAAACTGTCCTCGACCTGTACTCAGTGCTGCCTCCAAGTGGGTTAATTGCTCACCTACCACTTCAATGCAAAATATGTTTGTATTTAGTTTCATATTTATGTCCTATGTTCTACGGCCTTAGAGCTCGAAGGAGCCTTAAGGAGTCGCTGAAGCTGCTCTCCATCTTGAGTGGTGTAGCAGCCGCCCTGCGCTACTGCGGTGACGTATGACATGAGCACACATAAAATCCCATGAAGAAAGTATCGAGGGATTGTTTATCAAAAAAAAAAAATAACAATTTCACATGACAGGCAGCGAGACTGATTTAAAGCTGGCTGAAGATGGACAACATAGGTGGGATTTGAAGCACGACTTGAGCTTGACTGGACAATGATATTCAGAGGCAGAATCCAGAACCTTCTGTGAGGTCCCGGCAGATTTCTGCTACTACTGCCATCTTCATTTATATCCAAACACTGCACTGCAGGATGTATCTCTATGCATCCTCTCTCTAATGATCACTACTACTCCACTCTGCTCCTCTCTCTGTCTCTCTTTCTCTCTCTCTCTCTCTCTCTCTCTCTCTCTCTCTCTCTCTCTCTCTCTCTCTCTCTCTCTCTCTCCCCAGCCCCACTGATCGAGGCAGATGGCTGCCCGGTCTGAGCCTGCGTCTGCTTGAGGTTTCTGACTGTTGATGCTGATTTGAATTCAACAGAATTTGACCCTGAGTTTGTTTGTTTATGGCATCAATGGTTGTTTAGATCTCTCCCACTAACTATAAAGAGGACTTTCTTGAAGATGTAAAGGATATTGTCCACGTTGCAATATTTGTATTACATTTTTTGCATAGACATATACTGTACATAGAACAGTAGTAGTATAGTGACAGAAGAGAATCAACTCAAATAGAGTTATATTTATTTAGACATGTTAAGAGCTAAAATAATACACCGAAAAAGCAAAACACCAGAGAAAAGTAAACAAACAATCAAATATTTAATGTCTGGAAAAGAACAAGAAGGAAGTGTGGACTTATAAGGTCCTATGCCTTTTCTTTTTGATAATTTATGATAATAATTCCTTAGTTTCCCTTTTGGTCTAACTTGTTTGCATGGTGAGTTGAAGTGTTGACCTTTAGTCACTTTGCATGTTAATGGAGGTGTTTCTGTGCAATGGATCCATCATGACACAACAAATCAGACGAAGCAGCCAATCAGTTCTCGTAGATGTGTGTTCATGTACTCAAAGGCAAGGTTTTTATAGGCGCTATACAAAATCAGTAAAGCCAAGGAAAAGTTTACTCATGTATTGATCCATTCATTTCATTCTTGGTCCTCTTCAGTCACTAAAACACTTGTCTCTGAAACTTCTATCATGGAGCACCTGCTGGTTCACTTCCAGCATCCTCTCCAGGATGATGAAGAGGAGGATGGGGGAAAGAGGAGGGAGGGAAAGTAGGAGTGCATACACTGCAGTTTCCCCAGAAACTTTATCGAACATGACGTCACACTCGTGTTCAGTCTCTGCAGAGATCTGCCTGCATTTTATACATGATATTTTTGGACCTTCGCTGTTGCTCATTAACAAAGCCAAGGTAAATGTTTGTTCATTTATTTTTAAAATGTATTTCATATTAGATCCTCTTTAAAGTGTCATTGCAGATAACGCATTTATTTTGACACTGTGAATCACAAAAACACTCATCTCTGGAACTTCCTCTCTCCTGGAGCACCTGCTGGTTCACCATCCTCTCCAGACTGATGAAGGAGGAGGATGAGGAGGGAGACCATCCTCTCCGGGAGGGAGAGCGAGAGGGAGGTAGGATGAGTAGGGAGGGAGAGGAGGGGGTGTGACAGCTGCGCACTTCCCGTGATGCGTCTTCGGGGCGGATTAACGCGCAGCGCCGGTGCGTCCACCGGAGACCACGTGACTCCATCTGCAGGAGCGAATCAGAGTCGGTCTGAGCAGCCGGAGCAGGAGCAGGAAACCTTATGCAATGTGGAGGACAGACGTGCAGGCTCAGCTGGCAATGACATCAGGCTTCACTTGAGTCTGTTTGCGGCGGGCGCTCTCCCTCTCTCTCTCTCTTCTTTTTTTTAAATTTTTTTTTTTAGGTATTTTGTGGCAGCGGGTGGGGATGTTCCGGAGCATATTCCCTGGGATAACACATCCACTCATTAACAACACACACTCTAACACACGCACACATACACCCTGAGCCGGGTTGAACTGCGTCACTGCAGGTAGAGGCAGCGGCAGCGGCAGCAGCATCCCTCCTCCTGCACCATGTCCCCGGTATAGGAGCAGAACAAGTTACCGGGAGGGGATGGATGGGATGGATCCGCCTCTGCTGGGATCCACGTTTTCCTCCGCTCCCAACCTGGACTCGGACATCAACGCCAATGGGCCTGTCTGCCAGAACGGGACGGACCACAATGTCAACATCCAGGTCTGTGGTCTGCGGGGGGCCAGCGACCCCAGCGCCTACCCGCCCTCCCAGGGGGCGTCCACCAGGCACAGGTTCATCCGGAGGAGCCTGTGGGTGTCGGACTCCGAGGAGCAGGAGACTCCAGAGTCTGTACAGCAGCAGCAGCTGCTCAGCATCGACCTGAGGAGCATCCTGAAGGACCCCAGGGAGAGGCAGGACAGCCAGAGGCCCCCCTCTACCACCACCTCCATCATCTCCACATCCTGCTCCACCAAGGCTGCCGAGGCGGAGGTGGCGGTGCCTCCTCAGGATGTGAAAGCTGGAAGTGATGAGAACGAAGAGGAGCCCGGGATGAAGGCGGTGTCCACCTCTCCGGGGGGGAGGTTCCTCAAGTTCGACATCGAGCTGGGCAGAGGGTCCTTCAAGACCGTCTACAAGGGTCTGGACACGGACACCTGGGTGGAGGTGGCCTGGTGTGAACTCCAGGTGCGTGTAACGCGTGTCAGTCAGTCAGTCAGTGACCTCTGTGTGCTCAACATGTGGACCTGCCTCCTCCGTGTGTGGGGAGGTGTGTGTGCCCCAAGTCTGTTCTGATCTAAAGAAAACAGGACACAAACTGGTCAACTAATGAACTTAGTGTATATGTTTGTCATATATGTACACACACATAGACTGATAGGCAGATGTAGATTTAAAACAATAATAACTATAACAATAATAACTCGATGCTTTGCTTGCGTTCCTTCAAGAATATTTTCCCGAAGTATTTTCCCATTTGTCAAATGTGAGTTTTTTTTCCGCATTGTAACCTGGTACCTCTATCTATCTATCTATCTATCTATCTATCTATCTATCTATCTATCTATCTATCTATCTATCTATCTATCTATCTATCTATCTATCTATCTATCTATCTATCTATCTATCTATCTATCTATCTATCTATCTGGTGACCTTCTTGCTGTGAGGTGACAGCATCGTGTCACATCGTGTCACCCCTTAATAGTTATTTCTAGCTATGTTATGGATTTATATGTGTATGAATTCACTTCTATCTATCTATCTATCTATCTATCTATCTATCTATCTATCTATCTATCTATCTATCTATCTATCTATCTATCTATCTATCTATCTATCTATCAAAGGGGCAACACATGTCACTTTCAAGCAAGAGGGTCATGGGTTCACTACATAGATAGATAGATAGATAGATAGATAGATAGATAGATAGATAGATAGATAGATAGATAGATAGATAGATAGATAGATAGATAGATAGATAGATAGATAGATAGATAGATAGATAGATAGATAGATAGATAGATAGATAGATAGATAGATAGATAGATAGATAGATAGATAGATAGATAGATAGAGAGGGATTAATGTAGAAGGTTGATGGTGTTCGACCCCAGCCTGCTGCAGCCTACAACCCCAAACTGCCCCTCATGCTGTGTCATCAGTGTGTGTGTGTGTGTGTGTGTGTGTGTGTGTGTGTGTGAGTGTGTGTGTGTGATGAACTGGTGAACCTCTTCAGCCTCCACTGTTTATCACTGATTGAAACTTCATTGAGCAGGAGGATGGGGTGGCACAGGATGTGATGTGATGTGTGTCACAAGTTTACTGTATGTATGCATATATACACACACACACACACACACACACACACACACACACTCACGCACAAACAAATATAAACAATATAACATAGATATACAAATAACAACAAAGCGGCGAAACACAATGTCAGAGCACAACTTAATTACTAAATTCTCACGAGGAAGAACAAGTAAAAGAACTCATAAGTGCCGATTTCCATACAGACCACAGTTTTATTCTATCAGGTTCAGGGTTCAACTTTTATGGCCGATTAATCACTCGATCACTTTCTTGATTAATCGATTGGTTGTCTGGTGATTCAATTTGCCGTCCTCAAGGACTAAAGAAACAGGAAATATTCACATTTATGAAGTCTGAAAACTGTGACTTAATTCTTTCAAATACCTCTCAAAACGTGTTTTAAACGCATAAATCGATGATAAATCGATTAATAAAAAGTTGTGAATTATTTTATTAGCCGATAATCTTTCAATTAATCAATTAGTTGTTGAAATTCAGGTTGCAATATAAACTGGAAAAAACTCTTTTTATATAGATAAAATGTCCATGAAGGACTGCATGTACTTGATCCAGAAATTTCCTGGTGTGGAGCTAATGCAGATTTTCCTTAACTTATAATATCAAACGGTATCATATGGTGTTCTATGATATCATGTAGAATCATGCAATATTGTGTGCTAGTCTTTGGTATCGTATGCAGGAATGTAAACAATCCGGGGTCTTTGTGGAGTTTGCATGTTCTCTGTATGTCTGCACAGGTTGTCTCCAGGTTTTCTCCTGTTTCCTCTCACAGTCCTAAAACATGCATGTTTATGTCAGTTAGAGACTCTAAATTACCTCTAGGTGTGGGTGTGAATAGTGTGTGTGTGTGTGTGTGTGTGTGTGTGTGTGTGTGTGTGTGTGTGTGTGTGTGTGTGTGTGTGTGTGTCTGTGTGTGTGTGTCCTGTGATGGACTGGAGAGAGACAGAGTGTCCAGGGCGTGTTCACTGACTTCACCCTCCACAATACCTTTGGGTACCAAGAGGGTAAGATAATGGAGGGATGAAATAAGATTACAGGAAAGATAAAGTAGGTTAGAAATGATGCACACTGGAGGAGTTAAAATCTGATGGTATAGCGCCTTGAACAGAAATCACAAACAGAAGGAAAAAAAAACACATGATAAGTGATGGAGCTCATTCTGGGAAGAAATAGTAATAGTGTCCACAGGATGGAGAATAATAAATGGGCTGTTCTTTCAAACAGTAGCACGATCACATCCAACCCACTGAAAGGTAAATACGGAGGCATCCTGAGCGGTTTTACACCTGCCCGACCTTCGTAAGAAGCAGTGACCAGAACTGTGTTCGATATCTGTGATGCGTGAGATGTACTGCAGTGCACTCAGATCAGACTCTGCTCAGGGTTCGTTCTGTTTTCCAGGATGTTTTTTCCGTCAATGAGCCGTCATCGTAATGTTTCCTTCTTGTTATGAAATCAAGGTAAATAGTTGATTTTTACTTAAACAATTTTCCTCTTATGCCGTCATCTTTTGGTATGCTTACACCTGAGGACACTCATGGTCAAGGAGTTTAGAAATCTACCACATACAAACATCATCTAATATTTTGTGTTTTTTTTAATCTTAGATTCTTGTTCATCCTCCCTAATTGTAATTCAACAGAAACTTGGCTTGTTCAGTCAGATTTGACCGTCACACAACAGGAGGGTCAAATGTGTTGCCATCTCATTACTTATGAGCTCCATAATCTCCTTTCCCTCCGTTCAGTTTCTTACATTTGTATTTAATTGAAGTCGTTCTGCGCCTGCTTCCAAATCTTATTCAGCCTCACGTCAGCTTAGGAGCTGCACACGTTGTTAGCCAGAGTTTGAGCGTGGGGTTAATATCAACACGTAGCTTCGTAGCTGTGTGAGCTTAGCATATCGCTAATCTGTGGATGTGGTAATCTAATGATCAGTTTAGATGCCGTCCATGTGATATGCAGATTAGCCTGCAGACTGTCCTGCCGACAGCGGTTGCCCTTTCAGGGCTCGAAATGTGCTAAGCTTTGCAATCTGTCTGTAGCTAACAAATACCTTCCACATTTATTTTTTACACATTTTGCAGTTTTCTTCAGTAGGACAGGAGCAGAGTCACTTGTTCTGTTCTCTTTAAACAGAACGTACCGTGGATGCTACAACAAAAGCCGAGGTGTCTGAAATGCTTGATGTGAGAGGACACAAAAAGCAAACCGCTGTACTTCTGAGCTCTTTTAGCATCTCGACATATTCAATACAGTACATTTTATCAACAGGAAGCAAGACTTGATCACTTTAGGCAGAATTTGGTGCCTAAAACCTCGTTTTATGAGCATTTAATTTACACCAAATGCTAATCAGATAAGTATGATACTATGTTATGTTATGTGGTTTTGGCTGTTGAGACAGATTCTGTTATTCATGCAGACTCCCAGCCCACCACATCAGACCGGAGGGGGAAAAGTAATAAAAATTACAGCCCCGGCGCAATCTTGTTCAAGCACAGGATTAAATAGGTTGTGTTTATCACAGAGTGTGGATTCCAGCGTGGTTAGGAAACTAAACCTCTCTATTTTAATAATGTTGGCTCACGTACATGTGATGACTTTGGTTAGGATGTGAAAACGTGATCACTTCTTGTAGGAGTGATGCACAAAGTGAGCCGTTGTTTCCTGGTAACGTCCCACGATTCTTGGCTTGGTTCTCTCACAAATTTCTGAACTAAAACCCAGTGCTGCTCATATAGGAATAAAACAGTAACTCCAGCATTCGAGCCTTCATTAGGGATTTGGTGGGATTTAAACTCTGCTTTAAGCCTTTTTCATCTGTCGGGAGGGAAACTAACCGCTAGTATTTTTGAAACGCTTCTGCATTATTTACTGAAGTTTCTTCTTTTGAGTCAGTATCGGGAAAGGCATGTATCATGCATGACGGCTTGCAGAGCGTGCATATGTGTATGTATAAGAAAGACAGAGAGTGTGTGAGTGTGTGTGTGCATGAGTCTGAGGTTCTTAGGGGAGATCTAGTGATGATTCAACCACCCGGGTCCCTGGAGGTGAGGCCCTGCCCTTCAGAGTCTGTGTGTGCCTCGCTCACAAAACGACACTATGACTCAACTTGTGTGCCTTTATACTGTCTGTATGTGTGTGTGTGTGTGTGTGTGTGTGTGTGTGTGTGTGTGTGTGTGTGTGTGTGTGTGTGTGTGTGTGTGAGAGAGAGAGGGAGAGTGTGTGTGCGTGTGTGGAGGGAAAACTAACCATGAGACAGCAGAAAATCTAAAAGCTCAGAGGAAGATTTCTAAACCAGATCTGAAGGAAGAGCCACCGTCTCGGGGTGTCGAGTTGCATATTCATCCACTGAATATTCGAGTGGAAATTAGCAGATTACACGTTTGTATTAATGAATGAGGAAAATGCCAAAACACTCGAGCTCGCCGCTTTGTCAGCTATCGTTCTGTCTTGTTTCATGTCTTAGTAATAAATACCAAATGGGGGGTTTTGCACCACGTGGATGTGTCTGGAGAGTGAATCCTGCTGATGCAGCCCTCTCTGCACCAAGAGAGAGAAAGAGAGAGAGAGAGAGAGATAGAGAGAGAGAGAGAGAGAGAGAGATAGAGAGAGAGAGAGAGAGAGAGAGGGTGGGTTCAGCTCAGGACAGTCTGCGAGGGAAGATGTAATAAAAACAATACGTTGTACTTATACAGCGGTTTTCAGAGGACGTGGAGATGCTTTATATAGAATACACACAAGGATCTGTTTGACAGAAACCCCAGACGCTTGCATGGGAGCAAGAGTAACAAAGCGGTCGAAGCAACGGATGTTTGACAATGGGGAGAGAGACATTTTGTAGAGCTTTGTTTTTAAGGGCTTGATCCAGAGGGAGAGAGCGAGGGCGTTTCATACACAACAAGACGTCTGTATCTGAATAAACAGCAATGTTGTGTCCTCACTCTGTAACGTATTGTGCCAGATGAAGTCGAGCAGATGCCCAGCCACACCCTGCTCAGACCTTCTATTCTGCAAAGACTTATCAATAATGTGCACACAAACGGCTTCAGAAAAAAATAACAAATTACCAAAAAAAAAGGGGACAAGGACACGGAGACTGTGCCTCTTTTTGTCCTTATTAAAAATCTTAAATTCTTCTGAGTCGCATCCTCCTGAGCGCTGTACGTAATCTAAGCTGCCCCAGGCTGCGTGCCGCCTCTGTGAATGAAATCTGATTCCTCCAGCGTCTATCAATAATCGATGCTGAGAGGCGTACAGGAGCTTCTGCTCATCTTAAACGCTGAGTTTTCATTTTTGAGAGAAAATCTGGAGGTGGTGTGTAGCGTTTGTCAGGGGGGCTTGTGTTGTCTGTGGCGTACTGGCAGGAGAGGAGCAGAGATGTTCGAGGAGATTCGTTTGTCAGCTGTTTTACTATTTATACAACAGTGCGGAGAAGGCAGGGGCCAAAACATTGATCCAGGACACACAGATTCACTCAGGCGCCTAAAGACGCCCAAAGATGTTAGATTCCAACAAGAGTTGTACCACAAAAACAGTCTTAACAAACGCACACAAACTGATAGTAAATTTTCTCGTGAGAGCAGATTATCAAGTCACTGAAGGTCCCACAAATATTTAACATTTACTGAAATGTAAAATTGCGGAAACTTTTTTTTTCCCACATCTTCATGCGAAACAACAGGTTTTGTTTGCTCTGAAAGTGGGAATGAGGATTCCACTCATAGTTGTGATGTGCTGTGTTTTATATACAGCTGGAGAATAAAGAGTAGATGGACTGGACCCCCATGTGCACACATTCAAAATGCCAAATGTGTGTTCACTCTAAACATGTGTTTCAGGCAGCTCTGAGGGAGCTCCTCTCCCAAAGCCATAGCAAATTATTAAGCTTTAAATGGGACAATAATGAGTGATGAATAACAGCATATAACAATGAATCAAAGGCGTACGGTGGTGTCGGTTTCAGATCTGGAGCCCATTCATCAGAGTGTATAGCTCGCTGGAGACCAAGATTTGTCATGTGAAAAAGGTTTATTAAAACTTAATCGAGAGAAGGGGAAAACAACGCGCTCTCAGGGGAAATGTCCCAGTCTGCTGGGAGGAATGTCTTGTTGTAAAAAACATACAGACGACTATACAGGCTTCTGCAAGGTCAACATTCCTATCTGCAATAATCCCTGGGTGTCAAAGACACCTGCATCCACGTTCTCAAGGGGAGACGGTGTCTCTGACCTGGCCAGATCCTCCTGCTCCCTCTCTGAGACACGCTCACAAACATCATCATATCCTCATCGGTTTCATTGGTTTATAAGTTTCAGCTAGAGATGTGACGCATACTATACTGTCACACATCTCAAAAAACAATCTGAGAGTACCTGTCTCTATCTGAGAGTACCTGTCTCTGTTCAGGTATGTGACTGTTAGTTTGCAGTAGTTTGGTTTTTCCATTTCTGGTGAAATGTCAGTGTCTGATTCTGGCTTTATTATATGAAGCTGGAGGAGAAAATGCTCCATAGCTGCATCAAAGCTCCAGTCGCCACCAGTTTGGGAACTTTATGTTCAGGTGAGTAGCAGGTCGGACAGCCAGCCTGAAAGGGTGCCAGATCCATGTTGAAACAGACGATATACCTGGACCAAAAAAATGTGGTTAGAAAAGTGTTTAAGTGTTAAAATAGCATCTTGAGCATTTATGATGAAACATAGCTTCTATGTTAGCACTGGAAAACAAGGATGAATACAGCATACAGTCATTCTAGATCCTCTTTTAACAGAGGTTTAAAGTGTATTCTATATTCTATATTCTATATCTCTTTCGTCACCAAAACACAGAAAATGGCGAGGGATCAGCTGCTCCACCCTCCAAACCTATTAGATTTAATCAAACCAAACATGGCTCGAGCCTCTCCTATGATGCACGCACATGAAAGGATTCCTCACTCAGGATTCATTATTCTCTCTCCGTCTCCCCAGGAACGGAAACTGTCCAAAGTGGAGAGGCAGAGGTTCAAAGAGGAGGCGGAGATGCTGAAGGCGCTGCAGCACCCCAACATCGTGCGGTTTTACGACTTCTGGGAGTCGCCGGTCAAAGGGAAGAAGTGCATCGTTCTGGTGACGGAGTTAATGACCTCAGGGACACTAAAAACGTAAGAAACACAAAGGTGAAATCGACTGTGCTTGTGACGTCATAAAGGTGCTCCTCACTCTTTTCAGCAAACACTACAATACATAAACAAATACAAACAACCATGCTCATACAATCACATTTGACATACAGACATCCACATACAGCCCAGTAGGCCCATGGGAGAGCAGTTCTTGAGATATAGGTTAGTAGGAGGCGACTTAAAATGCATGCTTACTTCTGTCAGAACAACGAGAGAAACAAACTACCCTGGAAATGCATCTATGGACACGTCTGCAGACAGTGACAGTATTAAGGTTTTTCTTCAGTGCTCTTGACCCACTTTGTGCCACACGGTGTTTGGGTTTCATCTGAGGCTTGTTGCTAAGAAATATTTTTAATCTGAAAGCAACAACACAAAACCTTTCCACTGCAGCAAAGCCATATGGACGCCTTTTTCACCCAAACACAGTCACTAAATACCATTAATATTAGGAGTCTGTGACTGAAACGATGAAGGGAATTTTAAAGGATTTTCCTGTATTTTACCCACCATTCAACAGTATGTCAGTGAGCTTAAAACAACCTTACAGTAACAACCATTAGTCCAGCTACAGGACGTGTATCAGGTTTCCTGCCAGTCGAATGACACCATGGCAGTAAATCTAACCGTAGAGCGCAAAGAGACTGAAACTCCAGGGATCTGCTCACTAGGCGGGGCCTCAGCTCACACTATTGTTTTCCAGTTGATTCTAGTCGATGACAGGTTTCTCCATATGTCGATAAACTGTCGATCTGTATGTAACCCTGTCTCTGTGTTGTGTTCAATGGCTGTGGGAAACCGCACCATTTCCGGCATTTTTGGGGGCATCTCAGTTCCAATGTCAGATTGAAAGAAATTTTGCAAACTACATATGTAACTATTTACTATATATTATTTACAGTCCTCATGTTACATATAAAAAGGTGAAAATGGTGTGTTTCATGATGAATCCCTGCAAATATTTTGTTTGTTCTGACCTTAAAAAATATTCAGTTGTTGATATTTATGTTTTTTTGATCACTTTTAAATGTTGAAATCAGCTCATTAACTCATTGAAGTAGTTGTTGGTTATTTCACTATTTGATTATTAGTGTTGACTAATTGATTAGAATAATTGGACATGTGTCCAGTCTCCAGCCCTTTCTTCAGTTTTTTTTGTTAAGTAAAGCTGTTTTAACCTCTCTGTCTGTATCTGTCCACCTGCAGGTATCTGAAGCGCTTCAAGGTGATGAAGCCTAAAGTCCTCCGCAGCTGGTGCAGGCAGATTCTCAAAGGCCTCCACTTCCTCCACACGCGGACTCCTCCCATCATCCACAGAGACCTCAAGTGTGACAACATCTTCATCACAGGCCCCACAGGCTCCGTCAAGATAGGAGACCTGGGCCTGGCCACGCTGAAGAGGGCCTCCTTTGCCAAAAGTGTCATCGGTTAGTTTCAGGCCGGTTGTTTTCAGGGAATGTCGATTTAAAAGGGGGTGAAAACAAAACAACACATTTGGTTTTGTTCTAAAGATCATCATCACATCGCCATCCATATATGTATATCTATATCTATATATCTATACATATATATATTGGCCGCACTGGTGTTTAAAAGCAAATTTGGCTTTTACTCTACTGCGACATACAGAGCCTGACAAGCAGCTGTGTGTGGAGCTGCCACAGTCCCCGCCCCCTCACACACCTTTCTGACCTGTATGTGTGTGCATATATACATGTAGTTTTTTTGGATGTTGAAATGGAAGCTGGAAGTTTACAAAATGAACATAGATAAGACTACAGTTCAATCCCCACACAAAGTTGATAATTTCCTTGTGTTGGCTGCAGTTTTGTCTGCAGTGTTCATTCAAACTCAGAAGTGGAAGGTCGTTACTGTGTATCAGCTGCACGTCCTGTTGTCTCTGACTGATGCAAATGTCTGGACCCTCTGTCTCAAGGAAAGTCGTATCACAGTGACATTAAGGCTGGCCCTCGTCCTCTTGTTTACCAATGTTTGGCACGTGAAAAAAGCAAAAAAGTCCGACAACACACCCAGAGCCTCTTTCACATTTAACTTTGTGATGCTGAAAATAGTAGTTGAGAAAATGGTGTGATTAGACATACCTGTATCCGTTGGAGGTATGTATAGGAATAAATGAAGGCTCCTGGCTGTGAGTTTGCAGCAGTTTCTGGTGAAGTTTCTGGTGAAATGTCAGTGACTTTGCTCCTGGTTCTTCTCCATATCTGAGGCTGGATGTGGATGTGTCGCTCCATCACTGTGTTATTTAGGAAAAAAGTTTCTAAGCTCTGTTGTTTGTCAAGGAGAGTGGAGTTACAGGATCATGCAACATTAGTGGCAGGCGAGACAGACAATCAGAGTAAAACCTGCCTGGGGTTGCCAAATAAGAATGAAAGGTTGCCAGATCTGTGCAGAAATGGACCATAGCATTCTTACATTGTGAAATGGCATCTGAATTTGACATCTGGATTAGAAACTTACAGATAGTATGACGTTATAGTCAGATAAAGACATCCCGTGTCCAAAAGCAACCACTGACCCACTGAAAGTGATCTGAGGCAAAACAAACAAACAAAAAACAATCGATATTGCAAACATTGGTCTTACAGGGTTAAAAGTGGCCTCAGCACACCTTCTGTTTTCCTTATATATTGTAAATGTCTGGAATGTCAGTATCTCTCTGGAGCTATGGCAAAGAAAAACCAGAACACGGACACGTGACAGAAACGTATTTCCTGCTGTGCCAACTGAAACTTTCCCAAATGGTGGCAGATTTTATTGTATTCTAATTACAACCACGGTTTACAGCTCCTCGGCCTGGACGCAATGTTCGCTCTGTGCATGTGACATCGTTATGCGTGGATTTGTTTAGCAAGATTGATCCACTGGCGACGTTCTCGATCGATCTCGATTCCCATCATCCGTGGTGATAAAGGCTCGCACCAGGCCTTGTTGCATCATGGGAAACCAGAGGTACAGCCCGTCATCTGGGTGGAGAGCGCTGTCATTGTGTCTGGGTCATCGGGGTCTTTCTTCACCTCTGAAAGCAAGCCAGACCACAGAGGTGGGAAGGTGGAGGATCAGCCGCCACATGCTCCACTTCTCTCTTTTCATTTTTTAGTGTTCATCCCACCCACAGCTCCTCATGCACCCAGTGATTTCTCTGGATCTCTCTCTGAATTTCTTTCACTTTCCCAACTTTCCTGACTGGGAGGACGTTTCACCTTCTCTTACAGCACTTGTACCACAGCTGTTGCTGTGTGTTCGCTTCTATGAGCCATGTTTTGTCCTGCCTGTAAACACAACTTTTTTATTTTTGTTTACTGTAATCTCTCTCCTCTGTCTCACATGGCTCCTGCAGGAACTCCAGAGTTCATGGCTCCGGAGATGTACGAGGAGCACTATGATGAGGCCGTGGACGTCTACGCCTTTGGGATGTGCATGTTGGAGATGGCCACGTCAGAATATCCCTACTCTGAGTGTCAAAACGCTGCTCAGATCTACCGCAAAGTCACCAGCGTGAGTCCACATTAAAGGCTGTTAAACTAACTCACTAAAGCTGTTACTGGTGTCATTTCTGACCCAACAATTTCCACTTAATTCTTTTTCTTTTTTCACATAACTTTCTACTTTACATATGTGAAAGCACAACAGTAACAACAAGCTAAAAACACTACATCATGCAGAGGAGGAAGTTAAAGTTCACACAAACTTTGCTGACTTTGCTCTTTTAAACGTTAATATGTGTTGATTAGCAAGGTCTGAGTCCTCTGAGGCTATGTTGTCCATCCACGATGGATGGATGGATGGATGGATGGATGGATGGATGGATGGATGGATGGATGGATGGATGGATGGATGAGTGGGTGGATAAATAGGTGGAGGGAAAGATAGATGGATGGGTGGATGGATGATGGGTGGTGGATGGATGGATGGATGGATGGATGGATGGATGGATGGATGGATGGATGGATGGATGGATGGATGGATGGATGGAGAGAGGGATGGATGTCTATTTCTGATTCATTTCTGGCAAACATAATATAAGACTTGGTCATTTCATACTAATATCCAGATTTGACATACAGTGTTTCAAACCAGTTTCTTACTCTTTTCGGGATCTGCATCTCTTCATATCTGAACCTGTATAGATGGATAAAAACAAAATACACAGCACAAAAGCAAAGCATTGTTCAATTCTTAAATGTTTAAATTACAAAATAAGAAACAAAGGCATTCAAAACAGTCATTAAAAACCTAAATATGTTTCTCTCAAAATTTTCCTCTGGTCATACTTTGTCCATTACTTGCACCACACTGTGCACTTGGCATCTTGGTTGTTGATTGATGATTGACTTGTATGTAGTTGCATAAGCCAGTCTATGGCTCTATGTTCTGGAAAAAAGGGTGAAGAGAGGATTTGATGTAAGCTGATGACCAAAGTGAGTGGAGGCTGGGCTCAGCCTTAGCTCAGGCATCTTGAGCCAAATATAGTCAATACACTGACTAGATGGCCCATGAGAAGCCTCTCCAGTGATATGAAACGGTATTCACTTCCTGTCTCCTAAATGGAGACAGGAAGTGAATACTTCCCTTGCTGAACAACATCCTTGCCAGGTCTCTGTGACAAATGACTCCAATGTTTTCTTCAGTGACTGTGGGACAAAACAATCGACCATAATCTGTGTTCATGTTCACGTCTCCCATTGGAGTGAACTCCAGGACGTGGCTGCAGAAGAGCCCAGGGGACATGTATAAGGGAGGCTTCCTCTTCATTGCATATCTTGGTTTCTAAACCGTCTTTGGTGGAGCCGTAGAGCCGCTGCTCTGATGAAAACTTCCTTTATCAGCCGTGAACCCTGAGCAGAGCCAAGCTTAGGGCGGGTGCCCATCTGCTTGTGTTGGCATAGTTGGAGTAGTAAGAAAGTTTGATGGTGCGAGGAGAGAGTGAGCTCCTCGGTTTCTCCTTGTGCTGATGGTTGGTTGGTTGGTTGGGGGTGGGGGGTATCCACATCTCTCAACCTCCACCAATGTGGCAACGACCCATTTGTTTTGGTGCTGTGTTTGTCGTTGGATGAGTTTATTTTGTTGAACTCTCTCCAAGCTGAGAATCCATTTTTCCTCTCAAGTTTCACATATTCTTCTTAATTACACAAATTGGATAATGTGCAGTGTTCTCAGAATCATATCAGTCACTACTAGTTTGCTGGTCTGGGATTAGCATGAGGCAGAGGTTGCAGCCTATGATACTTTTCCTTATTCATTTCCATTAGGCCTGACCTGCAACCAAAACACAACAAGTATTTATAGTAGCTAAAATGACAACTTTAAAACAAGGCTGTGTAACTTTTGCAGTTAAATGTCAAATGTGACAAGAGCACAAGTGGAGAAGAGTCAGAAAATCAGCCAACTAGGTCGCAGATGTGGCCCGGGCAAGCAACAACAGCAGTTTTCATTTGTAAGATGTGGTTGCACAAAAGTGCAAATGCAAAATAGTTCTGCTTTGGAACTTCAGTCACATTTCACATACCTGTTTTGACTGGAATCGGGGGTTAAGTCTTAAGGTCAACACAACGTTCCAGCAGAGAAACACTTGCTTTCACATGCACGTGTTTTTCTCACTGGGAGAAAACAAGAACAAGATGTGCAAAACACAAGGCTTGAGATTTGAGTGACCCTGGGAAGTGCACTGAGCTCCCCTAACTATAAAGGTGATGATAGAGAAGTCGGTGCTTGCAGTGGTGAGAGGAACATCCAACCGGACACCTTCACTTCTCCTCAGGTTGAGCGTCTTGGACTCCGAGCTCCGCTTTCTCAGGGGATGATTAGGCTCCAGTTGAAAATCCAACAAAACAGTTATTACTTTTTGGATTTTTATTAATCTTTGGCTCATTTAGAACTTTATTTTGCTCTCAAACTCTTATTATACAACAGTAGCTTCCTGATCTCAGTTAAGATGTCTGGAGGAAATTGCATGTGTGGAGAGTTTTTGGTGAGTTTTATCTGTTTATCTAGCAGTCGCTTTCCCTTGCCCTCTGCTGTTTTGACTGTCCTTATATGAGTTCAGGCATGCTAATGCTGGTTTTTGTCTTGCAGGGTGTTAAACCGGCCAGCTACAGTAAAGTCAGCGACCCAGAAATCAAGGAAATAATTGGGGAATGTATCTGTCACCGGTGGGAGGAAAGGTAAGTGGGGCAGGATCTGAGATGCAATGCATGTGGGTCGAAGTGATCCTTGTTTTGTGTCTGCTCCTCCACTGTGACGTAAAAGCCACTATTTGGCTGTGGCAGAATTGATGTTTGTGTGTGTTGCACATCGTTAGGTCTATAGCGACCTTAAGTGTGGGTCAGGAGCTGAGGCCTGTGTGTTTTCCTGCAGGTACTCCATCAAGGACCTCCTGAATCATGCATTTTTTGCGGAGGATACAGGCGTCAGGGTGGAACTCAATGAAGAGGATGACGGGAAGAAATCCTCCATCGCGCTCAAACTGTGGGTGGAGGATCCCAAGAAGCTGAAGGGGAAGTACAAGGACACCGGCGCGATTGAGTTCACCTTTGACCTGGTTAGCGAGGACCCTGAGGCTGTGGCACAGGAAATGGTAAATATGAGTCCATGCAGAGTTCAGAATCAGGAAGTTTTATTGTCAACATTGGCACGTAGGCTGAGATTTCTACATACACACTCTACATGCATGCATACATACATATATACATACACGTACTAACTAATATAGCTAACATGATGCATAAATATAGAGGGTCTATAAGGGCATTAACACTTTTTACTGATAGATTGACATTAATTGATTTATTCACCTTCCACTAAAAGAGTTACTCAATGTTACAGGCACTTTGTATTCTATTATTCAACTATTTGAGAAATTTCCACTTCCAATTCCATCCAATTTGTAACTGGAAGACCTTTCGGATTCTTGCCAATGCTGGGAACTTAAAAAGTCCAGCTCTGTGTGAAAATAAGTCAAATTCATTTGTTTTAGGAAAGAACAATTTCACTAAATTTTACTTGCACTGAAATACAAATTTGGATTGAATTTCTACATCTGCATCATTCTGCAGTCTCTGTACATGCAGCTCTGATTATCTTGACTCAAATCCAACTGAGATTCAGTGATTAAACTGTGATTCAGTTATTGTCAGTTCTGAGCTCTGTGCGGCACTACATGAGGTGTTTTAACCTGACCATCACAGCGTTTTGACTGCACGTGGAGACCTGCTGGTTGTCTCTGCTCTGTTTTGACCTTGTCTCTTGCTGATTGGCCAGATGGTACTTTTGTGTCTCGCCGAGCTGCTTCCTTTTTGTCGACTCTGCTGCAGCCTTTGAAAAAGCTCATTCACGACGGGCTCCTCGTCTCTGTTCGGAAAGTCCGGCGAGAGTTCAAAAATAGTCGTGTTTCGATGCTTCAGGAATATTAAGCTGCGGACAGAACTGCTGCCTCAGCATCAGTAAAACTGGCTACGAGCGGTGTTGGACAGTGTTTATTCTAAAATGAAAGACATTACATATTGTTTTCTACTGTCATTTGAAAGCTTTTAGTTAACATGCCTCTCTCTAAATTACAAAGCATGTCACTACCTTTGCAGCACTTCTAAGTTACTTTTACTATAATACCTGCAAAAGTATGACTATTTGCTTCAAAATGCAAAAAAAATGCAGATTATAGTTGTAGTTTATTAGGTTGTTTGTAGTAAGAACAAAGAGAATGGGCGGCTGACCTACATTGCACAGCATATGAATATGTCTGAGTCTGTAAACATTGCTCAGTGTTGATGGAGAGTTTGCTTTGACAAGCTTTGTGAGTGATGCTGGTTCTAATGCAGATCTTAAACACAGTCTGCTCGTGGTTGCAGCAGCTTCACAGACCGAGAGAAGCTTCAGTCTCATGGCTTTGTCTCGTCCACACTCCCCTCAGAGCGATGTTGGTGTAATCTCAGCTGGTAACGCACTGGTCCTGGTGTTGTTGGTGAATTAAACTTCCATTTCCTGTTTTTGGGTTAAATGTTGTTGTGAAATGTCTCCATGCTTGCACTTGCTCTTAGTCTTCTGATGTTTCTTTCTCCTCTGAAACTCTGCACTTGCACTAGTATTTACACATTTATTATACATTTATTAGTATTTACACTGTCTTTAGTGACAAATCTGGGATGTTTTTATGTCTGCTACATATATATATATATGGAGAGAGAGAGTGAGAGAGGGAGAAAGATATGATTAATTTGGGTCAGCCCTAACCCTAACCCTAATTATATGATTAATTATATGAGTAATTATTTTTCTGTCATAACAAAAAAAACATATACTATATTAGATATTACTATTATCGTGATACTTTTGTGATGTGTTGGTGGCTACAGTTGCGTACAGTTTTTGATTTAATCTGGGATTAGTGGCGGTTCAGTACCTTAGGTGTAGCAGCTGCTGACTTCCTCTGTGGTCTGTGACTTCCTCTGTGGTGAATGACTCAGGCTTGTGGTTAATGACATTATGATGATAATGTGTCAAGTGTGTCGATGTCTGTGATCATAAGCTTTACACTAGAATTGCGCTGTATTGATTGGAGATGAATAAAGCGACCCACTGATCTTTGCTCCTCTGTGGCTTAAAAAGGAAATTTTGTCATCGATGGGAAGAACAGGATATCTCCTCGATGGTTCATTATTGAAGGTGTTGAGTTGCAGTCATGGCCTGATTTGGCCTGAACCTGCTGAGACCTTCCTCTCCCTGGGCTGCAGGTGGACTCTGGATTTTTCCTGGACAGTGACGTGAAGATCGTCGCCAGGTCCATCCGGGACCGCGTGGCTCTCATCAAATGGAGGAGGGAGCGCACCGTCTCAGCTGGCAGCGGCGAAGCAGCCGTGAAGAAGACGCAGCAGAACCTGCTGCAGGTTCCTGGCTCCGGGACTCGGCAGGGAGCCACTCTACACACAGCAGACTACGAAGACCAAGAGGTGGAACAGCAAACCCTGGTCTGCACCGTGCCAATCACCACGTCCACCACATGTGAGGACCTGCACCACACGTACTGACAGCACACAACCATTGTTGGTAGCCATTAGATATTATCAGAAAGTTACTTTCATTTTATTTGTTTACTTTATTATCATTATTATTATTATTAGTAGTAGTAGTACAATCTAATCTTAACTTTTCTCTCTAACATTTTCTCTGTGCAGTAAAATGAGAGGCAGACTCCCATGTCTGCAGTCTGCTGTGATAAAAATGTGTGAAATGATAAGATCAGATATAGTATATGTGTGTGTGTGTGTGTATATATCTAAGAGATATGTAATAAACTAAACAGTAGCAAAGAGATCAACAAAACAGCAACAGACTGGGAGAGCTGGGTGTTAAACGGAGAAACAGCAGCAAAAGAAATCTCTCCTTCACACACTCGGGGTGAAGGAGATAATGATGACTGAGAGACCGAGGATCGCACATTTAATATTAACATTTAACACATTTGGCTATTTACATTTATTCCTGACACTTCCTGCCATCGCCTGACACTATCCCACCTGCTCGTTTACGTTGATAGGTTTGCAGTCGGGTCAGGTGATCAGTATCACGCTACCTGACTGTGTCCAGACCCGACTCAAGGAGTTCAAATGTGTCCGACACTAATAGATCTGAGCCGACTGGGGCAGGAAATAGAGAGGAATAATTAATCTAATAACTATCTTATTTTTTTACAGTTTTAAAGACTGCATAACCCCTTTAATCCCCCGTGCATAACTCGGAGGGGAGGTCTCCCTCCATTTGAACAGTATAAATCTAATAAAGTCTGTATAAGTGTCCTGATAAGGTGGCTAACACATAGGTAGACTTTCCAACTTTCATGCACAGGACGATCCGACCTCAGTTTTGCCCTTCACCTGTCTCAATATATGTACAGTTTCATAAGCTTTTGAGCATCTCTAAGGCCCTCAAAAATGGGACCAAAATCCAAGAATTAAAACTAGGTAAGGTAGGTAAGGTAAACTCTTACAGATACAGTACACCAGGGTCCACGCCCCCTTGTGGGGCTCACGCCCTAAATACCCAATATTATGTAAACAACTGTGTGACTCTAAGCTCTCAAACAGAACTTAAAGACATTTAACATCTGCTGTCAAGAGCATCACTGTAGCTGCATATCCCCCTTGATGCAGCCACATTATTTAGATCAAACTTTCAAGTGCAGCGAGCAGCATTTAGTCGGCAAAAACAAAATCAAAGTCAGCAACTTTATCAAATCTCATTTACATTTAGTCATTTAGGAGACCCTTTCATCCAGAATAACTTACACTACTTCCACTTTGAGGTAAGAAGACACAGTTTCAGTCTGTTTTAACTGGAATATTTGGCTGCAGGAGAGAGGCAGAGATGAGATAAAGGCGCGTCATGATGAATTATAATGTTTCACTCTGATTTCACAGCTGACAGCGGCGTGGGCTCCACCATGCAGCTAGACGACCTGAACAATCAGCAGGACGGGTCCTACCAGTCTCCCCCAGAGCCCATCTCCTCGGTCCAGGCCGTGTACAGCCCTCCTGCGCAGGCGGAGCCTCAGCTCCACCAGGGGCCCCACCAGGGGCCCCACCAGGGGCCCTACCAGCAGCCCGCAGGCCCGCTGCACCCCCGGGCCTATCAGCAGCATGCTGTGCAGCAGCTGCACCAGGGGCCTTACCAGTCGCAAACAGTGAGTGAATAAAACACTTTTTATTCATCTCTAAAGGGGACAGAGGATAAAAAAAACACCTTTACTGTGGCTTTGTAATAAGATGAAAGGCAGGTTAAGAAACATCATCTCGACTTATTCATATGAAATGTCAGGTCCTGAAATGGCAGCTTAAAGTGGATGACTCTGAACAGAGAAATACCAGTTTGATGCAAACCATACCACTCCCACTCCCAATAATAATAATAATAATAATAATAATAATAATATACATTTATGGTGCTCAAGTAACTGAGGATAGGCGACCTGAAGTTTGTCGCAGTTGCTATAAAGTTTCTGGTGAAATGTGAGTGTCTGTGTATCTCCTGGTTCCTTCTTAGTCTCTGATTCTGGCTCAAACATCCAAGTCTGGGTTTGAAGCTGCGCTATCTGCAAAACCTTGCTAAAATATGTTGTTCAGAACAGGGGATGCATCCATATGATCATTTATGCAGATGGCAGGCGAGAGCCAATCAGAATAAAGCCTGGGTGTGGTTGGTAGATGAACGTGAAAGGGCACAAGATCTGGTCTCCAAGGGCTCTGCAGAAATGGAGTATAATATTCTTACAATGTGAACAAAAAAACAAAAAAAAATTTGTGGAGATGCATCTGAAACACTCAGTTATTCAAAGATTATCACCAGGACACAAACTCCACTCAACCATTCCTGGCTGCAATTTAATATCAGGTGCTGTCTCGTGTCTCCTGAGGAAATCTCATAGAGGAATCAGATTTTCTGTAGTGTGTAAAAGACCTCGAGGGAAGTTTGTCTACTGAATGAAATGGATGTGCAGTGAAGGAGAATGGATAATGATAATTTATCTGTTCTGATTTCATAATAGATAACTAACTAACTAGATAACTAACCAGATAACTATTTTGAGAATCCATTGATGGATTTAAGATTTTTTTTAATTGAAAAGTCTGATTCAGCTTCAATATGAACTCAAGTATCAAGTATTTTCTGTTTACTGTAGTCTTTGATGACCAAAAATTGATTAATCGAGAAGTAATCGACAGATTAATCGACTACAAAAATAATGAGGTGCTACATGCAACAGAAATTGTGATCGTGTGCAACTTGAACATTTTGTCCCATTTCCAACCGACACGCCTGCAAAATGCAAAATAATTATTAGAAAAACTTAATTTACTTTCAGGGATGTCATGATTAAATTCAGTTCTGCTTACGCACCTCTAAAGACTCTCTCACAACGCCCTCGCTCCATCCTGTGTCCCATTGGAAGTTTAACTTTCTTTCATGTTGTTTTCTGTCTTCCTCATTGACTCGTTCTCGTCTTCTTTTATGGGACGATGTGCGATCAGCGCCACAACAGCGAACCGTTTGTTTGCCTTGACGCTCAGCTCGTCTCTGAGAGCGCCGGGGCTTTGAGGCGAGGCAGCACCTCCCTGGTCGAGACGCTCCAGAGCCGGACACACTCCGGGGCCAAACACCCGAGCCTGTGTGTGTGTGCGTCACAGGACCGGGCTCCCCCCGGCGCCCCCCCCACCCCCGGCTGCTGCCCGCTCCCCGCCCAGAACCCCTCTTTGCTCTCTCCTCTCTTGTCTCCGACCCCTCACTCCCACCACGAGTCGGCAGGCCTCGGTTCCCCGCTCCATCCGGTCGGTTTCCAGCAGCGCCCCTCGGAGCTGCGGCTCAGCGTCCCCCCCCGCAGCCCCCAGCCCCACAGGCCCCCCTGCCAGGCCTGCATGTCCCTGCTTCTGCTGCGGGACCGGACCAGGGGCTGCAGGTCTCTGGGACACGGTCAGACCTGCTCCCTCTCCGCTTTCTCCGCCTCTAGACCGACCTCGCCCACCCCCCCCCACGTGGCCCGGTCCTCCCCGGCCGCCCTGTCCCCTCTCCTGGCCTCGCCCTCGTCTCCGAGCCGGACCCTGCCCTCGGACCTCCCTCAGCGATTTCTGTATGACGGCGCAGACCTCACTCTGCTCGACCACTGCCTCCATCACATCGTGGGCCGCCGGACCAGCTCCCCCACGCTGCCCGCCCACCCCCTGCTGGGGGCCGCGGCTGCATCCTCGGTCATGGAGCACGCAGAGAAGAGGCAGAGCCTGGATGTCTCGCTCTTCCCTAGTCTGGACAGGAATCTGCAGAGTGACAGTGTGAGCAGAGGAGATCCCCTGGTACGTTAGATGAGGTGGTAGTAGGAGACGTAGCACAGGCCAGCGATGTACAGCTTTCAGAACTCAAAGGAAAGTGATCCGGATGCAGACTTTCAATCTAAAGTAAAGAAAGTGGAATAAAAGTTCAGTGAAATTCAAAGAAACTCCAGGGATCCTGGAAGCTGTCTTTAAAATTATGTATTTCATTTCATCTAGTGCTAAACTGTCAAAGGAACAAAAGCTAAGCAACTAAGCACAACAAAAAAAACAGCTAACAGTCACAAGACATCGACTAACAACCTTCTTTGAAATCTACTAACACAGTATGAATTGCCCTCCAGTACGGCTCGAAACAAAGCAGATCTCTTCCAAACATTAGTGTTTGCCTGAGGCGAAGTAAGCCTCTCCTTAGCAGCTTAGTCTTGTCAAATAATTATATCGACTGCACTGATGTGAAAACAAACGATGCAAGGCATTTTGGGGACTTATTTACAATAAGATTTCTGAGCAAGTTCAGCCAGAATGAGCAATGACAGATGAGATCGCTAAACATGGAAAGTCTGAAAAAATGAAAGCTCATGATCCTCAGATCTTTGTGGCAGATAAAAACCTTTGATATCATTAAAACTTTTTGGCATTTCCTGTACAGACAAATTTCTCTTAAGGGATGAAGTACTTAAGTATCAAGGCTGAAATGAAAACTATACTATTGACATGATAATTTTCAGACTTTAACGCTATGATTATTATGATTTTGAAACAAATAGCAGGTTCGATTTTAGACGGCCTTCTTTCTGTTGAACTACACTGAATGAAATTCCACTTCCTGTCATTCCGATTCAGATTCCAACTCATGCACTGAATCAGGAACTTTCCTGAGAGTCTGAATTCTGCTGTAGCAGCGGCCCGATGGCTCAGCTGGGATCCTGCAGGGCGCTTCGCTCCTCCTCCGTGGCGCTAGCACAGTCTGGTCTCCCCGAGCTCATAGTTCGGACCGAGGGTATTAATCCTGCTTCTGTAGGTCGTAGATCTGTGGCCTCGCAGCTAACAGGAGCGGATGAGGTGCTGCTGCAGGGAACGATGGGTGGTTAATTGTTTTTCCCTAACGAACTCTGCCTCGTCCTCTCTGCTTTGTCGCCCTGCTTTCAACCAATGCACAGTTTGACTTGAGCTTGATTCCTGCACTCTTAACCTGGATGATCATCGACTTTACTCCAAGCTTTTTTACATTATTTTTCCTAACTTTGCAGACCATGTATATGCAATTTTTTATATTTATTCATTATTATTATTACAAATAGTACTAATAGTTGTGTAAAATATAAATATATGTTAAAGAAATATTTTAATATTGAATATTTTCATATAATAATATTATTAGTTTTATTATTATTATTTTCATTTAGACTTTTTTAATGCTTTTTTGTGCTATTACAACAACTTAGTAATGAGACTCAGTTTCTACTAAACTTGGAAAGATAAATAACGACCACTTCAAAGTTTAATCACAGAACGTGGGAGTGCACAGACAAACACAGATGATGTGCAGCTCGAGGATCCACACGCACGTTCCACCAGTTTCTTTCTTTTCATGTTGTTGTTTTCTCCACCCAGCAGACGGTGTCGGCTCCGGCTACGCCCGCCCCCACTTTGCCCCAGACTCAGCAGACGGCGCAGAGCTTCCCGGCGGCGGCCCCCTCCCTGCAGCCGGCGCTCGCTGCCCAGCCCCAGGAGCAGGTAGGTCCACCTGGCCGCGGGACGGCTGCTTGTCAGTCTGAGTCTGTCTGGTCTCCGCTGAATGGAAGAGGATTTGGTGACACTCCAGATTAGAGAAGATGTTCACTTTAAAACCAGTTGGAAACCTCTCCTAGCGATAACACACTACTACTCCGTGTCGCCATATCTACAGTTAGATAAGTTAAGATAAGGTTGTTGAACACACTCTGATCTAGAAAGGAAATTTACCCAGACTCATTTGAACACTTATCACATGTTCACACATAGAATAGACAGAATAAAACATTCTATTGTTATTGTACAACAAGACATGCTGCAAAAACGCTGCTTTGATACTTTGAGGTGCTGTGTAATATTAATATCAAATGTGGATTACAAAACGAAAACCCCACACAAAATACTGATTCTAACAACTGAACGTTTGCATTGCGAAAAACACGTCTGCAGCAAGATGTTGCACACTTTGCTCCTCTATCAACTGTTGCTGAAGGAGAATGACCGGGACTGAGGTCCACACTGAGCACAATTCACGTGCAAGAGCATCCTAACTTAGTTCCAAACTTAACCATTTTAAGGAGAGAAAGATTTTTGAGTCCGAAGGTGTTTGACCAAAGTGGTTAAAATCATAATGCAAATATTGATGGCAGAAACCCAACCCGTTCTCATCCCAACGCGTCAAATACCGACTATTTGTCACGCCCCTAAGCGTTGCATATGGACGCCAAGGGTACCCTTCCGCGTCTGTTTATTGACGCTCCGGGTTTTCCATTCACTCTCATGCAAACCCCAGCTCGGCAGGACGGGACGCTGAGAGCAGAGGCTCCAGCCAAAGCCCCTAAACGTCAAATAGAACCGCGGAGGGTAGAAATCCGCGTCCGGATTTGACGCTGCGAGTTCTGCATTGACTCTCATGCAGACCCCGGCTCGGCAGGACGGGACGCTGAGAGCAGAGGCTCCAGCCAAAGCCCCTAAACGTCAAATAGAACCGCGGAGGGTAGAAATCCGCGTCCGGATTTGACGCTGCGAGTTCTGCATTGACTCTCATGCAGACCCCGGCTCGGCAGGACGGGACGCTGAGAGCAGAGGCTCCAGCCAAAGCCCCTAAACGTCAAATAGAACCGCGGAGGGTAGAAATCCGCGTCCGGATTTGACGCTGCGAGTTCTGCATTGACTCTCATGCAGACCCCGGCTCGGCAGGACGGGACGCTGAGAGCAGAGGCTCCAGCCAAAGCCCCTAAACGTCAAATAGAACCGCGGAGGGTAGAAATCCGCGTCCGGATTTGACGCTGCGAGTTCTGCATTGACTCTCATGCAGACCCCGGCTCGGCAGGACGGGACGCTGAGAGCAGAGGCTCCAGCCAAAGCCCCTAAACGTCAAATAGAACCGCGGAGGGTAGAAATCCGCGTCCGGATTTGACGCTGCGAGTTCTGCATTGACTCTCATGCAGACCCCGGCTCGGCAGGACGGGACGCTGAGAGCAGAGGCTCCAGCCAAAGCCCCTAAACGTCAAATAGAACCGCGGAGGGTAGAAATCCGCGTCCGGATTTGACGCTGCGAGTTCTGCATTGACTCTCATGCAGACCCCGGCTCGGCAGGACGGGACGCTGAGAGCAGAGGCTCCAGCCGTCCATTCACTCCCATAATAACCCGGTCACGCGAAGCATGACGCCGCTTACTACTGTCTCATTGAAGAACCGAGTATCCTCTGCCCGGAAGTGTTTTTCTCACTATTTTCTCACTATTTGTACACTTTGTCCCGAGAATATATCCACTGACACGTTAAACAAGGCCAAAATGTGAGATACCTGGCTAAATAACTACGTAAATAATGTGAATTTATACTAAAACAACAATGATAACAGTGGATAAATTGGATTTCAACAGACTGTTTACATTTACTTTGGACCCGCCCCCCTCACGTGTGCGGCGTGTTACCATGGAAACGAAAGGACGGCGTTGCTTCAGGTAGTCTCGTCAGGGTTTCCCCAAAAAAATGTATACAGACTTTAAATTATTGTAAAGTAAACGTCAATTAAAATGCATTTAATTTTCAAACTGTAATGGAATTTCTAAACATTATTTTTATTTGATTTTTTATCATCTAAAGTCTATGCCATGAGACCTACAAAAGTCACCGAATTAATTGCAGCTACTGAAAGTGAAATATGCAAATAGAGAATTGTGTGCAATCCACATTGTCAGCAGTGACTGGATTAAATTATTGATTATGATTATTATTATTATTATTATTTGGTCGTTCTCCGTCTCACAGAGAGAGACAGACAGAGAGAGACAGAAATATGTCATGTTTATACATATTTCTTTGAATATTGACTTGGTATATGAGAATCTCTGAGCTCTGATGAGAAGATTGAAAGATTGATGAGAAGAAGAAATTGTGGTCAGGAACCTTGGAAGCTTATTATAGATTTTGGGGCCTGCTTGAACGGTGTTGCTTCTGACCTCCCCATAAACATTCTAAAATGTCATCCTCATTGCTCAAAAAATCTATGGAGGGCTGGTTCTTGCCATAAGTGTTATGGGCAGTCACATGGAGCGCCATCTGCTGGAGGGGTGCTGTCATGTCACCCTTGGCATGTCCTTCAATTGTGTATGGCCCTCTCAGACACTTTCTGAGGTAGTAGGAGCCTGAAACTCAGCACGATGGATGCCCCTGACCTACTATTGAACATAGTAAAATTTCAGCCATTTAGCTCAAAGTGTTGATGTGGAGTCCCTGATTGAACAATGAGAGGGTCTAAAAGCTATAGCAAACTAGACCATCAGATTCTGAAGGCCAATCTGGAGGAGATCTCTTTCTAAAGGTGCTGTGAATCTGACATTTTAGTATGTTGTAGGGGGCCCCTGGACAAGATGATATGTGTTGGTTTGGTCCTGATTGGAGCCATACTTTTCAAAGGGCGGGGCTTTGAACATTCGCCATTTCCCACCTTTGAGGACTTGCCACGGTCTCAAAAATACACCAAATGGCCTGAAACTCAGTCTGCAGACCCCATAGCGGACCTGGAACAGATCCTTCGAGCCCTGCCTCCATAGACCCTTGGGGGCCCTTGGGGACGCAAAGTTGCTCTAGGAAGGTGCTATTAACTTGGAGGCAGCAGATCCTAATACAAGACCTTCTGACAAGTAACATAAACAAAAACCAGGAGGAAATTCTAAGGGGAAGGTATTTTTCTCTCCCCTCCTCCCTTTTGACTCAGACACATTAGGACTACAAACAAAATGGCGGAGCACATGAGTGTGTATTGCAATGTAGTTCATTTTTGGTTAAGGCTTCAGGGGGTTCAGAAAACCTCTTTCTAAGAAATATATATAACTACAACATATATATTTATTTAATGTGACACAGTACATTATGAATCATAAACATTTACATTTATTAGAACTAGTGTAGAACTAGTAGACACTGCATAGCCAGCTTATCATGTGCGGCGCGGCTATGACGTCATGAAAAAGTGCGGCGTGGTGGCTGCTGGGAGTTGGAGTTGTGTCAGAGTGAAAACGTAGTAAACCATAATAAACAGTTGTGGGGTTACCTCTCCAATAGTCTCGGTTCCTGAGTTTTTGGCAGTCATAAGAGCAGTTCAAGAAACCCTACACCTCGGACGCTTCATTAGTTTAGTTTCGATTCCTGCCTCAGTCTGCAAATAGTAAACACTCACTTTGTGTCGCAGACTGAAGAGGGTGCATTCAAAGTCAAAATTGCTTCAGCAACGTTTGAAAACCACTTCCTGTGCTTTTTTGTTTATTTGTAAGAACTAGCAAACAAAAGATCATATCCACTCACTGAAGGAATAAAAGGAGACTATAAGGAAGCGAATTATGTCGGCACAAATGCGAAGCGAAACAACCCTTTCGTTTCCATGGTAACACGCCGCACACGTGAGGGGGGCGGGTCCAAAGTAAATGTAAACAGTCTGTTGAAATCCAATTTATCCACTGTTATCATTGTTGTTTTAGTATAAATTCACATTATTTACGTAGTTATTTAGCCAGGTATCTCACATTTTGGCCTTGTTTAACGTGTCAGTGGATATATTCTCGGGACAAAGTGTACAAATAGTGAGAAAATAGTGAGAAAAACACTTCCGGGCAGAGGATACTCGGTTCTTCAATGAGACAGTAGTAAGCGGCGTCATGCTTCGCGTGACCGGGTTATTATGGGAGTGAATGGACGGCTGGAGCCTCTGCTCTCAGCGTCCCGTCCTGCCGAGCCGGGGTCTGCATGAGAGTCAATGCAGAACTCGCAGCGTCAAATCCGGACGCGGATTTCTACCCTCCGCGGTTCTATTTGACGTTTAGGGGCTTTGGCTGGAGCCTCTGCTCTCAGCGTCCCGTCCTGCCGAGCCGGGGTCTGCATGAGAGTCAATGCAGAACTCGCAGCGTCAAATCCGGACGCGGATTTCTACCCTCCGCGTTTCTATTTGACGTTTAGGGGCTTTGGCTGGAGCCTCTGCTCTCAGCGTCCCGTCCTGCCGAGCTGGGGTTTGCATGAGAGTGAATGGAAAACCCGGAGCGTCAATAAACAGACGCGGAAGGGTACCCTTGGCGTCCATATGCAACGCTTAGGGGCGTGACAAATAGTCGGTATTTGACGCGTTGGGATGAGAACGGGTTGCAGAAACCTCTGGGGTGAAAAATGTACACTTTTGAGGACACTTTCTTGCAGAACGCTATTTACTACCACTACATAATTTAGAGTACGTGTATTAGATGTCAGGTATTAGATGTCAGAATATCATTATAATTGTGATCATTATTTATCTATTTATCTAAATAATACATCAACTTAAATGTTACTGGTTCAAAAAGAACAGCAACACAAACAAATATAATTTCAGGCGGAGCTCCTTGGTATAGTGGAGCTATGTTTTAGAACCAGGGCCGTGTCTGAAGGGTGTCCAGGGATGGCAGGGGCCCCTCCCCCCGAAATCTGCCCCATGCTCGAGGTGGTTTGTAATGACTGATAAAGCAAGTTTATGACGAGCAGACGTTTCCAGATCTGTAGTGTTGCTGCTGTGTTTTCTGTTTCTGAATGACCGATCGTGACTTCACGTGTTTGGAGCGCGGCCTGTCTACATGTCTGCGTGTTAGTGATGCCCGATGCTTGTCTCGCATCCAGGATTACCACCTCTAATGTGGGAAACCAGTGATTGAGATGAATGTCCAACCTAATGGCAGGAAAACAACCTCGTCCATGCTGTGTGTCGGAGCTGTCTGTACTGTACTGTCTGTGTGTGTGTGTGTGGGGCTGGAGCGATGTGAATGTCCCTTTACATCCTTGGTCTGAGTACAAACCCAGACACCTTCCTGTCTGGACCCAGTGGCCCTGTAATCAACATTACATTAAATAGTTCAATTTGGCAGAGTTTACATTTTAGAGATGGTAGTAGTAACAGAAGTTGTAGTGAGAGACAAGAGGAGAGGAGAGAGACGCATTTCACGTTGTTTTCAGTGGCACAAAGCTGAAAACTTTGGTTTTATTCTGAGCATGTGACCTGGAGAGAGTAAATAATGTAAACACAACATGAAACTGCCTTGGATTAAATCAGTGTGCTAAAAATATTGTTTGAACAAAGTAACAGATTTAAAAGCTGAAAAAAGTAATTCCAAGAGGATTTTAACTGGACATTTACTGGATATTACAGCATCACAGTTCGACAATACGAACATTTCTACACTTTAAATATCGCAATAAAAATCTCGTGAAAACCTAAATTTCAAATAACTTCTCAGATATCACTAAAACATGTGTAGGGTATCATGACTGTAGGACGGGTCACGTGACCAGTTGGTTCCAAACAAGATGGTGCGGTTTGTGTGGACAGAAGTGGAGACTGAACCTTTTCTAAATCTAATTAAAATATCTGATTAAACGTCCATATTCCTCACACTGGAGTCTTGTGGCACCAGAATTTAGAAAAAAGAAAGGAAAAAAGCTCATTGAGAAGTTTAGAAATATTGCTTTCATTTAGGTGAAATCTCTAATGGAAACAGACTAATTATACGAGGGACCTTTGTAACGTGTCTGTGTATGTGAGTGACTCTTCATGTGGTTTGTGTCTCCTGTCCATCTGTGTCTCCTCCCTCCTTCAGTGCCAGCTCCAACCAGCTGCCGTCCTGCCCCAGGTAGAGCCGTCACCTCTCCTATCTCAGCACCACACACTCCAAACTACACAGGGCGACCATTGCTTTAGCTCTGCACACCCCACAGCCCCGTCTATTAAAGTGAAGCCTTCAGAGTGGGGCTAGACACTAAAAGTCCAGACTCTCTGGTATGAAAGCGGACGTTTTGTTCATGTTATTTCCTCCCTCAGCTGTTACCTGCTGACCAGCCTTCATGGCACCTCAGTCCTCCGGACGTTTCCACCAGTTTTCCACAGTCGGTCTCCGCTACGCCCCCACTCCTGCCTCTGCAAATCAGCACACAGGTGTGTTGGGGTAGAACGAGGAGATCAAACAAAATCTGTTTAAAAGGAACAAAACAAAAACGTTCATTTAAAGGAGACCTAGAATGACAAACCCTTTCAGACTTTAATAAACTGATTGAATAACGACAATAATAGATCGAAACATCATAATTTAAGACGACAACTGAACTGAAGCAAAAATGAACAAATCCGCTAATAAAATAACACGAGAAAATCACGTAACTAAGAACATGTTTTAAAACTGAAAGAAACAAACCATCAAATAGTGTCCACAGTATCCGCATAACACAACAGAACATGAATACATTATATTTACTCATACCGACCAATATATATATATATATATGTATATATATATATATATATATAGAGAGAGAGAGAGAGAGAGAGAGAGACACCATCTTGACATCGTGTTCCTTCATATCTTTTCAGTTGTGTTGTATCTTTATTGATGTTTTTCTTTACTATTTCTGTGGTTTGTGGTTGTCACTGCTCGTAAATGGAAACATAATGTGTGTGCTTCACCTCACTCTCCCTTTCTTAACCCTAAACTTTTTTTGTTTTGTTTTTTTTTCTCCAACCCTGTGTAATTTCCATTGGACCAACAGAGTTCACATCCACTTGAGTCAATGCAACAATCTGACCAACTCATTCACTCAACATTAATTACAATGAGAAATGCAAGACACGCAGCTCCAGTTGTCCTGTTTAGAAAACATATGAATCCTAACGAAGAGGATTTTTCTTCTTAAACAATACTGCTGCAGCTTTAGGCACATGACTGCCACAGTGGCAGCGGCTTCTTTGTGTTTCCAGTGAGATCTCAGTGTCTCTGAGTCTCCTGGCTGCTCCTCTGACTGGCTCCAGCGTAGAAGGTCAGATGTGTGCGTGTCGCTGCTTCGCTGCAGCAAAGCTCCACTTCACACTTCAGGAAGAAGTCGCTAAGTTCAGTAGGGAAGTCCCGGCAAAGACTCAAGACTCATTTTTTTTATTGTTATTTCCAGTCTGCCTTGCAAAAACTGGTGACTGAGGTCCAGGAAGCAGCCAGAGAAAACAAAAAATTAACAACTAATTATCAACTTCAATAAATAATTAAATAATCAACAACTATTTTGATAATTGGTTAGTCGATTTAAGCATTTACAAAAAATGAGGATGATTTTAAGAAATTCTGTCAAAATTCTCAGATCTCAGCTTCTCAAACAGGATATGTATGTATATATCTCTATATACCATATATATATATATATATATATATATATATATATATATATATATTACATTATATTTGTATCTGGTTTGTTTAGTCTCTGTGACAGAAAATTGAATATCTTTGAGGTGAGGAAAAAATTAAAGTCATTTAAAGATGCTATCTTGGCCTTTGTGAAACTATTTTCACCACTTTTGTGTCATTTTATGAAATACACGGCTAATTGATTAATTGAAAGATAATCATTACTGGATTACTCAATTCCAAAAATAATTGTTTTTTTGCGGCTCTAAACAAAATAGTGTAGGTAGCAAGTAATTAAGGTAATAGAAATTAGGCAGGTATCAAGAATTACAGGTAGAAATACAAATCCAGCAGAATATACACAATCAAGATGTGCATGTATGGGGACATGATAACGTACATAACATAACATAACAGATACATGACGTGCAAGTGACATAATAAGATACAAGACAGCCAATCACAGTGCGGGCGTCCGATCCTAAAAACTGAATCGTAAAACAGCATCTGAGACATTTCTGGTGCAACCGCAGCTCCATAGCTTCTATGTTAAGTCCATTCAACCATTCTAGGTCCCCTTTAATGCGGCCCTGCCAACAGGGCCTGTGTGAGTGCTGTTTCTATCGACTGGCTGTCTTTGTTCATTCTTTATCATTTTCCCTCTTTCTTTCCTAGTTTCCCTCACCTTATCCTGTTCACTCAGGGGGCATCAAGCCCCCTCCTGCCCCTCTAGGTGCTCTGCCATGTGCCTACAGCAGCAGTGGCGCTCCTCCTCTGTCTACCTCTCGCTACTCACCCTCCCTGCGCCATCCCTCCCTCCCTCTCACCCCTCACGCTGCCTTCCCCTGCTTGCCCTCTCTCGGCACCCCTCAGACCCCTCTGTCCTCGCCCCAGCACGTTGCTCTCCTCGCTCTGGCCGTGGGCCCCGCTCCGCAGGGCGGCCCGTTCACGCCACATCACCCCAGCCATCCCGTACCTCTCCCCCAGGTCCAAACCACCCCCCACCCTGTCCCCCACCCTGAGCAGGAGCTGGCTGAGCCGCCTGTCCAGGTGAATATGCGACTCAGTTCTCGCTGTAATGAGAAGTCTGTAGCGTCGAGGTGGCTGTGTGTCTTGACCGTTGGTGTAATGCATGCGCGGCATGCGTCTGGGGACGGATCGGGGCTGTACAGAATTCAGAGGAATTTTGCAAATTTGAGTTGAGTAGGGCGCAAAGTTGCAATTTGAATTTTAATTAAAAGGAAGTGGAAGAAGAGTAAATCGTGAAACGTAAAAACCACTGGGACTTGGATGACTGAGAACCTGCACAGACAATTCCCCAGAATGCATTTCTTCAAGTGAAAGCTTTATAAAATGGCGGCCAACGCCGTGTGCTCTGCACGTGTTTGGAGAGTTCACTTGGTGCTGCATCTCTGAGCTGGACTTGTTTTGTCAGTTTCTAGTATTTCAATAAGGATCTCACACGATTCATATGATCTTGCTTTTTCTTGTTGTTGTTGTTGTTGTTATTGTTTGTTTGTTTTGATTCTAAAATTCAGAGTTTTGCACAGCCCCGCTTGGGATTTAGAGCAGTTTGGATCGATTGATGAACAAACTTGTTAAAGGTGTTTTCCCCCCCAGGTGCAGACGATGGCTTCACAAAGGACCCTGGGTGAGATCCTCCCCCTGCTCCTGCCTCTGTCCATCGTCCAGCCGTTCTGGGAGGTCGAAGTGGAGCCAGAAGTCGCCGCACCAGGCGTCGACGCTCCCTCAGTTCCAGCGTCTGCTTCCGACCCGTTTTCAACCTCGGCCCACGTGGAAACTCAAGCTCCAGCACAAACGCCAGCTCTGGTCTCAGCACAAACCCAGATACCAGTGTCTGCTCAAGCTGCAGCCGCGTCTCTAACTCCCGCTGCGACTCTCGCTCAAGCCCAGGCTTCAGTCCCGGCCTCCGCACCCGAGTCACCCACCAGCTGTCACGATGCAGCGTCCGCTCCCGCTATAGCTAACCTCTCAGCTGCAGCCTGCACCGCTGCAGCAGTGGATACTGCAGCGGTGCAGGCTGCTGCAGCGCCCGGTCTGTCTGAGAGCCCGGGGCTCAGCGTGATCCAGCAGCAGAACCTGGAGCCCACACCTGCACCAAGCACACTTCAACAAGAGCTCATCACTGAGGTAAGAACACAGCCAATGCACTAAAAGTGCTAATACTTCAGTGCAACTTTTTCTCCAAAGCCAAAACTTAATGTCAAATGTCAGACGTTGATGTCAAATGTTCCAGCTCCGTATACCGACCTTTTTATTTTTACCTGTAATGTTAAAAATGATCTTTTTACCTATATTCGCCTATAATGTCGCTCTCAATAACTTAACAGAGTGACATTATAGGTGAATCATGTGTTATAAGTTCATTCTGAAATTTCAACTCACAGCATATTATCCCTAATGTTTCATGAGTAATGCTTTAATTTCTAACTGCTGTTGTAGCCGTCACTTAATTATATCCTTAGATTCTTCATTAAATTCTTAATTTTGCACAGCCTCGGTATGGATAATTTCCATATTTGTGTGGACCAGCCACATTTAATTGTTACTCACACTGAAGTTTTTTTTACTAAATTTGGGCTGTTTCATAAATTGAATAAAGTTCCTTTGTGATTTATATGTAATAAAAGTTTACCTAACTCTTTTACACTTTCCCATGTTTCTGTCTACAGGATGTGCTCCAGGACAAGCCTTTGTCTTTACCTAGCTACGCCTATGACAGGTGTGTGTGTGTGTGTGTGTGTGTGTGTGAGTGTGTGTGTGTGTGTGTGTGTGTGTGTGTGTGTGTGTGTGTGTGTGTGTGTGTGTGTGTGTGATTTCTTTGCCGCTTTGAGCATTTTCTTTGTGTGTCACCAGCCCAGACATGACTTAAATGCTTCAAACTTTTCCTTTTCACAGTCTCAACTCCGACGTGGCCTCTGGTAAGGAGATGAGCGACGGCTATGACAGCCTGCCGAGCGGAGGCAAGAGTGACGGAAAACCCCGGAAACATCACCGCAAGTCTGCCCGCACACGCTCCCGGCAGGAGAAGACCAGCAAGCCCAAACTGAGCATGCTCAACGTGAGTCGAAGTTATAGACTGTATATAAAAGACGGACCTCATTGTCCTCCGGTCTGAAAGGTGAAGCTGACAAGTGGCTTCAATTCAATACCAGTGGGATCCTCTAGGCCTGGCTCCAAAACACACTTTCTCCAATACACACCCAGTCATAATGCAATGTTTTCAATCATGAAATACTCATTCAATATACATATCTTTTTTCACAACTGACATCGGCTTCAACAGCTGAAGTTTCCCGTATCAGCATGTAATCTGGTGGTCAGTTTGCAAATAATAACATGGTTAATAAGATATTAGAGTTTAAAGAAATGAATGAATATGGGCGCATCCATTTGATTGACAGGGGACCCTCGCAAAGGCGAGAGCGCGAGTCACATTAGTCGGACTGATAGACTGTGTTTACCTGGTTGGTACGGACGGGTTATTCTCCCAAAGCCATCGTGGATCATATGGATCAGTGGGTGTGTTGAGGATGAAGGTGAGAAGTTATATCCGTCACTCATTCCTCTCCACCCCCGCCCTGTGGTGTCTGCTGGCTCCAGCGTTGGGTTAGGCCTCGCTCAAGATGCAATTTGACTTTATGGCAGCTTTGACATTTTGTACGACTGCTCTAATTGCATCTGAAATGACGTTGCATATGCATATATAATTTCAGATTCTGAAATGCAGCTAAAAAGTGGGTGAATCTAAACTGACTAAACCTGCTTAAACCCTGTTGTATTTATGGTGAATGACTGAGTTTATTTGAAGAAACTTTGCCTTTGGTTTAATTTATTCTTTGGAGGAGCTTTGTTTCTTCCCACCTGGTCTGAGGTCTGTTGCCTGGTTGCCTGAAATTCACTGCAGATGATTCACTGCAAAAACAAAAAAAGGGACTTAAAAAACTGCATCTGGTGTTCCTCTGATGTAACCAGTTCCTCATTGCTTCTATGTTAACGCAAGAAAACAAGAGATTCTAATCATTCTAGGTCCCCTTTTAAAAGTGAAATCTGTGTCCGTCTCTCAGGTTTCTAACACGGGTGATAAAATGGTCGAATGCCAGCTGGAGACTCACAACCACAAAATGGTGACATTCAAATTCGATCTGGACGGAGACGCTCCGGAGGAAATCGCCACTTACATGGTTTGTTTTTGATCTTTCACACCTTTTCGATTACATCTGTGGAGATTCTTATTTGTCCAGGTCATCATTTTCCCACTAGGTGCAGAGTTTATACAACCCCTTGGATAACCTGCAGTGCATTTCAGATTATCTGACCTCTTTAAAACCGCGTGCCTGCAGGTGGACAACGGCTTCATCCTCCTCTTGGAGAAGGAGATCTTCATCGACCAGCTGAAGGACATCGTGGATAAAGCCGAGGACATGTTGAACGAGGACGCGGAGGGAGAGAGGGCCTCGACCCTGAGCTGCAGTCCTCAGCAGGGCCAGCTGTCTGAGGGCCAGGCACGAGAGGTACGCTCGTATTCTGCTTTTAGTTTAGCTTTTCATTGCTCCTACTTTCATGTTTTGTCAGAAAAAACTAAGCAAAAACCGTCTGCATCTTTACTAAATCAAATCGTTTTATGGTCATTTTGCCAAAATATGCAGGGCCTGACTCTCAAAAACTGATTTTTTAAAATAATTTATAGACATTCCTATTCCTCTTCCTATCGTCATGCATTGTGAACATAGTTTGATTGAGGTTGAAGTGCAGTAAACGGTCTCAAATATGTAGTTTAAAACAAACCAAAACTAAACATTAAAATGTTAAAGTACAGTAAAGGAAAATAAAACAACATCACTTTTTTGGCTTTGCCACAAAATCTGGCTGCAGAGTCTTTACATCTTTCACTTAGTGAAAAAGCGATCCTCTACAGCAGATGTCATTCACTAGTGTACAGTCATGCATTCTTGGATCAATTGTGGGGATTGTTCTGGGAGTAACCAATGTCTTGTGGGTGTATTTTCCTTTTTTATTTTTATTTTTTTACAGGCAAAGATCAAAAGATCAAACATGTACTCATCCACCAAAGAATAGAGTGAGAAACTACAGGTCCAGATCAGTGTTCAGAAGGAGCCAATCAGCTGATGTAGTTTATAGGATTCCTCATAATGTAACAGACATCACAAGTGTGGTAATCAAAGCAAAAAGCAGATCAGTTATAATCTAAAACAAACTTTAAAATGTATTATTGTTTCACTGCATCAGTCAACAAAGCAGCTGCAGGACAAACAGTCTGAAAATTGGACTCGAGAACTGTAGTGGAATAAAAGAGAAAAGGGCAAGTAAAACACCTTTAAAGAATCTTAGCATGAAATGTAAACGTTGTAGACCAACGTGGTCGAAACGTTGCACGTGTCTCTGCAAAGAGCTGAGTCACAGAAACACTCTTATTAATGTGTCGAGACAGAAACGCTGTGATAAATATAAGTAAGACGTGCTCCCATGTCTGCTGACCACAGAGTCTGCTGACTCTGTGGGTTGTACAGGTCCCAGGGTGTCCTGATCCTCCTCAGGTCCATAGACTACTTTTTTTGTCATTTTTTCTCACAGAATGATGATGAAATCAAGTTCTGAGACAATTATATATAACTGTAAAAACAGCCAGACCAACCTGCAGTTCAAAGCCCTGCAGTCTCTCCCTCCTCCTGCTGTATCTCTCTAGTTTTACGATCAAAATGAGGACCTCAAAACTATTTCTGGAGAGGGGAAAAAGCCTCAGCATATTCTCAGGACTGCGCGTTAGTGCCCGGTCAGCACAGTTAATGTGTCCTCCATCCTGATTGAAGTTGTCAGGGATCGAAGGCAGAGCAGTGGGTGGCAGCATCGCCTCAAAGCAGGAAGGTTCCTGGTTCAAGGTCTAAGCGTTTTCAGTAAACTCTATTAATTCAGAGAGGCGGACGAATGGCTGGAACACAGATACAGTCACGTAGCTGGTCAAAGAGAAGTGAGTGGAGGGTGTTGCGTTGCATATTGACTAAACATCATCTGCCTGCTGTCCTGCAGAGTCAGCAGCCTGGAGTACCTCAGCCCGTCTATCAGCAGAACGGTAAAACAAGCAAACTCACGCCTGATTCATTTGTAAAAAAAAAAAGATAATAATGATAATCCAAAAAAAGGAAGAGGTGGCAACTGTCTCGTCTGTGTGATTGCAGTTCTTCACACAGGAAAGCGATGGTTCATAATCTGCCCGGTGGAGGAGACCACCACCTCCAGCCAGGACACAGCGTCCGAGGCGACGCAGTCTCCCGGCAGCTCGGCCACCACGCAGCCTGCGGACAGCGGCACGGCCAGGCCGCCTGCCTCCAGAGGTCACTTTGTTTTCCACCGTTCCACACAAACAATTTCAGCTCACCTTTCACAAACTCACTGGGCTGCAGCGCTGCCCTGTGGCAGCACGCGGGAAAGGCTCCTTCAGTCTCTTGTGGAAAAACTCAACGTCGGTTTTCTTTTTTGTGAAACATTCACTCAACATTACAGAGTAAAATGTCACATTTGTTATGTAAATATACTATGCTGAGGCTCTAGGAATGACTTAACCCTCAAAATCATTAACTCTCCTTGTGTAGACAATTTGAGAATTGGGAATTAAATTGTATTCTCTGGTTTATAAGCGACAAATATGTTTCAATATGTGTTTGATTTCTGAATCTCTTTAGCTGGTGAAGAAACAATGTAGATTTGGCTCATTTTATTGACTACTGCCTTCTTCACACATCAGAAACGTTCATAGATGATGCTAGAAATTTTACATTTATAAACTTTAAATTCCCTTTTATTTATTTACGGGGAAATCTCTGGTGCTACAGCAACCATGTGAGCATCCGGGGTGCGGTGCCATGCTCAGGGGCTCGCACCAGGTCCTTAATCACGAGACCATGGCTGTCCCTAATGACAAAACCGTGCAGTCTGATCTAGATATTAACACTACAGAACAAGGACAAATACACCTTTAGAGAGTTTGGTACAGGCCACCTCTGCTTACAAATCACTCTATAGCTCATTCTCTTTAGATATGACAAAGTCTCCTTAGAGGACCTGAGCCACAGTCCTGTACGTAAATGTTTTCGTAGGAGAATCAAATCTTTTAACACAAAGGTTCCCAAAGTGTGGCCCGCGGGCCAACAGCGGCCCGCAGGAACATCTCTGGCGGCCCCCATTGAATCACAGTTGATAGTTTTAATCCAACTCTACATCACTTCAAAAGTGTGAATCTCCACTTTGTGTCACATTTCTTTGTGTGGAAATTGCTTCACAAAATTTGACTGATTGATTGAAAAGTAAACCATACCTCGTCATAACCTGGTCGTTACAATAAATACAAACTGGATTTTTCTGGGGTTTTTTTTTCAGTTTTTGTTTCCATCAGTGGCCCCCAGTCCAAAGTTGGGTTCCTACCAAAACTTTGAGAACCCCAGCTTTAACAGAAATGTTTGAAATTAGTAATTAGTTAAGGATTTGTTAATTAGTAGTAATTAGTAGTAGTAAGTATCGGTATTGCAGTGTGGATTTTCACGTCGCTGACTTAAACCTTTTTGCTTCTTCAACCTGTTTGGTTTCCTGCAGAAGAGGGTTCGTCCTCCACCATGTCTGGAGGCAGCGGGGGCTTCAGCTATGACGTCTACGGGTTCTGCAGCCCTCCCATCATGTCCAACACGGACCCCCTCCTCCTGGCCACCCTGTCTCCGCCCGTGTCCGCGCCCCCCACCCTGCAGTCGGTGCCTCAGGCGGTGGAGCCGGTGGGTGTTTCGGTGCCGGCCAGCGTGCACCAGGCTCAGCCGGGCCGAGCCCAGACCCTCCCTCCCTCCTCGCCCCACTCCTCCTTCCCTGTGGACGAGTCTCAGGGATCTCCGCTGGGCGCCGTCTCCCCGGTCCACGCGGCGGTGCAGCAGCTGTCAGAGCTGGCGTGTCCCATGTCGGTGGCCAGCGAGGTGCCGTGCTGCCCCCTGGTGATGCCGCTCTCTCTGGACGTGAGCGGCCTGCAGGGAGGGTCTCCGCTCACCCCCCTCCCCCTGCAGGAGGCGGGATCAACCAAAGAGCCGCTCTCCGTCTCCTTCGCCTCCGGCGGGATGGGGGAGCGGTCCCAGCAGCCGGTGGTGCTGCACCAGCCGTTCTCCAGCGTGGGCGGGACCAAAGCGCCCTCTCTGCCCCAGAGCCCCGCCCCCTCCCAGCATGGCGCGGGGCCCGGGGAGCTGGATGGGGAGGGGCGTCTGGGCCGCGGGGGGTTCGTGGACAGCACCATCAAAACTCTGGATGAGAAGCTGAGGAACCTGCTCTACCAGGAGTACGTCCCCATGTACCCATCAGGCAGCGCGGCAGAGACGCCCGGGTCCGGCACCGAGTACATCCAGTCGCCGCCCGGTCCTGACAGCGCCATCGGGGGGTCAGGCAACAGCACGCCGGGGCCTATGGGAGAGGGACGCTACCGGGCAGGAGAACAGCTGGTAAGCAGGTTCATAGGTCACTCTTCAAACTCTACCATAGACAGGGGACTGTCCAGGGGGTGGCCAAGGGTGGAAAGTTCAGGTACGAGCAGAAATTTGAGAATCTGAAGATTATGGTGGTTTTCACACTAGTAAACAGGGGTGTGCACGTACCATACGAGAATAGAATAGAAAAGAATAGAAGAGAATAGAAGAGAGTAGAATAGAAGAGAATACAGCAGCTTGATTTAAGATTGTAGTGTAAAGCTGAACACTTAAAATGAAAAATAAAGCTTAAAATCAGATGAATTGTCTAACCCTTCAAAATCTAAGTTTTTTAAAAAAATCTTGATAAGAAGCAAATAATTTGCAGTGCATGCACAAGAGGTCAAGGCTGAGGACACGCTGCAAGGCTGAAAGACTGGGGATCACATTTGACAACCCTCAGACTACTCCTTTCCTTCTCCACAACCCAGCTCATTGGGCTTCAGCAGAGCTTAACGACTGGCTGATTATATCAGGTGTGGTGGAGCAGGGTAGCTCTAGGACAGTGCTCGATGAGAAGAGGGTTCAAGCTGACTAAACAAGTCATTATTCAACACCTGTGGGGCCAGCAGGTTAAGGGAAAACAGATATGGACAAACTGGTATGGATTATATGTGTTATGTTTTATATTGTCACATTATGTGTTAGTTATTCCTGTCGTCATGGTCTTTTCACATCTCACCTGTTCACTGCCCATTGGAAACATGAGCTGGGTCAGTGATCAGTTCACACTGCTGCACTAGTAAAAGAAAATCAAACATGCTTTGACAGTGACTGAGGCTGTGTGAATCTAGGGTGGGCCGATACGGAAAAAAAAATCATTGTCAAGATTTAATGTGTAATTGTTGTCATGAGTGTGATTTGAAGACATTGGGTTGTTTTTCATTTAAATATTATTTTTCACTTAGTTTGAACACAATACTTTAAGTATATTTTAAATTAAATCAGTTGGTCTGTGTACAACTCCAGTCTGGGTCTGGAAACTTCTCAGCTCATTTCAGTCTTGATTGATCTTGTAGTGTGTCCCCAGTTTTCCTCGTTTGGACAACAAATCATCTCGTCTGCACAGGCCAATGCCAACCTGTCAAGCTTTCAGTATTTATAGATATGATTATCCATAGTGCACCAGTTGAAAGTGTGTAAGTGTATTACAGCAGGGACTTGAAAATCTAAGAGCGCAACAGCCCCACAGCCTCGTAGGAAAGCATTTAACATTTATGTTACAAGACAGTGACTAATAGTTTGTGTTGTGTCTCTGCTCGTCTCCTCGTCCTGTCTCCTCTTTCAGCCCCAGATACCGGAGCGAATGGACAGTTTGAGCACGCTGAGTGACTCGGCCGTGTGTGGTATGTACAGTAGACGCTCTTTAATCCAACAACACAAAAGCACCGTTCACATCAAACTACACCTGTAATCAATCAGTGAAATCTGTGAACATCTTTGCAGCTTCCATGTCTAGAAGGAATGTGCCTCATTCCGTTTCCTGCACTGGAACAAGAGGTCGATTTAAGGTATGAAAGTTTCTCATTGGGGGAATGAGGATGATGGATTAAACCTAGTGATGTGTGTTTGGTACGTTTGATGTTCTAGTCTTCCTGAATGAGGACGGACTAGAGCGTTGTTTTCCCTCTTTGACAGCACGATTAGTGTAATTTAGTTTATTATCAGGTGAAACTTGTTTCTACTGTTCACACCCTCATCCTCCAGCGCTTTGGATATTATGTGATGTTACCTCTATGGCCTGACGTCCTGTGCTGTGATTGACAGATGGCCGTTCCACCTGAAGTCACCTACAGACGGGAAGCCTGCTGGAGCAGCACCGCCTCGCCAGCGCACCCTGGAGGCTACTGCGTGGAACCGATTCGGGATGGTCAGAAAATAACCTCCTCCACCACAATCGGCCGATTCTCAGTGGTGAGTATTGAGGACGACATCACCCGGAGGACCCCCTGCAGCCGCTACTCCGCCCCGCCCGACTTCTACCTGGACACGCCGCCCTCCTCGGTGAAGCACGGCCTGATGCCGCGCAACCTGACCTCGCCCTCCGTCCCCGTCGACTACCCCATCTACTTCCTCTCCTCGGACTCCGGCGCCGAGAGCAGCCCGGCCAAGATGGCTTCCACCACCCCGTCTCGGCACACCCGCCCCGATCGCAGAGGAAGTGACCTCATGAGGAGGGCGATGGCCTTCCTGCGGCGGCCGGGGCGCAGCAGCAGCGTGCAGAGCTCCGATTCGCCGGGCAGGCACGGAGGCGCCAACGCCAGCAGCGACAACGACTCTGAGATCGAGGACGCGGACATGAGGAGGGAGCTGCAGAAACTCAAGGAGAAGTAAGCAGAGAACTTTAACAGAAAACTTTTTGTGCTGCATGTAACAAACTGCTTCCAGCTGATCTCATGTACTAGGTCATATGCACTGTGACACTAGACGGCACTGGCACTTTATTACACTTCAGACAAATGAACTTTGCTGAAATAAGTTTATTCTATTTCTTAAGAAACTTTTTTTTAAAGCTATTTTGTGTTGGGGGGGGGGGGGGACTTAAATCGACATCAAAATAGACTATTCTTTTTCATATCTTTTGAGAGAGAGAGCCTTTTGTTTTCTATGCATAAATGAATAAAATAAAAGTAATATCATTAACTGATGATAAAAATGTTATACTATATAATATATTATGCCTATTATACTGTAGAATATGACCGATAAAGGTGGTAAACATTGTCATTTGTTGCCCTTTTTGCTTTTGTAAGCTGTTAAATCTATGTGGAACATTGAAATTGCATAATAAATAATCAGGTCATAAGTCAGGAACACAAATCAACTGAAAATTGTAAGATTTTTTTATTTTAAAGGGAAATCTTTTGTCATTTAGACTTGTATTTTTTCCGCCTGTACTTTCTCAGGCACCTGAGAGAGATGACCGAGCTGCAGGCTAACCAGCGTGGGGAGGTGGAGTTGCTCTTCCGCAAGCTTGGAAAAAACCCTCCCCCCGGCCTCAGTCTGTCCAACATCGCACCCCCGACCAGCCGCAGGAAGCGGTCCGCCAGGCACAGGCTGCAGCCCGGGAAACTCCTCAGCCCTCTGGTGCTGCAGTTCAAAAACGCCACCACTAGAGGCAGCGGCTCTGGCAAGTCTGGTGAGTTGTGAGGCAGCTGTCTTGACCTGACTCGACCTCGGCTCCCTGAAATCACCTGTGGGGAAAAGTGTTCCACTGGGGCCACCCACCACCCCAGATCCTGCTTGCTGACCAGTGCTGTATGTTTTGTGCTGAGCCAGGGGCGGCTTGAAAACAGGCTTTTTTTTCAATTCTTGATTTTTTTTTTTTGACAATAAAGGTGGAATTTCTTGAAAATACTAGTCAATTTTTGTGTTTTTAAAGGGTTATTTTAAAAAATATTAAATGTGACAATTTCTCTCTGGTACTTAGCTTTAAAGGATTTATCTGAATTGCAATGAATTTAATTCCACTTCCTGCCTCTCGAATGCAACATCCTGTGAGGTTGGAGCTAATTCAGAAAATGAATTGAACTGGAATTACAAATTCATTATGCTGCACAAGCATGACTGAAAACGAAGTAAAATATTAAAAAAATAAATAAATAATAACAAATAAAGAATAAAAATATGGACTTCTATAACGTGCCTTTATGTGCCCCACAATTGGGACCTTTAAAGAGAGTGTGTGTGTGTGTGTGTGTGTTGACATTCAGATGCAGCCCCAGGCTCTGCTGAGCCTTCAGTGAGTCTGAACAGCTCTCCAGCCAAGCCTTCCTTCCCCACCCACGGCCGAGCACACTCCTACACCACCCACCTCCCCAGCTCCACCTCCGAGGCGGTGCAGACGCAGCAGCCCTGCTCCCTCAAGGGCTCCTTGTCCTCGGACAACATCTACGCCGGAGACGACCCCCACAGACAAGACTCCACCGGACTAGGTGACTACCAGGGGCCGAGTGGAGCGGACCGAGGTGCTTCGCCACTAATGGCACCGGCGGACACGGTTCTAAGGAGACCGAGAAGGATAAACTGCTTTGATGAATAGCTACTATAAAAATATATACATACACACACACACACACAACTATAACAATAGCAACTTCCATCCAGAGATGTACAACAAGTCCAAGGGCATCACCTCCTAATTCATTGAAATGTGAATGCAGAATTGGGCAGAAACCATTGTCTCTGATTCTACCTCAGACACGTCAGACTTGATGTGTGCATGCTCCTTAGCTTCATCACATCGCAGTAAACACTTATTTTGGGAAAAAGTTGCTGAACTCTGTTCTTTAGCAACTCTTACATTGACCATAATATTCTCACAAGAAAACACCTAAAAGGGTATATGTGGTGTTTCTGATCAAACAAGGGTTCATAACATGAGAGAACATCTCTCGGTCCCCTTTAATGTGGATGTTGTAGAGCTTTTCTTACTCTGGTCTCTTCTTCCTTCTTTCTGTTTCCTCCTTTACAGGCTGGTCTAATTACCCCCAAACATCGGAGAGAGTGACCCATAAATCGAGTAGCAAGCCCCGAGCTAGATTTCTCAGTGGGCCTGTGTCTTTGTCTATCTGTTTGTATCTCCTCTCTTTCGCCATAACTTCACTTTTTTGTTTTCCATATTCTCTGTTATTCTACTTGTTTCTCACTGGTTTTCTTTTTTTCTGTTTTTTCCAAACTGTTTTTGTGCAACACTGCTGGGTTTTCTTTTGCCCCACTTGAATTATCCTGGTATTTTGTGCTTGTTGTGTATATTGTTTATTCAAACCCATGGAAAAAAGCGAGAAAATTGATTTGATGAATTTACATTTATTTGAAATGCAATATTATTCGTCTTTTCTATCACTAGACTAGCTGCTGTGTTCAATATTCTGGTTTGGATAATCAAGGTTCATTTATCTAGTGTTGGACTTGATCTCAAGTCTCTCCAGCCAGTGCTTGCTTGTGCTTTAATTCCTTATACACATCTTTGTGATTTATGCACTTTGCATTATGGAGATGGACTTATGGACTTTTGCATGGCATATGCTACTCAATTTGCCAGAAAATTTCTTACCTCCCATCTCTTTTAAACATCTCTCTGTCCTCCTCCTCCTCCTCTCTGTCTCTGCAACACTCCAGCACTGCACTTTGACGTGAGCTGTTTGCATGACGTTGCTCCAAAGAAGACGTTGTTTTGGCATAGGGAGATGGATTGCGTTGTTTACCCAGTATTTGCCAGCTTTGTTTTGCACTGCATCCTGTTACGGAACTTTATAAGCAGATAATATGAAATCCTTGCTTGAATAAAACCTTTTTCTTTTTCTCCATTTGCAGGGTCCACTTTGAAGCGGCTATGTCTCGGCAAAGAGCGAGGCAGCAGTACGTAGAATAGCACTGTCACACCACAAAATAAAGATTTCAATCTCAAACTCTAATGCAAACTCAGCAGACACAGGTCTCAAGTGTGAATGTGTGTGTTCTCTCAGGGCCTGGAACTGGTCCAGGGGCTTTCAACCAATCACAGCAGCCGCCTGCTGGTGCCACGCCTCCTCCCCATCAGCCTGTGATGGGATTGGCCCAAGCCCAAGCCAACAACAGCAACAACAAGACCGGTGCGTTCGCCGGCACATCTGTGAGTGGCAATGACAGCGACCTGCCGGAGCCGATGGGTGACGGGGACCAGCAGGTCCCCCACATGACCCTCACAGGGTGCCCCGGCCATCTGGGCACCAGCCGGGAGCAGCTCTGTAGTCAGGAGGAGCCTGAACCAAACATGGAGCAGGAAAGAGCTTCAGACGTGAGTTTCATATCGGATTGTTCTTAGTAAATACTCTGCAACCGTTGTTGCCGAGTCAACCGTTCTCACTTCATTGACATGAACTGAAACCATATTGACCATTTTGGTCAATCAATTAATTAAACTTTTTTTTTTTTCTCTCTTTCAGATTACTGAGTCCATGGGCACCAACGACCTGCCTGAGGCCAATCAGGAGCTGTTGGAAAACTGGGCTAGGGACGTCCTCATCGTCTCCCAGATTGGGAGCTCTAACTCTCTGTCCATCAGCGAGGAGGAGTTCTGGGGTCATGATTTGCCCGGGCACGAGCCAGAACTGGTGAGTAGCGGTTGCCAGATAGGAATGAAAGTTCACCAAATCTATGCAGACACTGACCACAATAATTACACAGCTAAAAATAAGATGTTTTTTAAGCCGATTTGACACATTTCTGTTTAAACTAATATGCCACACGATTTCTATGAATAAGATGTGAAGGGCTTGTGTAAAGTTGGAAGCATTAAAAAAAGAAAGTAACTCTTAAAACTAGAAAAATGTTCTTACTACTTTCTTCCTTGGTCAGAACCAAATAATGTGCAGGGTAAAAATGAACTGACTGAGAACACTGTGGGTTAGCCTCACACTCGTCTCTCACCCAGATGTGACCTTTATAAGGCTGAGTGAAAAGACTTAATCATCACCTTTTAATATTGTTGTACAGATATACTTCATTTTGGTTGTGGAGTCTAATGACAGCCGTTGTGTCATCCTAAAGTTGTCATCACTGGTTATCCCGGACATTGAGGAGTGTTTTCCTGCCCTGTGGATGCCAGAGGACTGCAGGTCAGAAGATTCAAGCAGCCCCGACTCTCACTTTCCTCCTCCTCCTCCTCCTCCCAGTCCTCCCAGCAGCATCCAGTCCTCACCTCTCATTTGCGACGAGTGGCCTGAGTTCTTTCTTCCGGCTATCGGAGTCTCTGCCTTTCTTGCCCCTGCCCAGAACGCAGCCGGCCCTTTCCCGTCTCAGACGACCCCGCTGCTCGACCCCAAAGCCAGGTCTCTCTAATCTGAGTAGCTCTTGTGTCTTCCAATCCTGTTACCAAAAAAAAAAGAAACAACTCTCATGTTAGGTCTAGTCAATCCTCTTGTGCATTTACTGTACATATTTAACCAGCATGAATTCAGCCATATGTACATACTCGTCTTTCCATTCCTTTCATTATTTGTTTCATTTGGAGCAACATACCTCATGTCCAAATTGCAGTACATAATCCACAAGTGCAGCCTAATCGCAGTAGTACAATTATAATCAGTCCAATTAGACTAACGAGTGCAGAGTTTTCCCATCGCTTACATACGTACGGTACCTCCCACTGAATGTACATAATGTCCTGTTTATTCATGCTGTGTTTATATGAATGGTTCATGTTTGTGTTGCTCACACCACTTATAGATAAAACCGTTGTGTGTGTATATAAGAATTCCGGTTAGTCTGTACATAGCTCCTGTGTTTGTACAGTTAACATTAGATAATCTGTAGGTTGGTGCTGCAGATATGTGTCTTAATGCAACACCTTATTAGCCACCATCATGCCGTCACTGTGAAGACTTGACGTCCTGGTCACTAGGGCCGGTTGCTTTAATCAGCTCTCTCAGTTCAAGGATAGGTTTCATTCATCGTCAATGAAATGCTTCCAGCACAAACCGCTTGAAAAATATCCTTAAGAGATTTGAATGAACTTGAACTTTATCTTCAGGTGGGAAACAACACCTGTGGGAGTGCCTTGAATTGCAGTTTCAATTTTTTGAAGAAAAGCATTTAGATTCAAAGAAGACACTAGATATTCTACATATGCTTTCACCTTCAAAGATAAATTAGATGATTTCGATAATGAATGTGGATTAATATAGCAAAACATAATTGAACACAATTATTTAATCATATTTGGGGTTCATGATATATCACAGATTGTAAAGAGGGGGAAATGTGGAGGATTTCCTGTGGGAGGGCTCTGCCAACAGCATGAGTCACCTGATCCTGAATGTGCACGGGATGGTGTGGTCTGGGGACATATACTCGAGTATTGTGAAGAAGAGAAAGCTGGCGGTGAAACCATATGAGGAGGAGGGCTGAAGGACTCGGCGTATGAGTCAAAATCATAATCATACCATACCTCTAACTAATGCAATCTGTAGCTTTACATATTGTTGCCTTCGTGGTTCTGACGAGATTACGGTCCGGTGGTTGGTGTTGGATGGATGTGGATGACATGGCGATGTAAGACGCGCTTCAAGAATGTGAAATGTTGAGAACCCACAATTGTCTCACATGTTATTTGTACAATGCTTAGACTTTCTAAATAGATGCTGGCCTTATGAGAACATCTGGCTCATTTAGCTTATTGTATATATAACGGCTGATTCAATTCAAAGATCTCTGTCAAATATAACACAGTTACAGTTTCAGTTATTTCGATGGTACGGCCTCAAAAACACCTTTCCTTTCAATTCTTCTCTTTAATTACATTGTAGTTGTCTCTTACGGTGAATGCATCTGCCTTTCAATACATTGTGCAAAAACAAAAACAGGATCAGTCCAAATTGGTAGAATGCCCCTTTAATATCCTTTAGTTCTTATTTAGATTTTGATTCAGTTTAGTTTTTTGTTACTTTGTTAAATGTTTATACCACATTTTGTTTATTTGAGATGTTTTCCTATGCAGTTGTTTCATTTGTGCTTTACTGAGTAACTCCTGTCTTTGATCTGTTCAGTGCTTGCAGAGAAAGTTAGGTGTATGATTGCTTTTGCCTGCTGTATCACCTGTTTGCCCTGCCATCTCCTTGTCGGTACTCTTTCACAGAAGCTGTACATACTCGACAACGACAATAATAAATCCACTTTTGCTTGACACCATACAGTCCTGGACGTGTCTCCTTACCAGTGCATGCATCAAGTCAAAGTGTTTCTGTGTGTGTATCTCTTTTTCTCTGTAAGTCTTAAAATATATATTCTGTAAATGCATCAAAGGCTTTAAGATAATATACAGAATTACTTGATCCCCCAGCTCCCTAATGAAGTTCATTAAATCATCCCTTCATCAAATGTACCTTTTTCAGGTCAACAAACCAAACTCACTTCTACCTATGGGTGTCAGAGGGGTCTGCTGGTGGTTTTCTCCAGCTGACATAGGGAAAAAGATGGGGCGGGGGGGCTTCTTGTTGTGAGGCAACCGCCCTAAAAGCTTCATATTAAATATTGTTAAAACAAAAAGCCTTAAAAATGCTCTTGTCAAGGAAATTCACCTTAAAGGGACAGTGCATAATATTAATCCCTCATTCTGGTAAATTTTTAGATTTAATTATAAATGTGACCATAAGCTCTCAGGGCAGCATCATGACAGTCCACCATCTTGAAACTACAGCTGCCGGCGAGGGACAAACCACACCAAGGTGTTTTCCTGCGAGTCAGCACAGAGGCGCTGGAGAAGATCAGAGAGAGGCTTTTTGATACACGGAGGCTACCGTAGCTGAAGGAAACAGGGAGGCGCTGGAGTGATCTATGTGTTTGGATGTAATAAACGGTTTCACCATTAGATGGGAGTAATTCGTACACAATGTCACTTCAATGAAATAACTTATTTGACTCGCGGCTGAAATCTCACTTGGTAAATTTGTTTTGGCAAAGTATCGGATCACAGCAACTCCCCACAATGCTCAGTCGCTCTGGTTGACAAAGTCTTTTATCCTAAGTTGAGGAGCCTCCTCCTCTCGGAAAAGTCTTAAGTGGGCTTTATGCTAATTGATCGATGATCATCATATCTCCATGTGTCTGCTCCCTGCTTTCTTCCCCCTCATCAGTATTATACAGATCTGGCAGACTCCAGATCTCCATTGTTCTTCATGACGTGGCCCTCTCTTGGCCCAAGCAGACACCCTCATCTAACCAGTTACACAACCCTCTCAGCTTACATACCTTCATTCTCAGGTGACATTATCATTTTCTTCAGTTTTGCTCCACTGAATTTTTGTGCTTTGATGGAAACTTAATGGACTGTCTACTTTTCAAAACTATTTTTGGTTATTACAAATATAACCCGCATGGGTACCAACCCATTTATGTGATATAAAGAAAAAAAGTTCACCGTGCCACCACATGGGGGCGCACAGCCCATGTTCTCTGTCATGGTCACACAGCACATGCGCGCACACGGTTCCAGACGTTGGGGACGGAACCAAACGAGAAACTGATTGATTACACTATGAGCTGATGAACCTGAGAGATAGTATTTTTTGGATTTTCGAGAGAAAGAGAGAGGAGTTGTTTAGACCATCCTCTAAAGGACTCCGGTAAGCCGACTGCCACACTAGACCTAGCCACACAGAGGCTAGGTCTAGTTGATAGTTGCTATGTAAAAAAAAAACCTTTCATAGCGATACTGTTATTAAACCAATCGGAGTTATAACTCCGTGGCATTTCGTATAACATTGTGAACCGTGAAAACAGTTTTTTTAGAGGATCGCTAAATAAATTAGCACAAGCTAACATTAGCCGCGAGCAACGCTAGTGATATGCTAGCGGTGTTAAGTACCTCTTTTTAATTATAAGTTCTAATTTGAATACTCGTATGGCACTGAATAAGTACAGCCACCTTTGATTTAATCTAAGTTGATTTGACTGCTCTATATCTAACATTTATGCATAGTTATGGATATGTTAGCATAAAAGTGAAGTTTGAATGGATGTAATGTGATTGCATAGAGAGTAATGATATGTTTTCTACACTCTATGTGTAGATTGTTTTTTTAATTACTGGATCAGGAACTGATTCAGACTCCGAGCCGGGGGACGGCTCGGTGGCGAGCTACGAAGGACGAGTGATTAGGACGGTGCACGGTGTGGCCAGCCGTGGGATCTACTCCAAAGAACCTCACCGATCATTGATCTTCACTTGGAGCATAGATAAGAACTTACACACAAGTCTAACCGGGTAGTAAATTGTATAGAATAGAACAGAGTTAAACACAAAACCTTCTAACAAAAAAGGAGGGACACTTTTCTTTGAATTTTTTTATTTTATTTCAAAGTTATCTGAAAGAGCTCTACTTTTGTCAAATTTCCTTTACAAATTTTATCTGTGTAATGCATTAAATTGTCAACTGTTAACTTCACGTTCTCACATTAATATACTCAGCTCTAGACCTAGAGGATGTAGAAGTCACTAGTTAGTATCTTAAGAACTGCTAAGGACGCTACACAAAACACAACTTTTACTGTTTAAAAGCTGATGTAAGCCAGAAGCAAAGTAAATGCTGGTGTATTTACTGGGTGAAGGCTACAAATTAATGGAAGCACTGGTAAACGATGTGAAATATGGACAGAAATTGATGGCTCAAGCAGGAACAACTTACGCCCAAAGTATATTATATCAAGTTTTGCTATCATTTATCTCCTGGGGCCAACTTAACACAAACAACTTAAGTTAGTTGAAGCAACTTCGATTTAGTTTACAAGGCCCTGTATTAAGTGTATTCAGTTTACTCAGTTTAATTAGAAATAATACCTCTATTTCTCTGTATGTTGGAACAAAGTGCTGGAAAAGTGGACCCCCAGTGCGTCGGCCTCTAACTTCTGATAACTGGTTGTTTTGTCTGACATTCTGATGAAATTCCTAGCAGAGAGGGGTAACGTGTATGTGTGTGGGTGTATGTGTGCAAAAGAGTGGAGACAAGCAAGAATTTGCCCTTTGAAAACAAATTACGCAAACCCCAAATGCTGCCCCGCTGTTTGAGTTTAACAGAGACGTTCAGCTGCCAGAGTTGCACTTCGGTGGGAGCCATCATGGCAAGAGGTCTTGTGCAGATCTCAGTCTTCGGGCTGCTGCTGACTTTGGCTGCAACACTACCAAACAAGGTGAGATCTCTCTCTCTCTTTCTCACACACACATATTCACACGCGCACAATAAAAAAGCACTAAAGGAAAGAGCAGAACATTGGAAAGAACCTATAGCAAACCTCTATTCATGCTGTCTCAAGCTCTCGCTGCTCTTGAGGAAACAGATGTGTTATGGTTGTGTTTTGTGTCGAAAGCACAGCTGAAAGTGGCTCATGTGTTGCCTGTGCATATTTGTTTTCAATGCACATTTAAGTCTCAAAAGTCTGGAATTCTGCAGGTGTACGACATGTCATGGGGTTCTGCAACAGTCGGTCAGACTGAGGAGAATGAACTGCCTTTTACAGCTGCACTTAATCCTGATTTTTATTTACATTTTTACTTAAAGCAGTGTCTCACTACTAAGTGACAATAGTGGTTTGTTATATTTTTGCTGAAATTCACAGAGGAATGACTTCACATCTTTATTGTTCCTTAATGTCCTGTTTCTGCTCTTTTGGATAAAGCACATTGTTTTTAAAGGTGCTATATAAATAAAGATCTTTTTCTTAGTATTATTATTATTGTTGTTGTTTTGTTATTGTTATTATTTGGATAATACTTGTTTTTTCGTCCCCCTCCTCCCATCTGTGTGTCGACTTTCTCCGGGTAGCCCGGTTACCTCCCACACTCCAAAAACATGCTTGTTTGAGTCAAGTGGAGCATATAAATTGTCCCTAATTCTGAGACTGAATGGTGTGTGTGTGTCCTGTGACGGCCTGGTGGTGTTTTGCTTGCCTTCACTCTGTGTGAGCTGGAGGCAGACACCAACAGACCTCAGTCACACCATTGAAGTGGTGGGTACAAAGTTGGTAAAATAATATAGATGAAAAGTTTTTCCCCAAGACAGAAGTGTCTTGTTCAAATTGTGCACAGAAAATTAAAGATAAAAATGATAATGACAACATCTTGCAAATAAACAAAAAAAGCACCAGCAGTCCAAAGCAAACATTGAACCACTGCCTCTGCTGAACCAGTGTGACCAGTGGCCTCAAAGGAAACAGGTTCCCAGTTTGACCCTCAGTCCTTAATGAGGGGCTTTTTTTAAGGTCAAGCCAACTCATCCCTTTAAGGTATTTGCACTGAAATGATTTAGGGCAACAGATGACCAGATGGTTTTCCAGTAAAATCAACTACTGCGGGTCCACAGTGCAAGATGAAGTCACTTGTGTAGTGATTAACTTGTTACATTCAGTTGGTCAGTTGCTAGCTGTTTTCTGCAAACCCCAGGGCTGTTAATCATTACATTTTATGCAATCATTACACAGTTTATACTTAATAAAGGTGATGTTTATGGAAAAGGGGTTTAGGCAAATCATAAAATAATCAGAACGGGGTGTTTCTGCAGATTCTGCAATTGGACCAATGAGGTTGCATTAATGCCGCCCACCACAGACTGATCTTTGCTCAGCTGGATGTTAGCCAGCGTGTTTCATTGTGAAATGTGCCTCCTGTGTTTGCTCAGGATGACTGGGACATCTACACATTCCACATCAACTCTACGGTGAGCAGCCGCTACGCCACCACCATCATCACCAGCCGCGTAGCCAATCGCATGGACGAGTCGAAGGAGATCGAGTTCAGCGTCCGCATCCCCAAGAATGCCTTCATCAGCAAATTCAAAATGTGGGTCAGACAAAACACACCTGTCAATAATTACCTTTACTTTCACTTCCTGATCAAGGAAATGAATCAGCAATGTGTGAATACAGAATTCTGTGGAGCCTCCCACCAGTCCCATTAGGCAATATTTTTTATCTTGGGTGAGAAGTGTACAGAATTCACAGTCCATTTCAGAGACAAATCTGACAATATCAGATTGTGTCTAGATCAATACCAGTCAGAAAAGACAGCCCAGAACCTGGACCCAGAGCATGTGTCTGTACATGGAGAAACACTACAAAGTGTGGAAATGCTTGGTAAAGCTGTTTCTCAGCTAAAAATATTCACAGAGATTCCTACGTCCTGCCTAAGGACAGATTTATGAAGTACTGTTAAGTGTTCCCTTCAAATCAATGTTGTCAACTTAGAGACTTTGTCACTTTGTCACAACTTAGAGACTTTGTCACTAATTAAGCGAGTATTCAAAACTTTTAAGTGACTCTTTTTCAAATCCAGCAACTTTAAGAACAAGAACAACATAAGAACAAAAGCAAGTGGATTTCATTTTGGTTCTTGAAGATGTTTCACCCCTCATCCTAAAGGCTTCTTCAGCTTCAAAGTCAAACCCTGTATTGTTCTTTCCCCTCTCAATGAGCAGCAGGGGCTGCCATGCTCCCTCCCTAGTCCCAAAACGTTTACAGTTGCAGTCCGAGCAGGAGATGTTCTGCCCTCTACACTGTTGGCTGTGATTGTACAATTGTGTCTTAAATAACTCAGTGAGGAGGGTTGGTTTTGTGATGTTAAAGAAATTAGTTTTAGTCATATTTAGGGTGTTTTTCACACTTTTTGTCTCTCCCACAACAGCACCCGTTACAATTACACACAGTCAATTATGCAAATTAGGTAATAATGGACAGGTTGAGTCCTTTCTGAAAAGAAATAGTTTTTAAATGGTTTTACACTCCATAACATTACAGACCAGCATCCAGTATATTCAATCAACATTTTGGGAGGACTGTTTAAAATCAGCTGAATGATTTCAACAAAATATGACAAATGCCAATCTTGTTTTAGAGAGTACTGAGACAGCACTATTTAAAGCTGACAAAAGGCATGTGAGGCATGGACATAAGAAAATCGTTAAAGAAGTGTTTGTAGGTTTCAATTGATCTATAAGCCTCACACTGAATTGTGCTGCACCCCAAGGACCAATTTTAGGTCCACTTCTTTTTAACTTTTGCATACTGTCCCTCAGTGCTGTCTTTAGGCATAAAGGCATGGCATAAATTTCCACATTTTTGCAGATGATACACTGCTGTACATTGGTGACACCTGTTCGGATAAGACCAATTAATGCCCTTTGTAACGGTAACCCTTATTCCTATACAATCAAAACAAAACTGTTGTTCTATGGTGATTAAACCAAAAACTCTTCAGACAGGCCAAAGATGAGTTCAAACCAAACAGATGACCTTCAGATAGTTGTAAGGCTACCGGCATTATGGGCATCCTCTCTCTCCTTTACCCTTCTGCACACAAATGAATTCCTTATGGATGACACGATGACTTGCAATAACTTCGTACAAGACAATTGTCTTCTGGCTGCAAGACAAAACCTGATAGGACATAACAGGTTCAGTAGAATTCAGTTGGGTATTTTTGACTTGTCACTGCTGTGGTACAGGATGATCGATGGGCAGGAGTACGATGGAGTTGTGAAAGCCAAGCAAGAAGCTCAGGAACAGTACTCTCAAGCAGTGTCCCGCGGGGAGAGTGCTGGGATTGTCAGGTACGTATCACATTCGCGTGTCAGCCTGGTACCTGGTTGTGACTAGGTCATTTGAGTATTTAGTAAGTAAGTGAATAAGTATTTGATATATGGTACTTACAGTACATTGATCAAACACATCATCACTAAACTTTATTACCTGTAGAGGAATATAGGTTAAATGTAATCCCCCCAACACCACTTATAAAACACGAACACCAGGATCTTGCAAATTCAGGAATTAAAGTTAGTAGTTAGGATTTTTAGAATTACCCTCCAGTCAAATCCCTTTACTAAATTCATTACAATTTGAAGAAATTGAAGAAGATGGACTGAGAATGAGTAAAAAAAAAAAAAACAGTAATAAAATCCCAAAAACACACACACACACACACACACACACATATATATATACATACAGTCAGACTGTTTCATTTTAACTTGCTAGAGACAGTGTGGAGACCACTGCTTTGTTGTGTATGTTGCAGTTCTGTAGGAAGAACCCTGGAGGAATTCAAGACCTCTGTGACTGTGGCCGCTCACAAGAAAGTCACCTTCGAGCTCACATATGAAGAACTATTGAAACGCAAGCTTGGAAAGTACGAGCTGCAAATCCACGCCCGGCCCATGCAGCCTGTCAGTGACTTCAAGGTGCCTCTGCTCTGTTGGGAGCTGCTCAGACATGATCCAGTCCTGTGGGTACAAAGCTCTGCACGGTTTCGGCCTCTTTTAACGTTTTTCTCTCTCAACTTCAGATCGATGTGACCATTAAAGAGGAAGCTGGCATCAGTTTCATCGAGGTGCAAGGAGGACTGAGCACCAATGAAAACGCCATCACCAAAACACATGCAGGAACACAGGTACAACATGTATCTATACATCATCTTAACTGCGTGTTTGTTAAAGGGGGCATATTATGCAAATCTCTCTATTGAATTGATTTAAGGCCCCAATATGCTTCAGCGTTTTGGGGAGTGCCGCAGACAGATTTGAGCAGAGAAAATTTGCGCCAACGGCGAGTTGGTTGTGCATGCACCCCACTGGACTCGCCACACCACTAGGTGGAGTCTACAAAAACCCTGTTGACAACGTGGGAGAGCTCAGTTTGTTTTGAAGCAGCGAAATGCTATGAATCTGTGTTTAAGTATGGTGATAAAACATCCACTTTTGCCCGGACATGTCCTCTTTTAATGATGTGTGAATTCATTAAAATGTCTGATTTTCATTTGACTTGTGCTTTGCACAGGCTGTCCTGGGTGTGGTCCTACCACTGGGGAGAGAGAGAGACAGAGAGAGAGAGAGAGAGAGAGAGAGAGAGAGACCGTAGTAGACATCGCTTTTGACCCAGTAGCACCCCACCCCAATTAATCAATTCAAAATATAGTCACCATCAATACATATATCATTTATTATATATGTTTGTCTATTTTAAGCCTATTTTAAGATGATGCTCCTCTTCTTCTGCTCTGGGGGGCAGAGACTTGTACCGCCCCCCTGTGGTTGGGCAGAACATTACAGAGGTGGTGCAGAAACATGCTGGAGGCTCGGTCTGTGCCACGCAGAAGGCACAGACGCTGGCGCGGGTGAATACTGTGGACTTTAGTTTTCTATATTTGTGTATCCAGAGTGCCTCCCGACCCCTTAAATGTCAGTTTCGACCATTAAGTGCCGTGGTTTTGATTTTTTGATTTCTGTCTCGTTACGTAACAAGGATGTTGATTTGTGTTTTCCCATAAATCCATAAACCTCAGCTGCTGGAGCAATTCTGCCATTTTCTTATCTTCACTTGTGTGAAGATCATCTTCACTGCCTCACCGCTAGACTGTCTGTAGCCTGGCACTAGACTATTGCATCAGAGGTGGGCGGGGCTTGAAGAGCTCATTAGCATTTAAAGGGAAAGGCACCGAGCGAGTGTGATAAGAACCCGGCTGTGCTCAATCGTTAAGCTTTTCTGAACAAAACATGTTTCTGTACTATCATTGCTTTCTCTACATTACATCATTACATCAAGAGGTTCCGATACGATCCATATATGAGCATATTATGTTTCCCTCAATATGTTTTATTGAACATCAACAGTACTGTTTGTGCTGTTTTCATTTTTTCAGTGAGCAGGGTACAGGCTACATCTACTACACATGTCGATCACACTGGGATAAATTTCAGACCATCTATAAGGAGTAGTGCAGGAGTTCCTGTGTCAGAGTCAATCGTTCCAATTTCAGAACCCTATCCCATTGGTTATCTTCAATATGTCTGGGATCCTATTCGCTTTAATGTCCTCATCTTGCCCACTTTGTATCCAGCAGTAGGTGTGTTTCCATTACCCGTAGAAATGTGCAAATCTAAATATCACATCAGATACCTGAACTACTATTACTACTACTATTACCTCAAAGTGGATTTTTACCAGAGGAGGTTTTCCAAAACTGATGTGATGTTGCATGAAGACTTAGAGTTACGATTTCAGAATCATTTATTTTATTTTGCGAAAATCTGTAATGAAAATGCAGGGGTCTGGAATTGAGTCCAACATAGAACACATACACACACACATACACATGCACACACACATCAATTGTTCTCATAATCACTCCTTAGGGCAATTTTAGAGTCTGCAGTCAAACGTAAGACATGTTTTTGTACTATGGGAGGAAACCACATCAGTCAAAAAAACATCCAGTTAAGGGGAAAATACTCACCAAACTGCTGATTTGCCCCTCAAAGAAGTACCTCAATCAATCGATATATAATCATGCACTAGTAGAAAAGGCCAAATGCACGTGACTATTGTGTTGCATTTCATCTTTACAATGCATATTTCATAATGCATATATAAAGATGCATCTTAAACAATATACAAGGATGTTGCTTGGCCCACAAGTCCCCTCTCAGTTCCTCTCAGGACTAAATGACCTTAAGTGTCACTGTTTTTCTGCTACAAAAAATCTGATGCAACATCAGCAGAGCATGAAAACACATTTCTTTTGATCTCTCTTTGCTTTTTTTTTTTTTTTGCAAGACACATCAGGGGGTGGATCAAAACCTTTGGAAGGGCAGCTGTGACCCACAGACCCCATATTTGTCATGTTTTTGTTCACACAAAGCAAAACCAAAGTCATCCTGTATCTGTTGACTCACACACATCTGTCCAAATCAAACGCCAGAATGGCAAACTAAGCTGTGTTGTACCAGTGGAAATAAGGAGAATGCATGTTATGACATTTAATAAAAAAATTAAGCACACATAAACCTGATTCCTCCTGTTTTCAGGCATGGATTTATTACTACCCAACTGTGGAACAACAGAAAACCTGCGCCAGCTGTGGGGAACAAGGTGTGAACGGAGACCTCGTCATTGTTTATGACGTCAACAGGGATAAGCCATTGGGGGAAATCAAGGTAGAGCAAGAGTTTATTTCCTAAAGACCGACTTCATGTCTACATTCTACTTGTCACAGTAATAAGTTTTGGAAAACTATTGTAAATCTAGCTATGATAAAAGAAAGCACTATTGTGTTGAAAAAAACAACGAGCACATGGTCCTTTATCACACACATTATTTTGCATGATGATGATTTACCATTAATATTTTTTCATCATTTTGTTGTTAATTGATTGTGAATATGCAGTTGATTTACTTAATGTGAAGAAGACAAAACCTAACAGTGGGGGACCAAACTAGTAACAAACTAGTGAACTAAATAAAATTCAATACACAATTTTATATATACATGTATGTATATCTGTGTGTGTATAAAAAAAATAAATGATGATATCACTTTGAACAATTATCCTGCAGGAATAAATAAAGTACTTTATTTATTTATTATTACTTTGCTTTATTTACTTATCTTTTGTTACGCTATCTATTAAACACAACCAAACTTTATAATGGAAAACTGCATGGTCTTAACTATCATGGAGGAAAAAGGGGGGGAGGGGAGGAATAAATAAAGAACTGAGATCGTAATTCACATCCATGTTCTCATGAACATGCAATGTGAGTAAAAATTTGTAGTTAATGGCCAAGTAAATTATGGTCATGCAGAATATGGTTTTAATAAGTAGTTGTGAATAATAGACAATCTGGTAGAGCAGCTGGTTAAAGGTGAACATGTGTTTCTCCAGCTAAATAGTCAGTGATGTTTTCTGACCCACCACACCTTCTCTTTACTCTCTTTAAGCACTCAGCGGGATACTTTGTTCATCACTTCGCTCCCTCTAATCTCCCCCGTTTACCAAAAAACACCGTCTTCGTCATCGATCAAAGTGGCTCGATGAGTGGAAATAAGATACGGCAGGTGAGAGAATCTGCTTGTGATGGTTTGTTCTTGTTGCGTGAGAGCCCTTAACTTTTTTTTGGCAGTTGAACAGTTTGTTGTGGCTATGATTTGCTTCACAAACACTCTAATTCATTACAGGCTTTATTGCCATTCATCCTTCATTCACTCTTCTTACACAATATTTCTTCTTTGCCCAGACCCGGTCAGCTTTGCTCCGTATCCTCAGTGATCTTGCAGAGGATGATTTCTTTGGTCTCATCACTTTTGATGGAAGAATCTCTCACTGGAAGAGAGAACTTGTTCAGGCTACCCCTGCAAACGTGCAGAGTGCCAAAAGATTTGCACAGAATATCCATGAAAGAGGAGGTAAGGAGTTTGATGAAGGTCTTTCGAGGCAATGTATGCAAAAAAGTTTTTATTGAATCTTGGCTCACTTGCTATCAGTAACTAAGTGAATGAACGTTGAAGTTTCTGTCATTGTCTCTGCTCCTGGTTCTATTGGTATGCCTTAAAACGGAACTATGAATGGGCCTGTAAAACAAATATTCAACAAAAAAAATCCAACTTTTTCCAAGTTCCCTTTAGAATAGATGTGAACTTTTGACTACTTAGTGGCAGTAATAAAATATTTTATCTTTCGATTTCTTCAGCCACCAACATTAACGATGCAGTGCTGGCAGGAGCACTCATGCTAAATGCTCATCCCCGAGAAGGTTCAGCATCCATCCTCATCCTTCTCACCGATGGAGACCCAACCACAGGTCACACTAAACTACAGACACACACACAGGGGCACAACTACTATAGCAACACATTGAATAATTTCTGAAGGATGTCATTATTATCCCCTATCGTTACTTAAATCAGACTAAGTCTGTTTGTACTGTGTGAAGAATTGTGAACTCAGTTGTCCTTTTTAAACAACATCTTGTGTCTTTGCAGGAGTGACAAATCCCACAGAAATTCAGTCAAATGTGAAAGAGGCTATCGCAAACAAATTCCCCCTCTACTGTCTCGGGTTTGGCTATGATGTGAGTTTCGACTTCCTGGAGAAGATGTCACTGCAGAACAACGGGGTGGCAAAACGCATCTACGAAGACTCTGATGCTGATTTACAGCTGAAGGTAACTTTCACATCTGCAGTTTGGATGGATGGATAGATGGATAGATAGATAATCTCTCTTTGAGGTGTTGGCAAAACCAGATATTTGAGGACTTTGTATCAGCCTCTGAATATTTTCAGACATTTTATAGACCAAACAACTGTCAGACTAAATGGCCAGATTAAATGAAATTCTAACCTGAATACAATTTAGTTCCTTTAGTTGTAGCTTTGATGAGACCTAAAGAGGTTCAGTGAAGGAGCAACTGTGTAGCAGAGATATTGAACTATTAGCAGTCAGTATGAGCCATCTCAGACCATCTCAGGTTTCAAAGCACCTCGTGCCCAGGTTGTGGGGGACCTACGTTGGGTGAATGATCTCAATCAACATCTCCTCAGATTCGATCAACCATCCTCTCCTCCATCCACACGTCTGTATACCCCTGTCCTGGTCCTGGCCCCACTCCCTTGGTCCTTCACACCCTCCACACCCTTACACAGCTGCAAGCACTTTTCCACCCCACCAGCATATAGACCCCCTGTCCATTCCTGTCCTTCACATCAGCCCAGGTGAGAAGTGAACTAAGAAGATCAAAGACAGGAAGGTGCATGGACCAGACGGCATCAGCTCCAGGCTCCTTAAGTCATGCACAGACGAACTGTGTGGAGCTCTGGAGCATGTATTCAACCTACGCCTAAGCTGAGGGCAGTACCACAGCTCTGGAAGACCTCCTGCATGGCCCCAGTGCCCAAGTCACCTCAAGCTAAAGACTCTAACAGCTTGAGGCCAGTGGCTCACATGTCCCATCTTATGAAGACGGGGGATCTTCACTGGAGAGACAGGTCTTGGGCCACCTCAGCACCATGCTGGGCTCAGAGATGGACCCGCTGCAGTTCACCTACAGTGCTGGCACAGGGGTAGAGGACACAGTCACCTACACAGTTCACCTCTCATCTGGAGTAACTCAGCAGCACAGTGAGAATCTTACTCCTTGACGTTTCCAGTGCATTTCACACCATACAGCCGCGGCTTTTGAGGGACAAGCTGGAGATGGCAGGAGTTAGCTTTGACCTGGTAGAGTGGATCCTGGACTAACAGACCGACCTCAGTTTGTAAGGAGTGATTGTCTTGACGTCCGTACATGCAGCGTATGGGTCTCCCTGGGCACAGTCCTATCCCCTTCCTCCTCACCCTCTTCACTGCAGTCTTCAGATACAACAGAGATGGCTGTTTCCTGCAGAAGTTCTCTGATTACTCTGCCCTTGTCAGCCTCATCACCAATGACGGCAACGCAGAGTTTAGAAGACTGACGCAGGACTTTGTGGATTTGTGCCAGCTCATCTCCTCAGTGCAAGTAAGACCAAGGAGATGGTGGGGGACTTCCACAGATGCCAGACTACTGCCCATGTTCTGGCTCAATGTCAGGGAACAGACATTGAGTGAGTGGACTGCTACAAGTATCTGGGTGTTTACCTGAACCACAAACTCCACTGCCCTCCCAACACAGATGCACTGTACAGGAGTGTTCAGAGCAGGCTCTACCTCAGGGGTGTCAAACTCAAATACTCAGTGGACCAAAATGTAAAACTTGAACAAAGTCGTGGGCCAGCATTCAACAAATTAACCTTTTAATATGGACCCAAACAAGCTTTAACATTTAACATTGCTTTAACATTGAATATGGAACAAGCAACATTTATTACTATACAATATATAACTTAATAGTCCAGATATGCACAATCGAATAAAAAAAGCACCAATGACATTCATTTATTAAATAAAATTTAAATAATAACATTTTTTAAAATAAAACAACAATAATAAAGAAATCAACCATTCAAGCCCATGTCTTGGAGTAGCAAGAAAAAGTGCATAAAGAAACGTTAATTATTGCTCAGTTTGCTACACACTGATCTAATCTGATGTGCTCAAGCCAGATACCTGGCATCTCTTCTTGGATGATAGTTCATCAATGTCTGGGCTCAGGCTTTGAGCTGAGGAAATCCTCAGTATCGAGCGAAGGTGTTCATCAGCCAGACGTCTCCTGTGAGATGTTTTGGTCATCTTCATCAAGGAGAAAAGTTGCTCACAAAGATAAGTGCTGCTGAACATGGAGAGCATCTGAGCAGCTTGGGTGCGGAGCTGAGGCATTGTGTCAGGGATGAACTATGGAAACAGTGCGGAGCATCATACTTTGATTTCAGCGTGTCATTACACTGGAGCTCAATTAGCTCCATTTGGAGGTTGGTTGGTGCGTTTTCCACATTAACTGCGAAGGGATTGCTGAGCAGTTCAAACCTACATTTCTGGACATCAATGTCGGCAAATCGCCGGCTAAACTCAGCGCCGAGTACACCGTGATGATGCGCCCCCGCCCCTGAAGCTGCAGGTTCAGTGCATTGAGAAGGCTCGAGATGTCACACAGAAAGGCCAGCTCACACAGAAACTTTTTCTCCCGAAGCTCTGCTGTGTCCTTCCCTTTGCTTTCCAGAAACTGACATATTTCCTCATGCAGCTCGTAACATCTGTTCAGTACTTTTCCTCGGCTCAACCATCTCACCTCTATGTGATACGGCACGTCTGCGTATTCCAAACCACACTCCTCCAGAAAAGAATAAACTGGCGGTGATTCAGACCTTTAGCTCTTATAAAGTTAGCTACCTGTGTTACTGTGGTCATAATATGTTCCATCTTTAGGGCTTTGCCACACAGTGATTCCTGATGTATGATGCAGTGATAAACAGTTAGCTCACCTAAACAGTTAGCTCACCTGCACAGTTCTCCTCCTGCATCTTCTCCCGGACCCTGCCCACCTTTCCACTTGTTTTACCGCACATCGCTGGCGCACCATCTGTCGTTAATCCCACGAGTTTATCCCACGGCAGCTTTATTTCAGTTACGCATTTGGAAACCTCCTCAAAGATTTCCTTTCCTGTGGTTGTGCCATGAATTGATTTGAATCCCAATAGCTCCTCCGTAACACACATATTTGAGTCCACTCCACGGATGAAGACTGACAGCTGAGCAGTATCAGATGCGTCGCTGCTCTCATCCACAGCAATGGAGAATGCAACGAAATCTTTTCCCTTTTCCAAAAGCTGGTCATACAGATTGGTGGCGAGATCACATGTGCGATCAGCTACTGTGTTTCTGCTCAGGCTCACGTTTGAAAAGGCTTACTTTTTCTCTGGGCACACGATGTCACAAACTTTCAACATGCACTTTTTCACAAAGTCTCCCTCATTAAAGGGCCGGGCTGATTTTGCGATCTCTGCGGCCACAATATAACTAGCCTTTACAGCAGCCTCACTTTGTGATGTGGCTTTTTTGAACATATTCTGTTGTGAAACCAAATTTCTTTTCATCTCCTCCACTTTCTGGCTCCTTTGAGTCATGTCCAGGTCCTTGTACTTGTCATGGTGTTTTGTTTCATAGTGTCGTCGAATGTTGTACTCCTTAGTTATAGCCACGTTGACTCCACAAATCAGACAAACGGGTCTGTCTTTTACATATGTAGACAGATATTCTGTCTCCCACCTGTCCAGAAAATTCCTGTTGTCGCTATGACTTCTGTCACAGAGGTGACAGGAGACTGTGGTCTTTTGGAGTGAGGGAGACACCATCTATGACTCTTAAGGTAGCATCTGCCATCCTGTATGGTGTGGTCTGCTGGCACAGCAGCATCACATAGAGGGAGAGGAAGAAACTGGACAAGATCATCAAGAAGTCCAGCTCTGTCCTGGGCTGTCCTCTGGTCAGTGCAGGAGGAGGGGGGCAGAAGGGTCCTGGCTGAGATCAGATCTATACTGGACCAGGAGTCTCACCCCCTGCAGGACACTGTCCGCTCTGGAGAGCTGCTTCAGCGACAGACTGATTCACCCTCTCTTTCCTTCCTGCTGCTGTCAGACTCTACAATCAACACTGTTAGCTCTATTTCATGTTTATCTATTTGTATTTTATTATACTCTACTCTCAATCATCCTATGCAATCAATATGCTGCTGTAACAATGAAATTCCCCCATTGTGGGACAATTAAAGCTCTTCTTATTCTTATTCTTATATATATTACTGCTCTATATGTATTCAGTGCTGATGAAAGATGGAATGAGTAGAGACATAGGTGAGAGAGGTTTTCAGCGGTCTCATTGTAGTTCTTTTCCATCCTTTTCCACCCTTAATAGTTTCTTCCATCGACTACAGTATAACCCTAACTTTAACCCTGATCAACAGCTAACCCAATGTCACTGCATGTTTACATTGTGTCCACAGGGTTTCTACGAAGAGGTGGCCACTCCTCTGCTGAAAGATGTGACAATGATTTATAATGGCGGGACTAACCTGACGCAGACAACCTTCAATCACTACTACAACGGCTCTGAGATCGTGGTGGCTGGACAGATCACTGACAACAACATCGAAACGTTCAGACCAGAAGTTGTGGCCATTTCAGTGAGTATGCATCCACTACAGCTGTAATAACCAATGTTCCTTGTAATAATTTATCTTGCGTAATTAAATTATCTTGTGTCTGGGACTTCAACGAAATGAACTGAGCCCATAACATCTGCGGAACTGAATCCTTCCTAATTGATTTAACTGTTTGTTTCACTGTAATTATGTGTGAGGCTAAAGCTTCATGTGGTCCTGCACCGCTTTCCTTTTCTTCTTAACACAAGTACATAAGCCACAACCCTAACCCACAACACTTTTTGGCAACACTAAAGCAAAGCTGGGTGGGCAATGTGTACAAAAAACAAAGATGATGCACTGGGCACTACTTTCTGTATAACCCATATAGCTACCATTTGTTTTCCTAACACATTTTTTTAAATGATTTTGGCCCAGTACAACCTTGAGATTCAGTTGCTCTTGCAATATGTCTTCTTTTGTCCCCTTTTTATTATAATAAAAAAATATATTTTTACAACAGACCCGGAATCGGATAGTGTTTTCTGACAACACCACTGTGGAATCATCTGATGCAGAGTCCGACCGCATCGAACGGGTTTGGGCTTATCTGACTGTCAAACAGCTTCTGGATAAGGAGTGAGTTTTCCCTCTTTTTCAGATTATTATCAGCCTACTTCTATTTAGTCAGTAAGCTCTCAAATTTACATTGAGAATTTCAGTCTACTTTCAATTGAAGTTGAATTCAATTCTGATGTGAATTTAAGGAAGTGAGGGAAAACAAAGAATTATTTAGGTGTAGTATTTAGCAATGAATATTTTTGGAAGCAATACTGTTATGACATTTGTAAAGATTAAAATTGTATTTACAAGTGTTATTCCCAATCATCTTTTTATTTACTCTAACAACTCTTCATATCCTAGAGTGTTTTTACTTAAATTCTTCAAAATCACTGCTAAACAACTCTCTCTCTCTCAATTTGAGAGATTTGTTGCTGCAGTATTTTGTCTTCAGAACTGATATTCCTACGACTTTTTATCATTTTATTGAGAGGTGAAGTTGAGACAGCTGGAAGTAATTTCAGAATTTAATGAAATGGTTGTATTTTGAAGAAAAGTATACATCAGATGAATAAGTTCTTACTATTGTGGTGATTGTGGAATTTCCTTTGGATTGCATTAGGCTGCAGCTATCTGGAGCGGAGAAGAAGGATGCAAAGGACGAAGCCCTGAGGCTGTCTCTGAAGTTCAACTTTGTGACGCCCCTCACATCCATGGTTGTCACCAAGCCTCAGGGAGAGGACGTGCTCCACAAACCCAAAGAGGGCAAACCGCCTCTGATGGACCGGCATGGGTCTTTCGGGGTAGCTGGGGTTTTGCCACAGGGTGGGTGCACACAGACCCAAACACTCCAATTTTATTCAGTTAAAAAATTCAAACCAAATAGTATCTCCATCCATCCCCCAACAACATTAATCTGAATGAACACTGGGCAAGAGAGGTGAAACTATGGGGCAATTTTAGGATCAGACCTATTCGACCTGTTCAGTCGAGTGGTCTACTATAGTGTATATAAACAGCTACAGAGAGGAGCCGAAGATAATGTGGGACACATATGGCTCCAATACATGTATCTTTTTTATTACAGCGTAACTGTCAATAATTTCTAGAAGAAAAAAAAAGTTTAATATATATTCATTTTTAGTCATGCTATGATGTGTTTCAGGGAGGCTTGAGCAGCATTTAATATCACGCAGAGCCTTCTATTTTAGCCTGATTTTGCAATTAAAAATGGTCTGCTTGTTGGTAAACAATTTTGTATTCAGTATTTTAATAAAAATCTTATTTCTGTAATAATGCAATTGTTACTAATTGTTGTTTAACACTTTAAACAACAATTCAAGCTGTTAAAACCTTCAAACGCTTAAATGATCAACCCCAGAACCACAGCAACCAATGTAAACATTATGGCACCTTTTTAATTTTTGCCAATTTGTTCACAATTTCCCCAATATACTGGCATTAAACAATAATAGGGATACAGAGCTGTTCGCCCACTGCATGCATTGTCTTTAGCAGAAATGATCTGTCCCTAAATGATGAAACACATCACCCCCCATTTTTTAAATGTAGTATATGTTAATATTACATCCATGCATTAGTTATTGTTATTTATAGCATCAATCAACATTTATAGCCATTGCTATTATCAACAGTAATCAAAAGTAGGTGTTTCATTTCTTAATTCCATAACTTCACTAAAATATTCAAAAGACACAAAACATTAATCAAGCTAAAATGTAATGATAAATATGTATGTCACTATTTAAACTGCCTTAATGATAGAAATATAAAAAGGAACTTCCTTAGTCCTTCCTACACATTTGATGCAGTTAATATGAACTAACGAGTCCCTGCCTGACATTTATTGAAAGTACATAACTTAATAAAACTCTCGATAAATACTTAATAAAATGCAGTGTGACTTACTTAACTGGACAGTATTTTTGACATCCTTGAATCCCACTTGTGGGGATTCACAAATGTTAGGATGATAGGATGATGGGAGGTAGTGTGATTCATGATTTAGAGTTGTTTTATAACAACTCTAAATCATAAATTAATAAATTTGTCAACATCAGATACATTCTGATGGACAGTTATTAACTGACTGCCATATGTTTTTGTCTCTTTAGGTGGAGCAGGGCGACTACTGTCACCACAAGGTCTGCCAGGTCTGCAAGGTAGAACACACTCAGGTGAGCAAATAGCCATGAAAACAAACATATAGCGTTCAGTGTCTGTCAATGATTTTGACAAAAATACAAAGTTGGCGATTGGTCTGCAGTTACTTATTACTGAAGCATCCAGATTCTGCTTTTTTGAAAGAGATTTGATTACTGCAGTTTTCAGGGCCCTGGGTAGCTGTCAAAAACACAATTAAAGACATTTTTCAACAAGCTTGGGGGCAGAATATTAAGGCAGCAGGTATTTTAAATTCTGAACCGTTTGTGTCAGGTCTATTGGCTGAAATTTTTTGAGATTTCTAGAAAACTGAGGACGAAATGGTACCATAACCATCTTGCCTGTGAAGGATCCACATGTTGTTTGTCTTATCCTCTGAATACTGTCTGTAAGAAAGACTGCAAAGTCCTTGTATGACTTGTTGGATAGCAGTTCAGGAGGAACAGATTCTAGAGAATAAGATCTTCCCTTTCCCTCTTCTTTCAATTTTTGGTTTGAGAGATGAAGATCCTTTGCTAAAATTAATAGAATACAGTAATAATCAGAAAGAGCAACAACACTCACTGTAACATCAGAAATGTTTAGACCCTTGGAAATAATTAGACCTAATATGTGGCCCTTGGTATGTGTAGGATCTGTTGCAAGTTGCAAGATATCCATAGTATTTAAGAGTTAATGAATGTTAAATCACCCACTGGAATCACAGTCAGACTCAATGCAGATGATAAAAAGTATTTTGCAGTATTTTTACATCATCAAAAAACAGTGCATTATATTTTGGAAGCCTATAGATGGTTAGTAATATTACAAGACAGAAGGCTCCACCTCCTTTTCTTATCCACTTGAGCTTCACTTACGAAACTGTTCAAGTTAGGAGGCGCTGGCTGACCAAGTCTCAGTTAAGAACATAAAATCAAGGTGGTTCTGTACAATGTAATCATTGATAAAGAATGATTTGCGTGCTAATGAGCTAACATTTAATAATGCCAGATTGTATACGTTTAGAAACAGTATCTATACTGTGGACTGACTGTAGCTGACATGGAATCAGTGTTGAATTTGACCTTCTCCTGTTTCTTGGCAATTCAGACATTCCAATAATAACATAAACGTCCTTAACCGAAGAAGCTACCAGTAGACTGGGCCCCAACCTTCGGGATTAGTCAAGAGTGACATCTTCAAGTTGCTTTCACACCAGAGGCGACAGATGCAAACTGAGCAGCAACTCTACATTTGAAATCAATGTAAATGGCATGATGACACGCAGACTTAAATTGGGTGGTGTGAATGACGCATCTGAAGTATCTAGAGCGTCTAGTCACTTGACCATTCACACCAAAAGTGACAGACACAAAAATAAAAGCTTGAGTGGCTGATTTCATGCCACTCGACCATTTCGGTAAAATCACCTTCAGACGTGCTTGACGCTTAAAAAAAAACCTGCTCATTTCAGAGTTGTGATTCCCTCTGTGGTTTGTTTTACTATGTTACTGACTGTAGTGACTGTAGTGACACCGCTGATGTTGGTGTCCAAGTCGACTTTAGCTAAAGGCCCTTGAACTGCGCTCCAGTTGGCCTGTGGTACTGCTGTAACTGGCTGTCCTCCAGATGGAGGTCCTGGATGACAGCCCTTGAACCACATATATATATATATATATATATATATATGTATATATATATATATATATATATATACATATATATATATGTGTGTGCATATATATTTGCAGCTGGATAGTGTAGTGCACAGTGATGCGCACTACCATGTGGGTAGTGCAGCTTAGGGCCAGCAACATCCAGTGAGGATCCTTAAGCAAGATCCCTAATGCTATCAGTCCTACCTGCTAGCAGGCTGTTGACCCGGACGTGACCCTGGTCAACAAGGTCCGCGTCACGTGCCAGGGAACCAGGGCGTCCTGATGAGAAATGGGCTACTGGAACAAACCATAGATGGACGAGGTCAGAAAACATGGGACTGCTGGAATGCTGCTACACAAGCAAGCCTTACGAGTGTGGATACATTCAGCGAATGTGGGAGCAATGGGTACTTCACAGCTGTTAGCTCAGTGTTCCAACGTCCGCAACCGGAAACTCCTATCACAACTAGAGATGAGATGAGGATGAGGATGAGATACAACAACGACGCTTCGACAAGGGGGACTCAGGACGCACACATGGATACTGGAATGTCTAGAATTGTACAAGATGAACAGGAACCTAAGGACCTTCATCCAGAACTCGATGGGAATGTGGAAGACAACCCTAGAAGTTGACTCAAAGCCAATTGCCAAAGTCAACTTCAGATGTGGCAAATACCAAGGAGATGCACTATCACCACTGCTGTTCTGCATAGGCCTGAATCCACTCAGCCAGATCATCACAAAGAGTGGTTACAGTTAATCAGTCACCTACTGTACATGACATCAAGCTGTATGTGAGGAATGAGTGAGAAATCGACTCACTAGTCCACACCACCAGGATCTACAGCAATGACATAGGGATGTCATTCGGATTGGACATATGTGGCCGGATGAGAGGCAAGATAACCAGAACTGAGGAGGTCGACCTAGCAGAGGGAAAAATAAGTGATATCCAAGACAGCTACAAGTACCTTGGTATCCCATAGGCCAATGGAAATCATGAGGAGGCCACAAGGAAGTCAGTCACAACCAAATACCTCCAGAGAGTAAGTCAAGTCCTCAAGAGTCAGCTGAACGGCAAGAACAAGGTCTGAGCTATCAACATGTATGCAGTCATCAAGACTGCAGATATCTGACAACTGGTAGTCATCAGATACCCCGCTTGCCGAAGGAAGAGATAGAATCCATGGATATCAAGACAAGGAAGCTCCTCACCATGTATGGAGGTTCCTCCTGAAATCCACTGAGACTGTACACTAAATGGAAAGGAGGAAGCGAGAACTCGTGAGCATCAAGGCCACGATCCAGGATGAAAAATCCAAGAGTACATCAAGCAAATGGCCTCAACCGATGATGTGCTAAGTGTATTCCTCAGTCAACTAAAACCCGATGAAAGTGCAGAGGAGGAGGAGCAGACAACATGGAAACACAAACCCCAGCACAGTACCACCTTAAGATTGAGTGGATGATATTGGGAAGACCTACCAGTGGCTGGAAAGGGCTGGACTGACAGACAGTACAGAGGCACTAGTCATGGCAGCTCAAGAACAGGCCGTAGATACGAGAGCCATAGAGGCGAGGATCTACCAGAGGAAATCAGATCCAAGGTGCAGACTATGCAAAAAAGGCCCTGAGACAGTCCAGTGCATAGTGGCAGGGTGTAAGATACTTGCCGGGTCAGCATACATGGAGAGGCACAACCGGGTGGCAGGAATAGTTTACAGAAACATCTGTGCCCAATATGGAATAGAAGTACCCAAATCCCAATGGGCCACACCACAGAAGGTGGCTGAAAACAGCAGAGCCAAGGTCCTGTGGGATGTGAGCTTCCAGACTGATAAACAGCTCCTGGCTGAGACAGACATAGTGGTGGTGGAAGAAGACGGTGGTAGATGTGGAGATACCAGCTGATGCCATCATCAGGAAGAAGGAACACAAAAAGGCTGAAAAGCACCAAGGATTTTAATTTTTTTTTTTTTTTAGAACTTTAACCTCCAAAAACTTCTTAGTTGTCATGAAAACTCCAGATTTCAGTTACTATGTGGCCATTTCAGAAATGCTTGGTTCTGGGTGCTGCTTTCCACTGGTTGGCTTGTTCAGTGGAGAATTCCTCAAAGGTGGACCAAGATTAGTCTGTCCCGCCCCCCACTAATTACCTTACTCACCTGCACTGCTGAATCACACTTGTGCAGATTCAAGAATGATAGAATGATTGGATGATTCATGAATTTTTGGGTGTTTTTTGTCAACATCAGAAGCACTGTGAAACACAGTCGTTAACTGACTTTAATAGTCTGCCATATTTTTTGTCTTGAGTTGTAGCACTTCCAGCGCCACCAATGTTTATGGCAAACCCAAATGCAAGAAACGGAGCTCGTGATGTGGTCAGCTCGAGAACAGGTGATTAGCATCTCCTCCTTTGTGTATTTAAGTTAGTGTTGAGACGTGGTAGCAAAGCTAAAACTTAATTGCATGATTTGGTATCTTATTCTGTTAAAACAATGTCAACAGCATGAATTATATATTATAATTATATTTTATATAGCAAAAATTTAAAGTTCTTATTTTTTCTTCCCCATTCTTAACATAACCTACCTGACCCTAACTTAATTAACTTATCGTTAATTAGGTTATGGTTATAACCTAATTAATGGCTTTCCCAAACGAGATCCACCACTGTTCCATCATCTGTTTACTGGGTTGGGAATTGTTGTGTAGCCTGTCATTACTTACTGTAAGACCTGCAGTTTTGCATATGGAATTCATGTGACTTCCTGAAGAAAACTGATTTATTGATTTTCTTTTAATCATCTGGGTTACTTGACATAGACCACAGACAAAGAATGCAGGAGTCAGGTAAGAGACTGAACTCTCAATTTCAAATTCAAAGTAATTGAGTAGTCGCAAGATTTTAACTACACTTGGTTTACACACAGAGAGTTGATGATTAAGTGCATACTGTCCTCTGTACCAGCCCCAGGAAGAGCTCCACAACATATATTTTTTCTTTTTCAACTTTTTTTGTCTTTGTCTCTGCACAAAATACACTAATGTCAAGCAGAGCTTTTCCACAGCTACTATTGACAATTAGTGTTATGCCCCAATTATGTACAAACTCATGCGGGGCCGTGATGAATCATGGGTAATGATTGATCTAGTCTGACATGAATATTGTGTAGCAGGGACATCCATAGCGTGTTCTGTTTCTCTCTATCAGTGGTTCTCAACCTTTTTTCTAATATGCACACATAGACTGTATATGAAATATGGACAGAGTCGTCCGGTCTGAAAAGTGAAGGCAACATGAAAGTGACTACACCAGTGAGATCCTGGCTACAAAACTCTCATTTTCAATCATGAAATGTTAATTCATTGCATTTTTATCACAACACATAATGGTTTCAACAGTTAAAATTTCTCATGTGAGGCTGTGATCTGATGATCAATTTGAAAATGATTCCCTGAGTTTAAGGAAATTAATATGGGCGTTTCTATTTGATTGACAGGTGATGCTTGCAGGTGCTTAAGAGTGAGGCGAGCAAGTTACATTCATCAGACACATAGGCTGTGTATGTTAAGTAGGTTTGCTCATCATTGATATGGCAGGTGTATCAACCAATAGCTTGCATGGATCATATGGATCGGTAGGTGTGTTGAGTATGGCAGGAGTCAAAAGCTCTGCCCTGCACTCCTCTCTAGCCCTGCCCTCTTATTGAAACATGGTTTCCTCTGGCGTCAAAGGTTCAAGATGGCGGCGCCTTGTAAGCCAGTCCTGGCTTCAAAAATGGACCCTTACAAACCAAAAGTCTTTTACGGGGCTACAACCTATTGGGATGAATGAGTGGACAGAGTGAGATATAGCTTCAGATTATTTCCATGAAATGATTTGAAGCTCGGGAAAACACCAAACTTTGGCCTTAATGCATATGCAATATGGGGCGTTCCTGCTCGTGTGAGCAAAATCCTGGGAGGAGAATATGCAGATTGGAAATATTAGCACGTGCAAAATGGTTTAACAAATCCAAAATGATTCCTAGGAAGGTGCAAATCCTCCCAGTCTTGCTGCTGTCACCGAGGCCAGGAGGAGACGTCGGAACTATGGACACAGACGGAGAAAATGAACTTGAGAGATGAAGAGAGATTGAGAGTATTTACTGTGAGCAGCTTATGGTGCGTTTTATTTTCGTTCAGGAGGAAAAGAGGAAATTAGATGTTAAGTAGGGCGAACCTGATTAAACATATTTTTCAAGAATAAATGGAGGAAAATCTGAAAACAAAATATTAACAACCTCTGTCAATATGACATCTCTGTGGCTCTGTTTTCTTGGTTGTTTTTTTGTACCAAACGCATAATTAACAGCACTAATACGCAGTGTGCGCACTGGTCCTGAGCACTCAGGTCTTCCACCTCCCTCTCTCTCCTGCCTGCCCCAGTCCCTCCAGTCCCTCCAGTCCCCCCATTCCCTCCAGCCCTTCCAGTCCATCCAGTCCCTTCAGTCCCCCCAGTCCCCCCTGTCCCTCCACTCCCTCCAGCCCCTCCAGTCCCTCCAGTCCCTCCAGTCCCTCCAGTTCCCCCATTCCCTCCAGCCCCTCCAGTCCCTCCAGTCCCTCCAGCCCCTCCAGTCCCTCCAGTCCCTCCAGCCCCTCCAGTCCCTCCAGTCCCTCCAGTCCCTCCAATCCCCCCAGCCCCTCCAGTCCCTCCAGTCCCTCCAGTCCCCCCAGTCCCCCTTGTCCCTCCAGCCCCTCCAGTCCCTCCAGTCCCTCCAGTCCCCCCATTCCCTCCAGCCCCTCCAGCCCCTCCAGTCCCTCCAGTCCCTCCAGTCCCTCCAGTCCCTCTAGTCCCCCCAGTCCCCCCAGTCCCTCCAGTCCCTCCAGTCCCCCCAGTCCCTCCAGTCCCTCCAGTCCCCCCAGTCCCCCCAGTCCCTCCAGTCCCTCCAGTCCCTCCAGTCCCCCAGTCCCTCCAGTCCCTCCAGTCCCCCCAGTCCCTCCAGTCCCTCCAGTCCCTCAGCTCTTAGGCTGATGGAAGAACCAGCCACTGCCTGCACCACAGCCTCCTCTCCTCCAGTGAGTGACTGTACGACCATCTCTGGTCCAGACACGGCACTGACCAGCTGCTCGATGTGCACAGCAATGGCCCGAGTGTCCCACAGGAGAGCATGAGCCATACTGGTTAGACTGGCCATACTGGCCGCTGCTCACACCTCTGGTGCAATCGCCGGTAGCCCGTGATCGAGAGCAGCAAACTGTTTACCTTGCCAGATGTGTTTGTTTTCCTCAGCCACAAGGACTTCCAACTCCAGGGAATCGTATTTATTCTTGCTCTTTCCCCTGCAGTCGCTATGATGGAAAGGCTCACAGCGAGCAAACCCCTCATTTACATACTGCTGTTTGCACCTGTTGTCACTTTCCCTTGCACGCACGCAAGCCAAGCGCACAAAATCTTACCAGGAGCATGCAATTTAGCGCCCCTGATCTGGGATCTTAGTAGATCAGGCCCATAGTGCCTAATCTACTAAGATCCCAGATACGGGGTGCTAAATTGCATGCTCATGCTTCGATTTTGCACAGTTTGTGTGCATTTTACAGGTGATTAACTAAGGGAAACTGCCAAAGTGACAACAGGTGCCAACAGCAGTATTTAAATTAGGAGTTTGTGCCTTTCCATAATGGCGAGTGCAGAGGAAACGCAAAAGCACAATAATAAATTTGATTCCCAGGAGTTGGAAGTCCTTGTGGCTGAGGCAAACAAACACATCTGGCAGAACAAAGTAAAAAGTTTGCTGCTCTCAATCATGGGCTATCAGTGATTGCATATGAGGTGTGAGCAGTGGCCCGTATGGTCAGTTTGGCTTGTTCGCTCTGGTGGGACACTCTGGCCATTCCTGCACTCACCAGGCAGCTCGTCAGCTTAACGATGGCCATACAGTCACTGACTAGAGGAATGGAAGCTGCGGTGCAGGCAGTGGCTGGTTCTACAATTAACATAAGAGCTGAAGGACTGGAGTGTTTCCGACAAGTGCAGCTGTGTTTCTATGTGTGTTTTTCTCAATCGCTTTAGGACTTTTCTTCATATCACTATTAACATTTGCACAACAGTTGGTGCATTTCTCAAAACTATTAGTACACACTGAAAATCTTGTGGATAACCCTCAAAATGGATAAAAATAAATCAGATATAAATCAGATCTGAGTGGTGAAACATACTTGACAACATACCTTTCCTGGCCAGGTCCCGTCACAGACAGACACAGCCACCAGGTGCCCAGTGACGGGCCCTCCTTCCAGGCCTGTCTATTGGACATGCAAACCTCTCCACCACGATAAGGTGGTGGTTCCCAGAGATTTTGACTGTGATCTAAGAAAAGCACCAAAATGACTGAGAAAAACTGTTTAGATTAATGTTCAGACATTCATCTAAACACACAAAACACAAAAATTTGCTTTTCTTTCTGTGCTTACAGTTATGCCAGGTGGCTCCGATTCGACTCAACTCAGGGTGCTTGCGTTGGATGATGAATTGCCTGTAATGGCCCGATTTCCAGGTGAGCCCTGTAGGTATCTGACAAAGGCTACAGCGGCCTGGTCTCAGGGCACACGGTCAAAGGAACTTCCTTCATCCTTAACAAACATTATCAGCTTGTTTTTTCTATTAGGTGGATTTACTAGGTGGATGTGCATCCACAACACAAATGCATTGTATGCAGAGAGCTATGCGGTATGAAAACACAACCATTGGCCCTCTCCACCCCATTTGTTGGTGGGCAAGTGTAAGAGGCAGGCAGCCTGTCAAGATTATCCTCTTCTCCTTTCTTTTTATTATAGTCCATGATAATTGTGGACTTTTTGTCACTCCCTAATGACACAGCTATACCTCTGTCAAAAAGTAGATGTAAGTATCACAGTTTTTATTCAGACAATATGTAACAACTATGATGGCAAACTTTTAAAGATTAGCCTGGTCCTTCACCTGCACAATTTTAATCGGCACCTCAATTTTATTTATCTAATTGTTTAATTTGTTTAATGTCTAATTTTCCTGTCCAAGTTCATGCCTGGTAAAGACATTGTCGCACATGATATTGTGGCTCTGCAGTCAAGTAGTCATATTAAGACTACGTACTTTCCCTGATTTTTCTCAGGGATGCAACTTGCAGCTTTGCCTGTGTAAATCTGTAGATTCCAGGTATAGCAGGTTTTTGCATGCCAAGACTTTTGTTGTACTTGCCTGGTCTCTGGATACTTTCCATCAAAAGGGACAAAGTTGTCATCTTTTTTTTCCTCATCACTGGATCTGTATACTGCTGCAATAAGGCTGCCATTATAAGCATCTGCACATTCCTCAATAATGTCATTCCACATGTCACCATGGAGTAACTTTCTCTTAATGACAAGGGCATCAAAAGATCATGCCTCGATGTCTCTTATTCTTGTCACAGTAAGGCTGTGATCCCCTGAGGTCATTCTGAAGACATTTGCAGCAGCTTCCCTGTCATGTAAACACAGGGTACTGAGCCTCAACTGATGTTATCACTTACGGAGTGGGAACAGCTTTGGCATCTGTGGCCTCATCAGAGCCATCATCATGTGTCTGTGTCCACTGATTTACTCTATAATACCCTTGGGAATATGCTCATCCCTACCTTTCTACTCTGTTGGTGTCCTGATCTTCAGCAAAGCTATGATCCAGAACATGCACTACAACAATTAGGAGCAAAGACTGTGGTACTACAACCGACTGCAGAATAACCGCACGATCTGTACTCACCCCATGAGGGTCTGACTAGTATGGTTGAAGAGGAAAGATAGAAGAACAGAAAAAAGGCACAGACTTGATACACCAGTGATTAGAGACAAACCGGACAGAAAATCTGGAAATCACACAACAGGCTGACAGGAAGTGGGTGAAGAGATAAGACAATAAAACAGGAAGTAAGGCCATAGGAAAGGACATATGTAGGTCCTTTCTGTCATCAGGAATGAAAGGAAATGTCAACTCTCTACCTAACAAGAGTGATGAGCTGGAGATACTGGTGAACACTCAGAAAGGAAATACTAGAAAGACATGCACCGAAGGCAACATCCAACTTCCATGACCTTGTTGCTGAATAAACATCCTGATGCACTTTTGGGAAGATCAAGAGACTTCAATCAAGTTTCCCTGATGGATTCATTGAGCTATGGTAGAGCTATAACTGAGATGGTATAGTCAAATCTATAACACCGTGATAGATAACATAACACCACATGGTGGTTTCGGACACTCCTATCTTTTTTGATAGGCTGGAGAGATTCAGGAAATCCTCTGTTAGATCTTCCAAATGGTAGATGAGCCAGACAAATGACTCTCTCTTTTGGGATCAAACAAATAATTCCTATTTCTCTTCCTGCACCTAAAATGGCTCACTATGAAAGATTCACAGTGAGCCATTTTTTTAATGTTTCATGCTGCAAACTGGAGATGTATCTTCTCTCATAGCATCTGGCAAACAACATGTTGGTGAATTACTGCCACCAACTGATGAGGAGTGGAACCACATGCCTATTTATGGGCTGCTTGTTCAGGGGTGACAGCCCTAAAATGGAAGAGCAGCTGGCTGTTGACAGCATTATATGATTTTAGTTTTGCCATTGATATCATGCAGCTTAATCAGATTTGCTGATGATTTGGACAAGTAGACAAAGGACTATTTGATACATTACAGAATATGAATGTTTCCACATGCAATTCACCAAAACCTGTAAAATAATTTTAAAAAAAGGAGTCTTGCACTGTCCCCTGCCCCGTGAAAAGAGAAAAATAGAGATTTTATTTCCCTTCATATTGTTTCTCTGGAAGAGGAGTCTTATGGGGAATTACATTCTCTCCTACTGTATGTGGTTTGGGGTTAGGGAGCTTAATCAAATCGGTCGTGAAAAGGACGTTTTTTTTTTTTTACTTGTTTTTGAACATAGTCACTGATCCAGATACTGCAATTGCTCAAAGATCTGAATGATCTTGGTGGAGTGTAATTGATGAGCATGTCTGTTAAGCACTGAGGTGCAAGGCCATGTAAAGCCTTACACACCAAGTGCAGGATTTTAAAGTCAATTCTTATTTTAACAGATAACCAGTGCAGTGATTTGGTGCCAGTTAAAACACATGTCACTGCATTTTGCATTAGCTGTAATCTGTGAATGCTTAATTTTGGGAGTCCGGTGAATAAACCATTTAAATAATCGAATCTGCTAGTTATGAAAGCATTGATTCATTTGTCTAAATCTGAAACTGACAAGAAGTTCATATATTTGGAAACACTTTCCAGATTATAAAAAGCTGCTCTTATGATGTGGTTATTATTGTGAAATTATTTTTTTTTCTGTGAGCATATGCACCAAGTTGAATAGTTGTTTTGTCTTTGTTAAGATGTAAAACGTTATCTGTCTACCATTGGTTGATGTCCTTGATACAGTGAATGAGGTACTGAATGGGAGATATGTCAACAGGATGTAGCAAAATGTAAACCTGTGAATCACCTGCATAATTATGTTAATTTATGTTATGTTTGTCTAAAACTTGAGCATGAGCTTGAGAAGCATGTAGAGACTGAATAACATTGGGGCACTCCACATGTAATGTCCTTCATCTGAGATACAAAAGCCCCAATAAACTTAAAACTAAACTGAAACTAAAATGCAATAAACTGTCCTGTCCTGTAAGTAGGTTTTGAACTTTTTAGAACTGGACCCCCGCTCCAGTGGGATTTCAAGGTCAACAGTGTTGAAAGTGTCACTGAGTTCAAGTAACAAGAGAATGTATAGTTTAGTGGAGTCTGGCTCAATGAGTAGGTCATTAACTCCTGACTGAAGAGACCAGTTATTGATATGCAAGACCTCCAGTGCTAAGCAGTAGCTTGAACTCATAATAGTAGCCCTATGAAGTCATATGAATTCACACACGACACTGTTGATGCTACTGGGTTCAGTTCAGTCAGGGCCAGCAGACACTCTTTAATGCCACGTTCGTGGCAGACAGAAATGGCCAGTTGTTATCTTTTGCCATCTCTGGCTTCATTTGCCATAAAAGCAGCATGTTTGATTTCGCTTGCTATTGACACCGACACCTCCTCAGCACAGCACTCTATGATTTATAATTTGAGATGAAGGTGACAGATACCTGCTGTATGATTAGGCTGAGTAAGAGTGGAGGAAGGGTCAAACTCCTTTACCAGGTTGACACATTCAAGAGAAAATTACTTGGTTGTTGTTGAATATACCTTCATTGTGGCTATGAAAGGGAATGCCTTGTTTCACTAAAAACAGTGTGTTCCAAGTACTCACATCTCTCTCTTATTTCAGCCTTGTGTACTGAGTAAAACAGTTCAGCTTCATTACCATGGGAAGTGCAGGATGTGCTGTGATACTGCTTCTGCTCCTACTGAGACTGCTCCCATGGGCAGTATCCATGTGTGTTTTCTCATGCTCTCTGAAAATGTCCAATGTCTTTTTCCAACTAGACAGACCAGTAGTGACAAAATTACCATGCCGAATATTCTTCCCAAACATTCTGCCAGAGAAGCAAATTGTGGCTTGTCTACTCACTCAGTATTCTAACCATGAAAAATTGTTAAACTGGTTGGCACTGTAGGATCGCCATCTCAACCCAAAATATATAAAAAATTTGGTTTCAAACTGGAAGGCATGTTAATAATTTGCTAATAGTTACTGATAAGTTCTAACTTGATTGGTAAAAATCTCCCTGTAGAGGATGTTAGTGTGTATCTCCTGGTGCACGTTGCCTGTCTCATGTCCGTCACAGTAGCCTAACAATAATGTTGCCTCGCTGTCTGCTGACAAGTTTATTGCACCATTCAAGGCTCTATTGGCACTGGGTCCTGGCCGCGACTGTCAAAGGAGCTGTCAACTACTCCCAGATGCATCGGTCATAGCACAACTTCTGTGATCATAGACCGTCCCTGTCTGTGATGAAAAATAGCCTCAGTCGTGAAATTTCATTGGATTCATTGTGATGCGCTTGTATTCATTGCTGTGGTGTTGGCTATTTGTAAGGCTGCCTCTTGTGAAATATTGTTTTCTGTAACCTTGTTGTTTCCCTTTGTTCTTCCTCATATCAGGTGTTTTGTTGCTAAGATGTAGGTTATGCTGTTTTCTTGTTTTTTGGAGATTGCATTTAATCTCCTAGCTGCACTTTGCAAGATAAAAATATGATTACTCTGATGAAAAGAAACAAAATAGTAACATAACCAAATAACATACGATGAAGATAAACTCTTTATGTGTGGACAGAGCCTGATTGTTGTCAGCCAGGAAGTCAGACAGCCAGATGCCCATGGGGGTAGTTTAGTTTTCTTACCTGGTGCTGGAGGATAATTATATTGAATGCTGAACAGAAGTTGACCAACATAATTTGTACATGTGTTTTTATCCTCCAGCAAGGAAAGGCAAAATGAGAAAAACATCCAAGCATTTATGGCACCCTTTGTCTGGCAGTATGCCCTGTAAGTATAATGATTTGAGTACAGATACAGAATGCCTGCCTGGCTTTTATTGCGGATCTCATTTTATAATACTTTAGTTTTACTTAATAACCTCATAACTCATCTTAATTAATTTAACTGGACAGTAATTTTTTGTTTTTGTAGCACAAATTTGGGAATTTGGGAAATAATTATTATGATTGTGAAGTTAATCATTTTGACATCGGATTAACTGCAGAGACAGCTTTTGTTTTGCTTTTTAATTTAATCTATTTCATATTTTACTTTCTCTGTTGTCATCATCTTTTTCTTTTTGACAGTAGCCCCGTTCCCCATGGGAGTTACTACAGGTATTACACATGCACACCCTTGAGCTACTCACATAATTTGGTAGTTTTGATAGTAAGCAGTAGTAGTAATTAGTAAATCACATAGACTGTATATAACAGATAGATATAGTCGAGGCCAATGTGGAAGTGACTTTACTTGCCGCAGAGATCTGTTTGGCCTGGCTCCAAAAAACACTTCCTCCAATACACACCAAGTCAAAAAACGTAACTTTCATTCCTGAAAAACTAATTCAACTCAGTTGGCAAATAATAACATGATTAATAAGATATTAGAGTTTAAAGAAAGAGTCAATGTGGGCTCGTCCACTGGCGAGAGCGCGAGTCACATTAGTCGGACTAATAGACTGTGTTTACCTGGTTGGTACGGACGGGTTATTCTCCCAAAGCACCGTGGATCATATGGATCAGTGGGTGTGTTGAGGATGAAGGTGAGAAGTTATATCCGTCACTCATTCCTCTCCACCCCCGCCCTGTGGTGTCTGCTGGCTCCACTGTGAGCACTGCCAGCCTCCTGGCTGGCTCCTGGCTTCATAAACGTTACTTCACAAACCATTTGGGTGACGTTATGGAGGGTCAGGGCTCGATTAATAAGCACAATCAGAATCAGATTTAGCAACAAGATTACACAATGTAGAGACACATGAGCTACAAAAGACAACGTTATCCACAGGTTAAATACAAAGCGTAGACCAGGAATATACCAACAAAAATATAATATAGTGCTTCCGATTGAATACAGCATGTAGTAGATGTAAAGCACAAGTGAGTTGATTTGCTGGACACTTTGATTGTGGAATTGAGCCAGTGGCAGGGTCATCAGCTAGGAGTCACCCTTCACTCATATTTGGCTCCTGTTATCTCAGAAGACCTCAATGTGGTGGGTCAAAGGCAAGGACATCTCCCTACCACCCCGTCTGGTAACCCGTAGCAGCCTTGCTTCCACCATGCTTTATCACATCTGATTTCCACTGGGTGGACGAATGGACTCCACCTGGCTTCTGTGTACTTCCCCTTTTTTCTTGCAAACACAAACTCTATCCCTTCCTCTCACAGGGCTGTCAAGTATCCCTAATCTGGCAACTTATCTCAGGGTGCACCTCCTCTACTATGCACTGTTCACACACAGAGCCTTACTTGGGGCATCTTCCACTGGTCTGACAATGTGACCGGCCTGTTACTCGGGTTATTCATCCACCCTGGTGCAGTTGGCTCACATATCTGATCTGATAGCACTCCTCTTCCATCTTCATCACATTAGAGATCACAAGGTCTTTCATCTCCTTTTTGGTGGCTTTAGACCTAATCTTGTGTGCAGTAAATCTTCAGAAACAAGCCCTTCTCAGATGCTGCACTCCCAAAATCTGCTGTGGTGTTTTGAATTGACATGCCAGATGAGCTTCTATTTCGAATACGACCTTCACCTTTTCCTGTCCATAGCCCAAGTGGGTGGACTTCACTGGTATTTTTCCATCAAACTGTCCAGTGCTGCAAAGATAACCACCATGTGTTGATGTAGCTTTTGACTCTTGAGTCTGTCTGAAGAACTTGTCATTGCTGTGGTCACACAACTTTAGCAGCCATTTCAGAAGTTGGTAAAACTTACAAACTGCAAACTTGTAATACCAGATCTTGAATCTTCCAGGAAACAAGCTTTGGTTGATCCTCCAAAGACACCATATGCTAGTGGGACAGATCAGCATGTATTGTAAAGCCTATCTAGTTGGTCCACAGGCAATAGGAAATATCACAATTTAACGTTCCTGACTTCCTTTCGGATTGAGAGACTGGGGCAGATAACAGTTTTATTTTCTTCTCAGGGTATGTCACAGGGTATGTTACTGAACTGTTCTCTGCTCGGTTCCCATTTTTCAAATTTTAGAAGCAGTTAGTTTAGTTAGTTTTAGTAAGTTTGTTGAAAATATAGAAGATATCAAAAGGTGATGTCATTATGTTGCGGACAGAATCTTTAATCAATTAAAAAAATTTAGAAAACTTTCAAGGAAAGACAGGGCTGCAGTGGCAATCTGATAGAGCCCTCTATTGATGAGATGACACTGGTGTACACACCTGGACCACTCTCACACAAAGAGTTCACCAGGCATGGATTGATAATAGAATTCCTTCATTCCTCATTCCTCCTTCAAACTTTATTCCATGTATGCACTGATAGCAAAGGACCTTTTACCAACTACCGGATTAAATATTTAATCAGTATATATACACATCTCAGAGCTCTCTGCTATTGTAGTGAAGTAGGTTGAAAAGTATAAATAGGTGTGACATTTTTGCAAATGCTATACACTAACTTCACGTTATCCCTTCTTTCAGGACATGATTACGGGGACGATTTAGGGGGTAAGGCATTCCTGAAATACTCATTTAACTCAGCAAATAATAACATTATTAATATGATAGTAGAGTATAAAGAAATAAATCAATATGGGCATGTCTATTTGATTGACGGGGGACCCTCGCACAGGCGAGAGCGTGAGTCACATTAGTCAGACTAATAGATCAGACTAATCAGTGGGTGTGTTGAGGATGAAGGAGGTGTAAAGTTATATCTGTCACTCATTCCTCTCCATTCCTCTCCCTATGGTTTCTGCTGGCTCCACTGTGGGCAATGCCAGCCTCCTGGCTGGCTCCTGTTCTTGTAGTGAAGTTGGCTGAAAAGTGTAAATAAATGTGACATATTTGCAAATGCTATACACTGACTTCACGTTATCCCTTCTTTCAGGACTTTATTACGATGAAGATTTAAGTGGTAAGGCAAGGCAATTTTCTTTGTATAGCACCATTCTTACACAAGCAATTCATCGTTTTTTTTAGAGGCAAGAAGTAGAAACAGTAGAAACATTCACCCCAGGTTTTACCCTTTGTACTGGAACACCTCAGGTGTTCAGGGAGTTTGTTCCACAGGTGAGGACCATAGGAGCTAAATGCAGCTTTACCCTGCTTGGTTCTGACCCTGGGAACACTGAGTAGACCGGTCCCTGACCACCGGAAGGGTCTAGATGCTTCATACCCAACCAGCAGCTCTGACATGTATTTAGGCCCAAGACCAGTCAGTGACTTGAAGACCAGTAAGCGTTTTTGGGACCAAAAACTTTTCTTCATTAAACAAAATGACAACTCTACCTCCTGCTTTATCCTGCACAATGTAATCATTGATAAAGAATTACTTGCCTTCTAATGAGCTGACTTCAATACTGCAAGATTTGACATATTAGAAGTAGTAACTACTGTGGACCAACTGTAGATGATATGGAATCATGTTGAATTATTCAGTTTCTTGGCAATTTAAAACATTCTTCCTCTATTCCCAAACATTCTTCTTGTTTCCCAAACATAACATGAACTTCCTTAACTGAAGAAGCTACCAGCAGGCTGGGCTATAGAGCCTGACCCAGAGCACATCAGTCGGAAGAAGTCAGAGAGTGTGCTGAACGCTCTCCATCTTGCTTGAAATGATGTCTGTTGTTCCAGAAGAAATTGAAATTGTCCAAAAATATAAATGAACATCACATGCTGTGCAAAGTCATGTGTTCAGAGCCATGAAGCTGCTGAATCTCTCATTTCTTCTTCTTCCTTGTGGAAGTGGGCCACTGATCAAAACTTCAACATCCAGGGAGCGGACTGTGTTCAACAGATCAGTAAAGCGTTCAGGAAGGACATCGATGACGAAGATTTACTGCAGAAGTCACAGCTCTCCTGTTTCTTTGTAGTCTTATCAGTGCTAAGCAGTTGTGCATTAGCATTCTCTTGTCCTCTCTTTTGGGTCAACTTCTTTTGGGGTCAACTTCTAACCTGTGGATTTTGGTTTCCAACAAAGTGTCATCTTCAGCAGAAATTTGTGGAAATCAACAGTGGAGAATGGTGGCATCCTGCTTTGGCTATATCCACTTATTGTAGTGTAGGTTTGAGTTGATCATGAGCCACGGTCATGAAGTGAAAAAGCAACTTAGCATTCCTTAAAAGGGTAAAGATATCAGCGAAAAATAGAAAGAAAAATGTCTGCTGTCAATTAAATCTTTCATTGTGTGTGGTTTAGATACTCACAAATAAAAATAAATTAGAGTATTTATACAGAATCAATCAAAGCAAGTGGGTTGGGTGATCTACCATAAGACACATTGTGGAGTGGACGTAATGGATACATTATTAACAATATTCAACCATAAATTATGACTTATGAGTCTTCTAACCATTTAGAAACTTAAGAAACTTCTCAGGGCTCTCTGCTATTACAGTGAAGTACATTGAAACATTTTAACAGATGTGACATTTTTGCCAATGCGATACAATGACTTCATGTTATCCCTTTTTTCAGATGATTTGAGAAGTGATACTGGTAAGTACATAAGTACATTTGGGCTATTAGGACTAAACTATTAGGACTGAAGTGTATTTATTGTCTTTTCATTTCATCTATGCATTGGTGACTGTTTTAATATTCACAAATAAAAACAAATCAAAGCATTTATGCAGAATCAATTAAAAAAATCAATCTGCAGAATCAATAAAAAGAAGTGAATCCAGAATATTAACCCTTTAATGATGTGTGATAGCTCATAGCCAATACCATTAGCCTTGGTATTTTATTTAGCACTTTCATTAATATTAGCATTAGCTTTAGCGTTAGCTGCAGCAGGTTTATTGACCCCATGTTCTTCCCATACACTGTTATTCCATTGGTGAAATCTTCAGAGAACTTTCCACAGAACATCTATAGCATACTGCAGTCACATTTTCTTTTGCAAATTAGCTAAATCAATGCAATGTCAGCTAGTTATAAATGCCTCTTGTTATTGGACCTCTTTAATCGTGTGAGACCTTTTGTTGAATACCAGGATGATAATTATCTTGCATCTTTCAGCCTGATTCTAATCTTTGTTGACTTCCTTGTCATTTGTGTGCTTTAACCCGTGCTGCTGGATTTCCCAGAGGGAACTTCCCTATGGGTTTTGTTTTGTCCTAATATTGTTTTTGTTTTGTCGTACATATAATCTAACCTGTATCTATTCAATGAAACAGGGCACCAACAAATTATGTCTGCCGAGATCCTCCCTCAAGGTACAGTATCTTGCTTTTATTAGGGATTCATCTTAGCTTCAGGAATCACTTTTGCATGTGTACATATCATCTTGTAATATCTGATATCACTGGACAGCATTGGTCATGTGTCAAAGTTGATGGGAACATAACTCATCTTAGATTTGCAATAGCAGGTGTAGTTCATTGAGAGCATTCCTTTGTTATCAGTTTTTATCAAATGATGATAAAAATATAAATAAAAAGTTCTTATCACATGATGATGACACCAAGAGAGTCCCCGGTTTAAATCCTGGTCGGACCAAATATCTGCATCTTGTCAGAAGGTCAATTGGAGATCCTAAAATTAGTGTGAGTACAACCTTTCCCTCCAGGGTGTATTCAATGCCTTAGATGGACAAACAGATGGATGGATGGATGGATGGATGGATGGATGGATGGATGGATGGATGGATGGATGGATGGATGGATGGATGGATAAATGATTGGATGGAGGCATGATGATAAGTGAATATATTATGATATATATTATTATATGTATTATATTATACATCTGAATATGATTACCACGAGTTGTTGTGTAGATAATTTAAATGTGTTATTCACTTTGTACTGTGTGTTTTAATGATTTTAAATTAGATTTTGATAGATAGGTTTTGATCGATATTTTATTGATTTTAAGGTCACAAATGCTGTTACATTTCTCAAAATTTAAAAGGGACTGAAAAAATGAAATCGAAGGAACAGGTAAAAGAAGACCCCGTGACTTCTTTCATTTTTAATGAAAAAAACTGAAAAAAACTGAACTGATTTCTACTCTGGCTGGGATTTGAAGTGATTCACGGCTGAGCACCTGTAAACTTAATAACAGAATCAACAGCTAGAACAAAGCCTGCAACTCATTTCATTTTTCACATGAGCAATGTGACAGTTTTCAAGAATAGAGGGAAAAAACGGAACAGATGGAGATTTTTATCTGCTTTCTCATTGTTTTTAAATTGCCTTTTGATGTTTTTAATTCTATATCTGCTCTGTAACGATCCTGTGCAGCACCAATCATCCACAAGTTTCTTCTGTCTGAGGGTCAGCCTCTCCCTCTGTGCTTTGAAGTCACTGGAAGCCTTCTTCTCAAACTCTTCCACCATCCCAACGGCGGTCAGTAACGTCACGTTGTCAGTGATTTAATGTGAACTGACCCATGATTATCCTCCTTGTGAACATGTTTGTTTGTGGTACTTTACAGTCCCACTTCATTTCTTCTCAGATCAAGAGCACTCAACAGCGCATTCTCATTCTTAACTCACACAAACTTAAGTGATTTGACATCGGGACTCTTTGGGAATTCGGAAGCAAATTTAGAACGACCTCTCCATCCTGGAATCTGAATCTAATGTTGAATTTAGGTAGAAACAGGAACCTTTATATTAAAATATCAGAGAAAAATGAAATTCCAAAACTAATTTAGTTGTTTAACACAGACACAATGCCTTGTTTAAGACAAATCAAAATATATGTTTGATATAATACATCTTTGTATTTGGTGTATCTTTGTATTGGGTGTGTTTTCTTTGAATTGCTGTGAAAATAATTTCTTTGTTTAAATTGGCACTAGTGAAGCCAATCCTAAGACCCAGACTTTTGCTCAGTCTCGTTTACTTACTTTTTTGTACCAGAGCTGTATATGAATGGTGAGCTCTCCTCGGTGACAAACGGCGGCTTCACAAAGATTGTCATTCACATCAGTGGCAACCGGGACATTGAACTTAACCAGCAGGACTTTACTGTACAAGACGGAGGGATACTGACACGCTACAGAGATCAGGACATCGTTAAAGTTGGAAGGTGTGTTGTGACGACAGGATTTTAACCTGATAATGCAGAATAGAGGCTGTTTTATACATGTCAATCAAATCAGTGTGTTAATATCTGTCTGTCTGGCTGTCTGTCTGCCACATTAATTATGACCAAATATAATTTTCTATTTGCATGAACACCCTTACACACATTCCCAAACAAGTGACTTGAATTATTCCTCCAGTTTCCAGAATCCAGAAGAAAACCTATTTTTTTGATTATCTTGTGTCTTTTGTTTTGTTTATTGTTTTTAGCTTGACAGTGATTAAGCGACCCAAGGAGTTTGATGTTGCAGTTGGAGACACACGTATCGTTGTATTAATTCAGAGGTCTGCAGACAAAGTACTCCTCTGGCCTGTTATAAGGCAGCGGCCTTCAGACTCCAACATCACTGGAATTTTGGGTGGGTTTGATCTGGCAACATTTGTTCAGCGAGTCTTTAAATAATATCAGTTATTCTTGTGATGCCTTTCTCCCAGCTCCAGCCTGCTTTATATTTGTGTGTTTTGTGTGCAGCTCTACCACCAGTAACATATGAGGAGGTGCCACAAACTCGGCAAACAGCAAAACTTCGGATCAACAACCAGGAAATTGATGTGACCAGGTGAACTTTTTTTCCTTATATTATTGTATATGTGGATAAAAGAGGGACTAAAATGAAAAAAATGTCATGGAGCTTGGTTTTATTTAATATGTTTCGAGTATTCCAGGCCAAAAGGTGTGGCATGTCCAAAACTCTGATTTTGGACGTATATATGATTTTCATTCATGTATAGGTTTTGAGTGTTGGAATAGCATTAAATTAAGGGTAATGTGACAGAATGTGACATGAAATACGCCCCCCCACCACATCAAAATAAGTAGACAGTTGTGAGGCAGCAGTTTGGTGTTTTCCCGGTGAAACGTGTCTTGGCTCCTGGTTCTCATTCGATTCCCCATTTGACGTTGGTTTGAACATATAAGGTTGGATGTGTTAGCACTATTGCTCTACTTACCACTAACTGGGGAAAAAGTTGCAAAGCTCCAATGTTTGGCACGTAAAGTCTCATGACCATGTATGTTTTTGGCAGGCAATACAGTCAGTCAGAGTTAAGCCCCCATGTGGTTGAATATAATAACACTAAGAAGACTATTACTGTGTGCTGGAATTCTTTTGGATGCTCTTACTAAGGATTCCAATGGGCAGCATTCATCCACCTAGTGGAAGTTCGGTGCTACATGAACAACAGGTGCAAGGCTGCAGAGGGCAGCAAGGAGCTGGCTGAGGAGGCAGAGCAGGCGAGCTACAGGCTAAGGCTACGGAGGAGGGACAGAGTAAGGGGCCAGACATCCCAATAGGGTCAGATCCAGGAAGTGGCAGGGAGATTTACTGGCTAGGGGGCGAAGCATCAGTGAAAGGTGGCACCAGATAACGACCTCTCAGCTGAACAATAGTGCATTAGAGGAGGAGAAGAAACACCACTTTGAACCCGTATACTATATTTATTAAGGTGGAATGGAGCCTGGCAATATTCATGAGGTGGTGAAAAGATGTTCTGATGTGGGCCCCAAAGGTTGAATGGTAGTCAAACGTGGCAGGTGAGCTGAGTTGGCCCACCATAAAACCTGTGGCTAGCTGTGCCAGGGGGAAGAACCTACAGGCAGAAGCAAGAGAAAGTTCCTGGAGCTAGAGATCTGGGCTCAAAATAGGAATAAAGTGCTGAAACAAAGCTGCTGCGTCAGTGTGTTGTATTCAACAAGCTGGAGACCCACCAAGTGGCAGAGGATCTGCCACAGTAACTGATGGAGAGGAATTTCCTGGCCAGAGAAGGTGGAAGGTTCTGATCTGGTGGTGGGAGCCAACCAGAGGGGCTTCAGTTTTGGAATTGCTCAGCTGGAGGAAGTAATGTGTCATTCGTGCCTTTATGTCATTCAGACAAACAGTGATGGTGAGGATGATGATGAAGAAAACTAAATATGAACAAAACATGAACGTCACTTTGCTCCACAAATGGAAGCTTGGGTTGTTAAATGTGTGTAAAATAGCACCTGAGGAATTTCTTACGAAGCCAGGATCCACAGAACAATGATAAATACCCTTTAACCACTCGCTAACCACTCGTTCATGGTCAGATACTCAACCCCAACGGTAATGGATCAACGCAGAGTGAGAAAAGTGCTCTATAAGGACCAGTGAACTGACCATGTCTGCTCAATGATATATCTGTGTCTTTCTTCTGCAGGTCAACGATTGTTGACTACGGGAACGCCTCCGGTGTGGTGCGGGACTGCTGGCTCATGCCAGTCCAGTCTGCCCTGCAGGGAAGTCTGGATGCCTTCACTGTCCCTCAGCTGTAACTGAGGAACACCTTGAATCTCCTACTCAGATTTCAGTGAAAAGAAAATTAAAAATGACTAATCTAGAGTGGATTAAGATTTTCCACCTTTTACTAACATAAACAAATAAAAGCCATCCCAGATCTTTGTTTGTCTTGAATGAACTTAATGAATGAATGTTTGCACACAGGATTTGGTAGGTTTTATGGTGATATTTGCTCTGCAGTGTAACACTGACTCTGAAACACTGACTCTGCCACATTAGCACAACCTGCACTCTCACGCCCGATTGCTATGTGGATGAAGCGTTGCAAGCAGCAAAACTCAACTGTGCCCTCCTGTTCCTCCATCATGCAGTGCAGTTTGGAAAGTTGTCCCCAGAGTAAAACCCATGTGGACATGGGGAGAACATGTGAACTCCCCCCAGCCCTGCACCCCAGCCCTCCACATATGAAGCCTTAACTTCTATTTTGAACTCAATTTATGAAAATGTTAAAAAAAAAAAAGGTTATGTAAAAGTTTGTGTACCCAAAATGTAATGGATTAGAGAAGAGTAAGAAACAGCGATAGTTTAATGAGAGGTGCCTGTTGCTTTTTCACTGACGGTGCAGACAAGACCTTTAAACTACCTTGAAACTGAATACAAAACTCTTTTAACTCTCCTATTGTGCTGAATGCAGGTTACTAACCTCAATGTTCAGGGCTAAAAATGACCTTTTGAGGAGATTAGAAATATTGAGTAATATGAGTTTATATATATATATATATATATATATATAGTTTTTAACTTGTGCAAGTTAGAACCTGTGTCCTACTTAATGACTTAATCCTCACATACTGTTCATATTCTCCACCCAAGCAGTGTGTAAGAGTTAAATAATCATACAATTACATGTTTGGGGTCTGTCCCACATTGCCCTGTAGAGAGAGCCCGTTGTGGCCTTGTGTTTGGAGTTAAATGTTATGTGGTCAAACTGGTCTAGCGGCTGTGTGTGTGTGTGTGTGTTTGTGTGTGTGTGCTGCAAGGTATTATCATCTCGCAATGAAACTCACGGCTAGTGCAGGCCAAAGGTAACCACTCAGACTCAGGAGTGGGAGTGATAAACTTGTTTGTCAGGTCACGGTTTACTGTGTCGGTAAAGTGGCTCAAAGAACGCAGAAACATAAAGTTTGAGGTGCTGTCAGAAACACTCGAGGAATCCTGCTTCTCAAGGTCTCTGTTCATTACACTGTAATTAGGAGTTTGGAGCAGGAAGTTTTGGGATCACCTGTACGACAGAATTGGAGAGCGAAAAGCAGAGAGAGAAAGAGAGAGAGAGGAGTGGGGGAGGGAGGGAGGGACGTTTTCTGAGTCAGTCAGTCACGTGCTCCGTGGTTCAATTTCAACATGAGTCAAAGACTCTCAGAAACTCAGAGGAGGTGAAGAGGTAGGAGAAACACACCTCGGAGTGGACTTCTGACCCTGGAATTCTGAACTTGCTCAGTGAGTGCGTAAACTTTTCTATGGAAGCAAAACTTGTAATTTGATCCATGTTTTCTGTCTTTTTAATACACTCCTATCTCACCTTGTTACACAGCACTGCTTACTTATTTAATGAGACGGTTCTTTTTGGAAAAATGTCATTGTGTTTGTAAACCAACGAGAAGTAAAACAAACTGTTCATTCAGTGGAAACCTGATGCTGCTATGAGAAAACATTTACAAGTGCTTGAATAAACATTTCCTTTTTATTCCCCCTCAGGTCACAGTGAAATCATGTTGGAGCTATGTGCTTTGCCTTGGTCCACAGCCCTCCACACCTGAGTGAAGTCAGGTTAATGTCCAACCCGACATTGTGATGGGAAGGAAGAGCCCCAGCTCCTTCTGCTGGATTTGATTTTGTCACTGCCTGAGGGAAAAAAAATAGCAGGACTAAGAAAAAAACAAAGGAAATGTGAAGTCATCTGCATTTCTACGTAGAGTCTTCCTTGGGGAACATGTTTCCCTCCTCATGGTCCTTCTGGAGCGTTGTACTGACTCTGTGTGCGTCAGCCTGCAGTTTGGAGACTTCTGGATATGATAGCGATCAAGTCATCTGCTCTCAGGTATCACAACTACCTGGATGAACCGAAGCACACATTTCCTGTGATGCGCTACTTTACACAATGTTTTACCGTTTACAGATTACACTTTTAATTTCCTTTTCGTCTGTGCTGACCGCTTTAATTTCCCTTTTTTAGTCAGTCAGCTGTTTCATTCTGTAAACATCTGTCTGCTTCTCACTCAATTAATTGCTGTTATCTATCATCCAACTAAAATGTATCCAACTCGAATGTGCAGAACAGTAAATATTTACTGTCCAGGTCACAATATGTCTCCCCATCTGTCTCAGGGTCTCTCTGGCTGCACCATGAAGGATGTGCTGCCTCACACCGATGAAGAGAGCGACGTGGTAAAAGTCCTGAACCTGACGCTGCATTCCAGGCTGTGCTGTGTGAAAAACGGGCCGTGCACGTTATGCCTGGTGATAGACACAGAGGTCAGCATCGAAAAAGCTGAAGGTGTGGAAGATGAAGGCTTCTCTGGGTTTGACGAGGAGGAGGAGGACAGCAGGGAGATGAAGAATGGAAAAGGTATGAAGTGACGTTGCAGGAGGTTGTCGTGCTGTTACTTGTTGCCAGACTAGAGACCTTTGTTAGTCCAAAATAGGATCATATTTTAATACAGGGCAGCTGTTGTTTTCATTCTCCTTCAGTGACCCAAGGAAAATAAACTTCAACTTGCTCTGAATGAACAGTGATCAATTAGTTTTCTGGTATTTTTGTGTTGCATAATCGGACCGGAAGTCGAGGGGAGCGTGTTGTGGGATGTCCTGCAATCTTACCTCAAAGCATGAATCAGAAAACGGATGATGTGTTGAGAAATAGCGTCTCAATTGAGAAATAGTTTGTTGCTTTAGTGAATTGTTGTTGTGCTTTTGTTATTTTGCAATAATCATCAATCACTTCACATATATGAAAATGAGTGTTAAGAAAAGAAGATAGACCTTACAGTAAAAAAAAGATGGTGTGCTTTCTAACAGTACAGGACATTCAGATTAGAACCGCTTCTGAGTTTTGCCTGGACTGTTTTCACTGTTGTCTTTTTTCACTGTTTGATTATTTGCTTTCATTTCAACAAATCCGTTACCCCACCCTTGTTGTGCTCTGTGTTGCAATAGCTTCTGTGACGGTGTATTTCATGGCAGCTCCAACCTTTCCTACGTACAAAAGGGTGGAGTTTACTGTAAACCACACAGATCTCACTCTGCCACACCACGCGAAGGTAAGGAGCGTGTGCTGGAATGTAAACTGTCAGGAGAAATGATCTGTGGGCACATTTCCTGTTAACCTGTCACACATACACACACACTCTGTCTCTCTCCCTGTGTGTGTGTGTGTGTGTGTGTGTGTGTGTGTGTGTGTGTGTGTGTGTGTGTGTGTGTGTGTGTGCTCTGTAGATTTCCATGGTGATTACGGAGCCAGCTGGGGTTACCTTCAGCAGCCATGTGGTTGTTCAGTCCTCAAAGCATTCACGTCAACATTTTGTTCCCTCTCTAGATGAAGGTAAAGCTGAGTCAGTAAACCTAGAATGGTTAGAATAGAAACTGAAGTATTTGTTCTCTGGAAACAATGGATTTATTCAACCAGGTGCTGTTTTTAGTTACGCTTAGTAGAATCATGACCACACGTGAAATTACTTCCGAAACCACTGAGCTTAGCAACGCCCAAAAAGTGGTAATATGAGCAACACAGATATGCAGCGTGTCAAGGACTGAGCTACAGTCAGACAAGGAATCAGATCGTGAGGAAAATCTAAGAGCTTGTGGACTTATAGACTTCACCATACACCTTACAGTCATGGACATTATTCACTTGTGTACCTGAAGAGAGGAGGGAACAGCATGCAAACTGATCTCTAGGCAGTTTTTTATTTATTCTTATATTCTACGTGTTGTTCTGTTTGCTCAGACTGTTTGAAGCCTGAAATATGTCTCTAAAATGATGATGTTTTGCCTTATATATGTTGTGATGCTGTATATATATATATTGCTGCTGCAATCACACTGTATTTATCTATCTGCAGTTTGCACCAGGGAACTGCAGGGCCGCATCAAGGAGTGTCATGGTAAATGTACAATTAGTAATTTTCATAAAGCCACATCTCAACCTCGAAACCCTCTTGCATAATGCATGAGTTTGTTGTCCTCCTCAAACCCGCATGAGTAACGATGTGGTTATTCCCCTCCAGCGCCCAGACTCCATGTTGTCATCAATGAAAAGATGAATCAGGCGGAGCTGCAGACTGTGGGCAGCAACAAGAGCGTCCCCTCGATGTGCATCCAGTATGAACAAAATGGAAGATGTCAGGTCAGTGATCATCAAGAAGGTGTTATTTGTCTTTGCTCATCGTAAAATACTGCATTTCTCATGTGAACATGTTGAAGGTAAAACTGAAGTATCAAAAGGCTGATGGAAGTGCACTATTTGCTTGGGGGAAAAACGATCAGAAAATCCTATATTTTAGCTATAATTGTGGCTATGATGACTCACATTTAATCACCAGTGTCATAGATCTTTGTACAAACTAGCACAAAACAATCTCCAGCAAAACATTTATTCCAATTCAAGCAGCCTAAGTCAAACCATTGGTTACCTTACCTGTCTGGTACCTTAACTATATCATCACTGGACACACACACACACACACACTCACACACACACTCACACACATCATTCCTTCTCTCACTAACACTCACAACAATAGAGTCTCCATTCGACCTAAACATGAATGTTTTTGGACTGTGTAAGTATGCAGAGGATCCCGAGCATATGCAGGGACAACATACAAACTGAAAATCTGTGAGTGAATAGACATCAGTACATCAATGTCTCAATATTTCTGAACAGCTTTTGTCTGTGATTGTTGATAAATTGATTTTTAGCTGCTGTGCCGAAGTATGTTTAGGTTCAGATAACATCATATGAAATAGTTTGAGCCACTTCTCTCTGGTGATGAACTTGTGTGTTTACCCAATAGTGGGACGACTTAACTCAACAATCATTCATTATGTGAGAAAAACACAAAATTTGGTACATTGGGGGATGTTTTTTAAACAAGTCTGGATATTGGTTGCCATCACAAAATGGTCCCCTAGTGGCCATAGCTGTTACACCTGATCTGTTACGATGTTTTGAAGCTTTTTCCCACTTTAAAGTGTCTCTAATGAACCACCAGAAACATGCAGCCACTTTTAGAAATAGATGCCACAGTCATGAGAATAAAAACTTGCAGAGGCCCAATATCCAGATTCAATCAACACATATTGAGCAATGAGTGAGTTTAGTGCTTGTATCAGAAAATGAACAATAGTGTAGGTAGGCCACCCAATACAAACAAAGGAGCAGATTACTATGTTTCGAACAACAGTGCTTCTGTTGTACACTTTAGTTGTTTTTGCAGCTCAGTGGCATCATGCTGTACTTTGTCAGGCAGGCGTGCTCTCAATTAAACAAATATGTTTAGTGTGTTTCATTTACCTTCACACCCTGAGGTGAAATAGTTCTGCACACTGATATCAGACATTTGTTTGTGAGGAGGAGGAGACTCCAGCAGCACCTGCAAGGTCTACAGCAAGTAGCTGATATGCACCTGCTTCAGCCAATGTTACAAATGAATTGAAGCTGCTTCTGAACTTGTGACGGATACAGCAGGAACCCCCGCTCAAATGTTTTTTTCTCTGTTTTTAAGTGTAATATGCGACGATCTTTTATGCTGAAAATAACCCGTATCTGTTGATGCAGATGCATCCAGTGGAAATGTAGGATCCGCTTTAATGTTTTTCATGAGCAGGTCACAGTAATCTGGCCAAAGTGTGTGGCAGAATGTTTCTTATGGTTTTCCAGACTGTGCTGGAAATTAGAAGGGACAGTCAGTGTGTTTAGTGTGTGAGAATTCAGATGACACATATTCCGGTGATATGGTCCTTTTACATTATACAATTTCCTTCTGTACATACACACCATAATCTGAATGAAACTGGACACTGCACGTACACAGGTTCCACAACCTCCACTCCGGCATCGGACCCCAGAACAAAAACATTCCAGAAAGCCAGTCGTAGACGACGAGATAGAAGGATGACAGTCACAGGCAGTCAGGTACCTGTGCGATGAGTATTCTGCACATAGACTGAACACAGGAACAAATATGTATGATAGTTCATGTTCCTGGTGTCTGACTCCAGTTGTTTATGTGACATAATAGAAAGAAAGTGATCCATGTCAACTCTCTGAAGATGAATGGTGAAACAAACTGTGGCATGTAAACTGGGACAAGTCCCAGTCGAGCTATGAGCAGGAGTCTGTTATTGTTGTAGATCGTTCGGAATTGATTAAGAAAAACTTATATTATATATATATACACGCACAGTGAGTGAGTGGGGACAATGTGGAGAGACTTTCACTGTCACCATCGATGAGAGAGAACGCAGTTTATCAGGTTTCACTTTAAGCGAGGCATGTCACAGCAAAATGCCACACGCTCCAGCACAAGCTGATGACCTTGTGACAGCGAGTCATTATCTTGTGTTTACAAGGTACAAATCACTGCCATGGCTTAATGGGAGACACTAACTTCCTTGAAGAATTGGCTTGCGAATATAGAAACTTGCTGAGATTCCTAAACTTGAACTGTTGATTAACAAAGTAGAATAATCAAGGGTATGACAAGGGTATCGCCCTATCTCTCTCTCTCTTTAACCAAAACAACAAAACCAACAGGTGAGCTTGTAAATATATATATAAACTCCTAATCCCCACCTCTAACCTCGAGAAGCACTACTCCAACAGGATATGGATACACAAATTAAACAATAATAGTCAAAACAAGCGTTAAAGTAACCCTTTAACAAACAGAAACCCCTCCTACAGTGTGACTGTGTCTGTGAACAACATGCGTGAACAATGTAGATGTGTTAGAGCATTTTCCACGGACAAAGTCTCAAACCTCATGACTCACGTATGGTTAACATGTGTCAATCCACTCAGTCACTCTTTTAAAACCGCATGGTGACAACATGGTCACTTACACATCAACCACTTTTATACTCCCTCTGAGTAAAATGAGAAACATATCTGAAGTTGAGGGAAAACAAAATGTTTAACACGTTATATTTCTGGAGCAAATTACCAAGATTTGTAAATCTGTTGAATTTTGTGGTCAGAACAGTTGTGGAAAGCAGAGGTGGGGGATGGAAGATGTTTCAAAGCTCTGCTTATAGCTCTGCTAACAGTAAAAGCTTTGTTGAGTCTTGAAAAGTGAATTGCATGTATCTTAACAGCTATGGAAATAGAAGATCTTATATTATGTATGAATAGCATATTTCAAATGGCCATACTGGTCATGGTAAGGTTCATGTGATAAAAAAACTGTTGGTTTCTTGAGGACATTTCACTTCTCATCCAAAAGACGTCTTCAGTTCTGAAATAATATGGAGATAAAAATATGAACATATTGTGTAATGGAGAATCTTCAATTTCCTCTCTTTATTGTTGAGTCTGGCAAAGTCTTTTGATACTATCTCTTGCCTGAATCTGCAGATTCAGCATCCCATCTTAAAAGGTGCTTTAATACATAATAATCTGGTTTCTTGCTCTCACTAACACACTGTAAATGTTTATTTTATAGAAATGGAACAGGACAACCATGCCTCTCTCCTCCATCACGCCCTGCCTGTGTTTCCAGGTATCATCAGAACACACGTGTTCATTCAGACCAACAGTGTGTGCACAGGGTGGCTGTAATCAGTGTGTGTGTCTTCTGTGTGTGTGTGTGTGTATGGGACAGGTATGGGAAGAGGATGATCAGAGGTCGATGCGCTCTCTGAGTTGCCCCTTCACAAATACAAGTGAGTAGGTTTTAACCCACTCTTCTTATTTTTCCTCTTCTTGTTGTTGCTCTTCTTCCTCCTCTGTGAACTCACAGATGCCTCAGACATTTGTGTCATTCATGTTTTCTCTTATGGCCACTTCCAGGTTTCGTCCAGAGGAACGTCTGGCAGAACGTGAGCGTGTCTGTGGTCCAGGGTCTGAAGTACAGCCAGCGACCCATGCTGTGGTGGAACCTGTCTGCCCCCTGCAGGCTGGAGGGTGAGGTGTGGCCCTGCGTCAGAGAGGGAAGCTGCAGAGAGCTGAGCGGCTTCAGGCAGCAGCTGACAAACAGCACCTGGAGGCAGAATAGCCAGAGACTCTGGGTAAGAGTTAGATATTGTATGTTTACAGTTGGAAACTCTGAAATGGTCTCTTCTGAATGTGTATTTAAAATTTTGCTAAATCACATCATGTCCACATTGTACAAATCTGTAGTCATGTTGCAAATACCCAGACTCTCAGGTACATATAGTTGGGTAGTATAGTTTTTATTTGACTCTGCAGTCTCCTTAATTATGTTTTTAGCTAATTTATACTGGACACATTTTGGTACTTGTATAATGCAATGACAAAGTGCACATGACAAAGGGGTTCTGATCTAACCATCTGTCCAAATGAATCTACTCTAAACTAATTTCAACAAATCTAATCCGGCTAATCTAATCTGGTCTATACATCCATTAACATACCAGCTTTAGTAGGTATGTCTGCTGGAGTAAAGGCAGGGAAAACACACTGGACATGTCACCAGACGGTCACAGAACACACACTCAACATTCACTCTCCCACCCAAACATCTATATTTCTGGAATGTGGAGAAAAACCTGGAGAAAACTGTTGACACTGTTATGAGAAGAACTTCCAAACTCCACAAGAACTGGAGGTGTTTTTGCTGCCACACAACTGATCTAATTTAACATGATGTCATCTAATCAGATACGATAAAAACTTTTATTATTGTATAATTGTTCTGTACAGCACCCAAAAAAATCATATTCACAACAATACACAACAGTCCTCTCAGAAAATAATAGTACATTCAATATAATATGTAATAATAATGAATTAGTTTAAAACAAGTAAGCAAAATAATATCAAGAAATGACAATAAAACAATTAAATCAACAACAATAATAATAATAACAGTAATACCAATTATGTTTTATTATTATTATAAACTGCAGTGATAATAATGAAAGTTGAGACAAGAAAAACATTAAGAAAAGCAGGAAGATCTTATTTAATCCACCACAACCAGGAAATATCATGTATGAAGTCAAACCAATCAAAATGACCTGGGATCTGTTACCGCGCCTCCTTCAGCAGATAACAGAAGTGTTCGAAGATATTGACCTCAAGCTGTCGCCATGTATGATGGTAAAGTATTTCTTATATTATTTAACTTTTTTTCTGACTTGTACATAAAGTTTCATCAGGTGTGTCACATATCTTGTATGTCACACGTGTTTCTCCATGTGTGCAGGTGAAAGTCAGAGGGATGGATCATGCTCTGGGTCCGTTCTGTTACCAGAACAGTAAGTTGTGCCAAAGTTAAAAACCACATCATGAAGTATTTTGCTATAATAACAAAGTGCCTGGTCCTTGTTGTTTCTCTTGTCTGTGCTAGCTGACAGGTGCCGCTGGAGCCTCGTGGTTGTGGGCGTGCTGCTGCTGCTCTGCATCACTCTGCTCATGTTCTACCTTCTTCACGACTTCGTCAAGAGTGAGTTCTGCCTTTCTCTACGCATTAACTCTGCGCTACTGGGAGAGTCTGATTTCTCTGCTCTGTCATTTGCACGACTATCACACCATGATAAAATATGTATTGTCTGACTGAAGCGTTTGCTGGATTTGCCTCTGGCACCCACCACAGAGGCTCCTTTCATTTGCCTTGAAGATTTGCCAGATCTTGTTTAGTGAATCTGGAAATTATTCACACAGTCTGCCTCTGTTCACACACACATTTTATCTGCATGCAGACAAAGGAATCCCAGACAGTGATGTGATTAACAGCCTTGAACTGTACGTCTGTTGTGCTCTCTACTATGCTTACTCTTGATTTTCTGGCTTTTACAGAATGGGTGTGGAGCTGGCGCAATGGTGGATTTGTTGAGAGTGAGTGTTGTCTATTTACTATTAAATATTTATGATAGAGCATACGCAGCTCTCTTAAAGTCCCATTGGGTAAAACGTTTTTCTTTTCTTTTTAATCTTCTGTGTACATGTTGATTATCTTGTTCTAGAAGCTTGAAACTTGATATTTCACAGTCAAAATAGAACTTTAGATCAGATGAGTTCTGCCTGTTGTATGGAGGCAGTGAGTGACTGGAGTCCATCCTTCGTTATTTCTCCTGCTTTATACGTGATATCGTTAGAATCTGTCTCCAGCTCATGTCGGGCGAAGACTACAAAAACACCCCGAACAGGTCACCAGTCCAGCACAGGACACACACACCATTCGCTCTCACACCTAGGGGTGTTGGGACTCTCTGTTTGTGGACTAATGGAGTAAACCAGAGCAGTGAGAGAAACATGCAACACATCCCTCTGGCTCTGAACACTGTGCTGCTGTGTGGGCGACTCGGGTCGTAATGGACAAAAATGCCAAAATCCCCAAAAGATATTGATCTTGTAGGAAGTTAGTAGGGGCATTCCCACTGACCCTAGAAATGCTAAAAACTTACATGTTGCAATAAATCACAAAAAAAGGTGATGGAATCACCTAGATGTCCAGGTCCTCTCATGAGAGGTTTATTGAGGTGTTTTTGGGGTGTATCATAAAAGTGTTGTGGGGACACTTTTTTCTTCAGACATGACATGGAGGGGGGGGTCACATGATCATGATGACTTCAAATAAGTATTGAGCGATACTGAATCTCTTCTAAAATCAAATCAAAATCCACTAAAACCATGAAAATGAGAAATGTTGTGGACATCCGTCCTCCTCAAAGAAAACACAAACACTGTGGAAATGAATCCGACTCAGAGAGAGAGAGAGAGAGAGAGAGAGCAGATACATCCCGGTAGAGAACGTCCAAGGCAGTAGCAACAACCCTAGCAGCAGTCGCCTTAATTGTAAACTTGAATCCATGATGGTCGATTCTTTCATCCCACCAAAGTAAATACTGGAGCCATTTTTCACAAGCCACATCTCTTCGGAACATTTTCACACAAAAATGGCGATTTCCAAACGAATACTTCAGGAGAAAATCTCCTTTGTTCAAGTTCTGTCTCTGTCTGGACAACACCCTGGCGAGACTTGGCACAGGTCCCCTCTGGAGTTCATAGAGGAGGCAGGGCCAGAGAAACTGGGGATAGACTCCCATTTAGAAGACAGGAAATGTATACATGTCATGGGCCATGTTGTCCTGTATCAGGCTATCATTGGTTATACTTTAGTAGCTTCATTTCCCTTTTTTTTCCCCTTAGTCAGTGCTTTTTTTAGGTAATAGCACCCCAAGTGGAAAGCCGTTGTAACTGCACAATGTCGTCCAGGAGTTTGGTCCGCTTTTGAAAGTGCAGCATGAATGCAACTCAAGCTAAAGCAAAGTGTGAAACTTTTATCCAACCCCACCCTACTCAAACCCGAGTCTAGAACTATCCCGGTGTGAAAGCATCCTCATCAACATTTCAGAAACATCTCTTTTATCTGCTGAAAAACTGGCAAAGACACACAGCTTATGACCTTGACCTTATGACCTGACAATTTTCTGTTTGTTCATTATTTTGTGAGCGGAGGGATCAAACACTTAATGGGACTTTAGGGACCCCGTACGAACATCTCTCAAACATTCACACCTATTTTCTTCCCTCTTCAAAGTTGGCAGACGCCGTCACGTGGTGCTGCTGAGCCCGCCGGACACAAACCGCTCCGTCTCAGAGTCGGTTGGCCATCTCGGTTCGCTGCTCTCCAGCCGCGGCTTCAGCGTCACCGTGGACCAGTGGAGGAGGCAGGAGCAGAGCAGGATGGGGCCCCTGCCGTGGGTCCACTCCCAGTTGATGGCGCTGAGGAGCCAGGGCGGCCGAGCCGTGCTGGTCCTGACCCAGACGGCTCTGCAGAAAGCGGAGGAGTGGACCCGGTGGCAAGGAGAGGACGGCGCGGGCCTCTCGGCGTATTCCGACGTGTTCATGACCTCGCTGTTCCTCATCGGCGCAGAGCAGCGGCAGGGCAGGGCGGGAGAGCGCTTCCTCCTGGTGAAGTTCGACTCCCATCCTTGCGGCGGCGACAGGACGCTTCCGGAGGTGTTTCAGGGGCTGAAGGTGTTCCAGGTCCCGTCTCAGACTCGGGCCCTGCTGACCGAGCTCTCGGTGGGAGGAGCAGCGAGGACGTCGTCAGGATCCAGGACTTGGACAGACTGGAGGTGGTGCACCTCAGACCAGCAAGAGCAGGACCTGGAAACAAAGCCTCTGAAACCCTCATGAATCACAGGTTGGGATTTTATTGTGATGATGAAGGACAAGAAGAACTTCTGAACTGTGAATGAGGTGAATAAATGACACTTTTGTCAAGACATGCAGAGGATAAAACATTGGTTTACTGATCTCTGAGCATCATTCAACTCTACACCTACACTGCAAAAAAGGTGGCGTTTAAAAACAAAATAAAAACACTGAATCTGAAGATTGTAGTGTAAGGCTGAGTAAAGCCTAAACTATTTAAACGAGATAAATTATTTAGCACCTCTAAGTCAGAGCTCTTTATTTGATAAGAACCAAATAATTTGCACAAATAATTGGGTTCGGACATCATTGAGGAGACAACAATGCTTTGGGAATGTTTTCAGTCTCTGATGTGTTGAGAAATATCTCGGGCAGTAGGACCTGCTTTTCATGCATTGTTATGAAAGAAAATGTTCCAGAGTGTGACATTATGTGTCACATATTACATGTACGATGCTTCAGCTCATGGTGTTGTTGGGATGTCAAGAGATTCTGTGAAACAACACAGGGCATAGAAAGTGAATAACCCAGAGAAATGTGGAGATATCTGAGACTTTTGTACTTTGTACTGTGTTATGAAGGCATTATCACTTTGTTTTATTGTTGAATACAGCAATTTATACTGGAAAGGTATAGGTTAATGCTTTGTCTGAGAAGAAGTCTTTGACCACAAAAAAAGATTATTTTATTTCCCAAAAAAACAAACAAAAAAAACAAAACAAGAGAAAACATAGACCTCATCTATACTGATTACGTCCCTGTGCTGAGAGGCTGTCAACACTCATGCTCATTATCATGAAGGAAAACTGCAGCTGTGCTGCTGTGTTTCAGTGTTGAAAATGACCTTTGATTGCAAAGCTGTTCCTTATTTGATGTTTTGACCATGCAGAAAAGTTGTAACTTTTTATTTTTGTTTTAAATAGCCCCAAAAAAGATCCGAATAAAGATTTGAATAAAAAAAAGAAAACTCCTCCAGAGACTCACTCCAGCCCATGTGCAGTGAGGCCTCAACACTTGTCTGTCTATAAATAAATGCACTTATTTTAGAGCCTGGTTGATCCCGGGCTGTGATTGGTCAAAGCTTAGTGGCTTGGTATCATTTGCAGCACAGCCCCTCTCCCGCCCATTATGTCCTCCACACTGAGTCTCTCTCTCTCTCACACACACACACACACACACACACACACACACACACACACACACACACACACACGTGACAGAAGCCACCTCCTCTGTATATCTGAGACTTTGTGAAGCTCTCTGACCCGGGGACGGCACCGTCAAACCTCACACTGCAGGTAAAGCAGCTTACAGTCAGGAGAGGACTTTGTTTAGACGCCTTATTAAAAGGTGTCGGCTGCTCCAGGGACAGATTTACTCTCTCCTCAGAAGTGCTCTTATGAATATTTCTCATATTGTTATATAAGCTGTTTTAAAGGGACCTAGAATGATTAAATAAAGTAGTTTTCCATGTATATACTGTAATTACATCTCATCAGAAATGCCTAAGATTATATTTACAAGCCTCTTTTACAATCCTTGTTTTTTTTTTACAGATGTGGGAATATCTGTCAGTTTCCACAGAGATCTGGCACCCTTTTTGCCAACCACATTTGGCAACCACACATAGACTTTAATCTGACACCGACACTCACATGAACAATCACATGAATCTGTGTATCTTGCTGGACAATAAAACTTGACAAGTTTTCACTGAACTAAGCGGAGCAGCACTATGGAGCATGTACGCACACATCCAGCCTTGTACGTTTCTGCCAGAATCAGAGGAACAATCAGATATACATATGAGAGCATGTAGCACGGTTAGCTTGTATTTTACAACACAAACCATCTCCATTCTGGTTCACCTGGAAATGCTTTTGGACTTGGAGTGCTCCTGTTGCTGGGAGTCGTTACTCAACAAATTAAAAATATAAAATGTTTTTTCAATGCAAAAAGTGTAGAATATTTTCATTTATTTCCACAATTGCTTGTGACAAGTGGAACAGACACCACTCACATTTATCCAGCAACTTCTATTTCACACTCTCAGTTTGTCAAATTTCCTTATGAAATGCTTCGTGCCTTAAAGTAATGGATTAAATGATTTCTTTGTAAATCTGCAGAGGCTGTAAAATGAATTTTCAGAGAAAATGTGCATGTAAGTGTAACAGTGCAACATAAAGCAGATAGTGTACATAGTTATATATCAGAGTAGCATAAAATTATGTGAAACCTGTTGAAATTGTCAATGGTTGTTTTGCAAAGGTCAACATGAGGTCTTCAAGGAAAACTGAAAATTTCAACATTTAAAAACATCTTCTCTGGTTTAGAAAGCTGAGATCAGAGAATTTCTTAAAATCTGTCTAAAAAATTATTCTCTTAAATGCTTAAATTGATTAATTGGTTATTAAAACAATGGTTGATTATGTCCTTGCTCAGTTAATAGTCGATTAATTGAGTAGTAGAGTTTTTAGCAACTCCACTCACATTTCTTGAGATTGGTTCATTTAGAATCCACTGCCCTGATCTGGTTGAGGTTGTAGACACCTTTAGATAAACAAACACTGCATTTAACCCCAAAGGAAGCTATTTATGGATATAGACAAAGTTTCTTTTCTGTTGTATTCTCCATGTCGTTAACTTTGACAGGGTCATGTTTTCATGATTTCACGTGGCATCGTAACAAAGCTCAGTGCTGAATTTAGGACGAGATAAACAGCTTTATTTTCTGACCCGACGTGACAGATGGGAGCGTGGACGCTTCACAGGATCCTGCTGCAGGCGGCTTGGCTGTGTTGTCTGTTAGCGGCTCAGGTGCACAGCTGTCCAGATTCCTGCAATAAATGTTCAGGCCCAGAAAGTGAACAGTGCGAGGAGTGTGTAGCAGGATGGACGCTCCATAATAACACCTGCGTAGGTACTGTGCACAACAGAGCTTTGATCTGAGTCCGAAAGTCACGGCTTATATGTGATGAAGCAAGACCAACAAACTAATGATGTACAACTTTGTTTTAGACGTCGATGAGTGCGGCACTGAGCTGGGAGTCTGTCCTGCAAACAGCTACTGCATCAACACAAAGGGTTCCTTTGAGTGCAGAGGTGAGAGATTCAACAACAACAAAATACAAATTGTCTCATTTTAGGGTTTGAAGGAAAGCAAAAGTGAGGCTTAATCCCAGTTAACACAGAGTCCTTTAAAAAACAATAGGAAAACCAAAATCAAGGACAGCCAGGACACAGTAAGAGGGACAGCAGACAACCTGATGAGGAACTAACAAAACGTAAACACAAATGAGAGTAATTTGAGGTGAAGCTGTGAAGAAAAATAGACATGATTAGAGGAGAATCACAGGGAACAGATCATGAAGGAGCAAAACATCAAAAACATCACCTGGATCAATCCAGAAGTGTAAAGACATAACATATATTGATAATATCCAGTGATCGATAAAGTGCTTAAATATTCTATTTCAGTATTATTCTGTTTCTTTTCAAGCATCACAACTTTAGTTAGTAGTTTTACTTTGCTCCTTTAAGTTGGTTTTATTCAACTAAAGGCAAATGTACCAGTCTAAAAATATACTTATGTAAAAGTGAAAAGTACCCTGTTTAAAATGTACACCATGTAAGAAGTAACTTGGTTTTACATACTTTTAAATGAAAGGAAAACCTTTATAAATGAAAGTGCTAACAGAATAAGATATAGAATGATACATCAATTAAATCAAGTCAACCTCACAAATGTTTTAATTTTCTCAGTCTCTCAAATGTCTTTCAAGACATTTTTGAGATCTGTCCGTCTGATTCTTTCCCAATAAGAACACATCATGTGGTCTGTCTCTCCTCAGGCTGTGACGTGGCCTGTGTCGGCTGTATGGGCGGAGGACCAGCACGCTGCAAGAAATGTGCCTCTGGCTTCAAACTGACAGGCTCCAAGTGTTTGGGTAAATGCACGAATGCACAATTATTTTCATGTCTGCGACACAGAGGCGATCGTTGGGCCTGTGAAGAGGTCTTATCCTGTGCATCTCGCAGACGTGGACGAATGCAGCGACATGGTTCTCGCCTGTCACGGTCTGGATGAGATTTGCACCAACACACAAGGCTCGTTCCGCTGCGACTGTGCACTGGGATTCACCCGCATGGACAGTGTTTGTGTGCGGAAACAGCAGCATAGTGAGTCTCACACACACACACACACACACACACACACACACACACACACACACACACACAAACACACACACACACAGAAAAGGTACACGTTGCACCCAAAGTCAGACCAAACCGGATTCGGAGGAAGTACATTCAGGAAAGTGTAAAAGTAGAAGTACCAGATTAACCACCCTGCTCACGGTAAGTGAACAAAGTGTAATGGTGCTTTTAAATTATGTAAGGTATTTAAATTAAAGTACCTGCATAATTCTATTATTGTTTGCTTTGTTTTTTTTGGTAGCTGCATTTTCATTGCAGTCTTTCACAAAATCAAAACAAAATTTCTGAGATTTCAATAGAGTACAACAGCAACTTGCAGGTGTTTCCATGAAATTTGTTTTGTATACGAGCCATAATCCGCGTACTCGTCATAAAGCAAGACTCCACTAGGCGGAGGAATAGACGTCCAAAGCATTTTGTGTTGTCACAAAATGTCTTAGGTGATGTGTACAAAAGGTGTAGGAATTGCAATCACTTTATTGAATCCTAAAGAGAAAGTCAAATGTCTGCCTCATCAACCATGTGGAGAGGAAATGTGACATCACAGTCTGACGGCTGTAAGTACAGATGATCTTCCATGGAGAGAGGAGCATCTACGACCTCCATGTTCTGGTCCATCATGGTGAAGTGATCCCAGTGACACCCAGGTGTGAAGGAGGTAACCCAGACGTAGCACAATGAGCCTCTCAACTTCCTCAGGAGTAAAAACCAGCAGGACAAAAGTTAAAAGGAAAAAGCTGCTTTATTATAGTCAGGGTGAGCAATACCCAAAATAACAAACCAACAAAATAGCTCATGAGGCCCTGACTCAAAAATCAAAAAGCAGGAGCTGGTTGTCTGCCATGAGGATGCTGGAGAGGCCGTCTCAGAGACTGGCCAGGCCTCAGGTTGCCTTGGTGCTCAGGTGAGATCCAACCTGGAACCAGCAGCCACTGTCACCAATCTCCACCTACTCACATTGAACACATATAGAGAACCCCAGTGTCAAAAGAGCCTCAGGATGTCTAGTCTCTATCCTAGTAACAACTTTATGGAGAACTTCAGATGAAAGTTGTCTTGGCTGGATCTTCACAAGTATTGTTTGGACATGAAAAATGTCTCTTACCAGTAGCTGTAGCTCTGTCTTGTTGAGAGAGCTATTGATGGTCAGACAAGGCCTGCAGCTTCATCAGGATGTTTAGCTGAGCAGGTCGAACTGGCAACAGCTTCCTCGAATTGAAGCGCTCCTTCATGAGGACCCTGGCTGTGTGTCATCCAGATGGTCTGGATGGTGAGGGGAAAGAAGGGGACCAAACGCAACGACTCAGCCAAGAGGTGGAGGGAAGATGTTCCTCACTGAGATACTTGAGTAAGCAGCCTGGGAAAGCCAAAGAACTTAGGCAGCAGAATACAAAAACAGGAGGATCTGGGGCAGAAGAACAGGGAAAAAATGGGCATGAAGAAAACACAGAAATAAGTTGGGCAAGAGGATAAAACTAAGAACACGAAGTAAGTAGGAAGAGGTCTGGAATGTCTAACACAAAGGACAAGAACAGACTTAACCAGTGATTAGAGACAAACTAGACTCAGGTGTGACAATAGGGAAAGCTGGAAATGACACAGAAGGTCAAACAGGAAGTGGGTGATCAGACAGTTTAACAAAGTCAGACAAGAGGATGGGATTGTAACATATCCACTTCCAACCTTCACCTTTGCACCTGCAGCAGCCCTAGAGCAGAGGTGTCCAACCTACTCCACAAAGTGCCGTGTGGGTGCAGGTTTTCGTTCCAACCAATCAAGAGCACAGCGTTTGATCAATCAGCTGTTGAGTTCAGTTAACTGAAGAAGTCACGTCTGTTGTGTTGCTGCTTGGTTGGTCCAAAGAGAGATTCATCCTCGAGCATCTCCAGCCTGTGGTGAAGTCACCTTTTGACCCTCTCCAGGACCCTCAACCAGAAGTGGAGGAGGTTGTCACCTTCCTGCTAAACTGCGTCTATACATACTTAGACAAGGCAGCAAGTCGACCTGGACTCTCCTCGGCTTCTTCCATCCGTCTGACTCTACTGGGTGACAAGCACACAGAGATGCAGGCCTACATTCCCCTCCAGTCCTGGATTGAGAACTACCTGACTGGAAGGCATTTCTCCATCCCTCTTCAGTCTAAGCCATAGACTTGATGATTGCACAGATGATTGAGTCCTGCCACCTTCAGAAGTTTTATAATGACTTGCCAACAACATCAGTCACACAACCATGAAAGTGTTTCATTAAACTTCATAACTTTCATCTTGACATGTATCACCATTTTTTTCAATGTACTTCCCTCATAGATTTTCACCTGTTGCACAGAAACTGTAAACGAATGAGACTCTGACCCTGGTTGACCAGCATACTTTCTGTACATAACACATCTTGTGAACAGATTAATTCAGTGGTAAGGAGTGTGCTAGCAGGTTCCTTCAGTCACAAGGCAGATAGTGTAGCAGGTCACTATGACCTGAGCAATGGACACAGGCTGCAGCATCCAGAAAGTCTGTGCATAGAGCTTGAAGCCTAAGAAGCAAAAGACACATTACAAAACATTGTGAATCATATGCATTCATGTTTGACTTGACAAATTATTTTACGACTAGTGAGCATGATAGACTCTTGATAAACTTTGCTATTCTGTTACTGTCTGCAAAAGTCTGGCAAATGTTTATATTCGCTTGCTCCATATGATGAATACAGATTCTTTTTTTTTTGGAGGCAGTGGGAGTAGCTTTGGCACTGATTAGAAATTCCTAAAACAATAGAATTACTACAACACGTGTAACAAAGTAGGGAGTGGAGTATAAACCACAGATGTTGCCTGGAACATCTGCACAGGCACATGCATTGCATGCATTAAAATGTACTGTACTACTGCACCTAATATCTCCTGTGTCCTTCCAGACGTTGAGGAGAAAGGTCTGTTTGAGGACATCCAGGATGACGAGGTGGAAGTGCTCCAGCAGATGTTCTTCGGCGTGCTGCTTTGTGCTCTGGGAACTCTGGCTGCTAAAGGAGACTTGGTTTATACCTCGGTATTCATGGGAGCAGTGGCAGCCATGGCTGGGTACTGGCTCTCTGACCGGGGGGACAGAGTGTTAAACAACTTCCTGAAAGGCCGGTAGAAGAGGCCTGCAGCAATAAGACACACTTTTACCCTGGCTTTGTTGATTAACAGCAGTCCGTTCTTAGCCAGTAATGGACCACAGGTCCAATGATGTCATCACATCCTCGTTCATATGAGAATAACCGATGTAGATACAGATGGTATAAAGCCCGGGTATTTTCACAACTTTATTTCTTTAGTTCAATCCTAAAGAGAACAGAGGCCTTAAGGCAGTGCTAGCTACGTAGCTGCTCACTAGGCATTCTCGGCGGGAAAATAAAACATTACTTAAAAAGAACATTTGAATGTGTAAATTAATATAAAAACCGTCCTGTACACGTGGTAATAATTACACAGGATCAGCATGTGGCTTCAACAGCATGAACAAATGGCATATTAAACGGGGAAATAGTGATAAATGTCAGTAGCAACTGCTACCATAACTGACCCTCATCAGTAGGAACAATACTGTGAGGTGGGGGGGGGGCGAGCCACACCCAAACCCAGGATCGAGACAACACTACAGAAGCCCAGGAGGAGCAAGAGACACGAAAACAACATGCAAAGCAAATAATAATAACAGAGCAACACATTACGATTAAATTCACAATCACATAACAAAATAAATACATGATAAATAAAATCCCCACATACATTTCAAAATGAAATTAACGAAAACAAACGCCTTGGACATACAGCTAGGTCAAGGTAAACCATATTCTCCCACCAAGTAGGAAATTTGTCCTGGGCAAACCACCCATACTGCAGCCATTAAAATGAATAAATCCAACTGTATACACATGGTCACCTCTGGCTGCTAAAGGAAACAAACATTTGCTGTAAAGCCATATGTTGTCATAGAAACTTCATTTAAACTTCAAGACGCAGGAAAACTTGTCCTATCTACCTGTACACGAGAGCATGTTGATACCTTGTGCCGTTTTTCATCCAGACCCTCTCAAAACATGTGGGTTTGGCATTTTCCATGCAGCTACAGTGGGGAGAGACCAACTGTCAGTGTGGGATCGCTGAAAAATCAGCTCTCAATTTTCTCTTTTCATGCTGCTTCCAGCCACAACGTAAGCAGTAAGCAAATTCTTTTTCCACTTTTGGATGAAAATTTGTGCTCTTTCATGTGATGCTGGCCATAAACCTGTGCGTCTTATAAAATTTAAACGGCGAGCCTCAGAGTCAGCCCAGCACAGCCTCTTCTCTCCATAAGCCCCCATTCATTTTCTTAACACTGCAATCAAAGTTCAACTTTACAATTCTACTCGCGACTGTGGCCTCAGTTTTCATCGTACACACACCAAATGGCATGAGGTCGTTCCTGAGACTCTCCCGTGTGTGCCCGTGTGCTCATATTCCAGATACGTGCAAGCATTGTCTCCCTAGAGCAAAATGTTTAGCACTCATGCATTTATGTTTTTCCCATCAGAATGAATGGGAAAAACAGAACTCCTCAAACAAACATGCGCTATATCAATTCAATTCATTGATTTATATCCTGAACTGTTAGCCATCAATAATGTTTTGTTTGTGCCCGCCTGTCCGTCCTGGGTGAGGATCCCCTCCTCTGTCTCTCACCCTGAGGTTTCTCCCCTTTTTTCCCTGTCAGGGTTTTCTTGGGAGTTGTTCCTCAGCCTTTGCGAGGGTCTAAGGACAGGGGGTTTTTCACTATGTACACATTGTTGCTCTCCTTGTAAAGTGCTCTGAGATAACAGCTGTTATGATATGGCACTTAAAACAAATAAAGTTGAGTTGAGTTGAGTTGTCTTATTGTCTCATCTCGTCACCCACTTCCTGTCATCCTGCTGTGTGTTGTCTAGCTTTTTCTAGTGTCACACCTGAGTCCTGTTTGTCTGTAATCACTGGTGTTTAAAGGCTGTGCCTCCCCTCTGTTCTTTGCAGCTCGTCTTGTCCTCTGTCCTGTGTTGTGCTGCTGGTTTTGCTCACTTTTTTCTTCAAGCAAACTGGTCTGAAGTGGCATGAAGAAAACAGAAATAAGTTGGGCAAGTGGATAAAACTAAGAACATGAAGTAAGTAGGAAGAGGTCTGGAATGTCTAACACAAAGGACAAGAACAGACTTTGAAAACCAGTGATTAGAGACAAACTAGACTCAGGTGTGACAATAGGGAAAGCTGGAAATGACACAAAGTCAAACAGGAAGTGGGTGATCAGACAGTTTAACAGGAAGTCAGACAAGAGGATGGGATTGTAACATATCCACTTCCAACCTTCACCTTTGCACCTGCAGCAGCCGTAGAGCAGAGGTGTCCAACCTATTCCACAAAGTGCCGTGTGGGTGCAGGTTTTCGTTCCAAACAATCAAGAGCACAGCGTTTGATCAATCAGCTGTTGAGTTCAGTTAACTGAAGAAGTCACGTCTTGTGTTGCTGCTTGGTTGGTCCAAAGAGAGATTCATCCTCGAGCATCTCCAGCCTGTGGTGAAGTCACCTTTTGACCCTCTCCAGGACCCTCAACCAGAAGTGGAGGAGGTTGTCACCTTCCTGCTAAACTGCGTCTATACATACTTAGACAAGGCAGCAAGTCGACCTGGACTCTCCTCGACTTCTTCCATCCGTCTGGCTCTACTGGGTGACAAGCACACAGAGATGCAGGCCTACGCTCATCTCCAGTCCTGGATTGAGAACTACCTGACTGGAAGGCATTTCTCCATCCCTCTTTAGTCCTCTGTCCTGTGTTGTGCTGCTGGGTTTTGCCCACTCTTTTCTTCAAGCAAACTGGTCAGTTCCTCGTGGGACTGCTTTGTTGCAGCAGTAGTTTGCAGCTTAATCTTCAAAGCCTGTAGTTTCATCAGGATGTTTAGCTGAGCAGGTCGAACTGGCTACAGCTGCCACGAATTGAAGCGCTCCTTCATGAGGACCCTGGCTGTCTTCCAGTCCACTGGGAAAGATGGTCTGGATGGTGAGGGGAAAGAAGGGAACCAAATGCAACGACTCAGCTAGGAGGTGGAGGGCAGATGTTCCTCACTGAGATACTTGAGTAAGCAGCCTGGGAAAGCCAAAGAACTGAGGCAACAGAAAAAAACCAGAAGGATTTGGGGCAGAAGAACAGGGAAAAAATGGGAGGTCAAACAGGAAGTGGGTGATCAGACAGTTTAACAGGAAGTCAGACAAGAGGATGGGATTGTAACATATCCACTTCCAACCTTCACCTTTGCACCTGCAGTAGCCCTAGAGCAGAGGTGTCAAACCTACTCCACAAAGTGCCGTGTGGGTGCAGGTTTTCGTTCCAACCAATCAAGAGCACAGCGTTTGATCAATCAGCTGTTGAGTTCAGTTAACTGAAGAAGTCACGTCTTGTGTTGCTGCTTGGTTGGTCCAAAGAGAGATTCATCCTCGAGCATCTTCAGCCTGTGGTGAAGTCACCTTTTGACCCTCTCCAGGACCCTCAACCAGAAGTGGAGGAGGTTGTCACCTTCCTGCTAAACTGCGTCTATACATACTTAGACAAGGCAGCAAGTCGACCTGGACTCTCCTCGACTTCTTCCATCCGTCTGGCTCTACTGGGTGACAAGCACACAGAGATGCAGGCCTACGCTCACCTCCAGTCCTGGATTGAGAACTACCTGACTGGAAGGCATTTCTCCATCCCTCTTTAGTCCTCTGTCCTGTGTTGTGCTGCTGGGTTTTGCCCACTCTTTTCTTCAAGCAAACTGGTCAGTTCCTCGTGGGACTGCTTTGTTGCAGCAGTAGTTTGCAGCTTAATCTTCAAAGCCTGTAGTTTCATCAGGATGTTTAGCTGAGCAGGTCGAACTGGCTACAGCTGCCACGAATTGAAGCGCTCCTTCATGAGGACCCTGGCTGTCTTCCAGTCCACTGGGAAAGATGGTCTGGATGGTGAGGGGAAAGAAGGGAACCAAATGCAACGACTCAGCTAGGAGGTGGAGGGCAGATGTTCCTCACTGAGATACTTGAGTAAGCAGCCTGGGAAAGCCAAAGAACTGAGGCAACAGAAAAAAACCAGAAGGATTTGGGGCAGAAGAACAGGGAAAAAATGGGAGGTCAAACAGGAAGTGGGTGATCAGACAGTTTAACAGGAAGTCAGACAAGAGGATGGGATTGTAACATATCCACTTCCAACCTTCACCTTTGCACCTGCAGTAGCCCTAGAGCAGAGGTGTCAAACCTACTCCACAAAGTGCCGTGTGGGTGCAGGTTTTCGTTCCAACCAATCAAGAGCACAGCGTTTGATCAATCAGCTGTTGAGTTCAGTTAACTGAAGAAGTCACGTCTTGTGTTGCTGCTTGGTTGGTCCAAAGAGAGATTCATCCTCGAGCATCTTCAGCCTGTGGTGAAGTCACCTTTTGACCCTCTCCAGGACCCTCAACCAGAAGTGGAGGAGGTTGTCACCTTCCTGCTAAACTGCGTCTATACATACTTAGACAAGGCAGCAAGTCGACCTGGACTCTCCTCGACTTCTTCCATCCGTCTGGCTCTACTGGGTGACAAGCACACAGAGATGCAGGCCTACGCTCACCTCCAGTCCTGGATTGAGAACTACCTGACTGGAAGGCATTTCTCCATCCCTCTTTAGTCCTCTGTCCTGTGTTGTGCTGCTGGGTTTTGCCCACTCTTTTCTTCAAGCAAACTGGTCAGTTCCTCGTGGGACTGCTTTGTTGCAGCAGTAGTTTGCAGCTTAATCTTCAAAGCCTGTAGTTTCATCAGGATGTTTAGCTGAGCAGGTCGAACTGGCTACAGCTGCCACGAATTGAAGCGCTCCTTCATGAGGACCCTGGCTGTCTTCCAGTCCACTGGGAAAGATGGTCTGGATGGTGAGGGGAAAGAAGGGAACCAAATGCAACGACTCAGCTAGGAGGTGGAGGGCAGATGTTCCTCACTGAGATACTTGAGTAAGCAGCCTGGGAAAGCCAAAGAACTGAGGCAACAGAAAAAAACCAGAAGGATTTGGGGCAGAAGAACAGGGAAAAAATGGGAGGTCAAACAGGAAGTGGGTGATCAGACAGTTTAACAGGAAGTCAGACAAGAGGATGGGATTGTAACATATCCACTTCCAACCTTCACCTTTGCACCTGCAGTAGCCCTAGAGCAGAGGTGTCAAACCTACTCCACAAAGTGCCGTGTGGGTGCAGGTTTTCGTTCCAACCAATCAAGAGCACAGCGTTTGATCAATCAGCTGTTGAGTTCAGTTAACTGAAGAAGTCACGTCTTGTGTTGCTGCTTGGTTGGTCCAAAGAGAGATTCATCCTCGAGCATCTTCAGCCTGTGGTGAAGTCACCTTTTGACCCTCTCCAGGACCCTCAACCAGAAGTGGAGGAGGTTGTCACCTTCCTGCTAAACTGCGTCTATACATACTTAGACAAGGCAGCAAGTCGACCTGGACTCTCCTCGACTTCTTCCATCCGTCTGGCTCTACTGGGTGACAAGCACACAGAGATGCAGGCCTACGCTCACCTCCAGTCCTGGATTGAGAACTACCTGACTGGAAGGCATTTCTCCATCCCTCTTTAGTCCTCTGTCCTGTGTTGTGCTGCTGGGTTTTGCCCACTCTTTTCTTCAAGCAAACTGGTCAGTTCCTCGTGGGACTGCTTTGTTGCAGCAGTAGTTTGCAGCTTAATCTTCAAAGCCTGTAGTTTCATCAGGATGTTTAGCTGAGCAGGTCGAACTGGCTACAGCTGCCACGAATTGAAGCGCTCCTTCATGAGGACCCTGGCTGTCTTCCAGTCCACTGGGAAAGATGGTCTGGATGGTGAGGGGAAAGAAGGGAACCAAATGCAACGACTCAGCTAGGAGGTGGAGGGCAGATGTTCCTCACTGAGATACTTGAGTAAGCAGCCTGGGAAAGCCAAAGAACTGAGGCAACAGAAAAAAACCAGAAGGATTTGGGGCAGAAGAACAGGGAAAAAATGGGAGGTCAAACAGGAAGTGGGTGATCAGACAGTTTAACAGGAAGTCAGACAAGAGGATGGGATTGTAACATATCCACTTCCAACCTTCACCTTTGCACCTGCAGTAGCCCTAGAGCAGAGGTGTCAAACCTACTCCACAAAGTGCCGTGTGGGTGCAGGTTTTCGTTCCAACCAATCAAGAGCACAGCGTTTGATCAATCAGCTGTTGAGTTCAGTTAACTGAAGAAGTCACGTCTTGTGTTGCTGCTTGGTTGGTCCAAAGAGAGATTCATCCTCGAGCATCTTCAGCCTGTGGTGAAGTCACCTTTTGACCCTCTCCAGGACCCTCAACCAGAAGTGGAGGAGGTTGTCACCTTCCTGCTAAACTGCGTCTATACATACTTAGACAAGGCAGCAAGTCGACCTGGACTCTCCTCGACTTCTTCCATCCGTCTGGCTCTACTGGGTGACAAGCACACAGAGATGCAGGCCTACGCTCACCTCCAGTCCTGGATTGAGAACTACCTGACTGGAAGGCATTTCTCCATCCCTCTTTAGTCCTCTGTCCTGTGTTGTGCTGCCGGGTTTTGCCCACTCTTTTCTTCAAGCAAACTGGTCAGTTCCTCGTGGGACTGCTTTGTTGCAGCAGTAGTTTGCAGCTTAATCTTCAAAGCCTGTAGTTTCATCAGGATGTTTAGCTGAGCAGGTCGAACTGGCTACAGCTGCCACGAATTGAAGCGCTCCTTCATGAGGACCCTGGCTGTCTTCCAGTCCACTGGGAAAGATGGTCTGGATGGTGAGGGGAAAGAAGGGAACCAAATGCAACGACTCAGCTAGGAGGTGGAGGGCAGATGTTCCTCACTGAGATACTTGAGTAAGCAGCCTGGGAAAGCCAAAGAACTGAGGCAACAGAAAAAAACCAGAAGGATTTGGGGCAGAAGAACAGGGAAAAAATGGGAGGTCAAACAGGAAGTGGGTGATCAGACAGTTTAACAGGAAGTCAGACAAGAGGATGGGATTGTAACATATCCACTTCCAACCTTCACCTTTGCACCTGCAGTAGCCCTAGAGCAGAGGTGTCAAACCTACTCCACAAAGTGCCGTGTGGGTGCAGGTTTTCGTTCCAACCAATCAAGAGCACAGCGTTTGATCAATCAGCTGTTGAGTTCAGTTAACTGAAGAAGTCACGTCTTGTGTTGCTGCTTGGTTGGTCCAAAGAGAGATTCATCCTCGAGCATCTTCAGCCTGTGGTGAAGTCACCTTTTGACCCTCTCCAGGACCCTCAACCAGAAGTGGAGGAGGTTGTCACCTTCCTGCTAAACTGCGTCTATACATACTTAGACAAGGCAGCAAGTCGACCTGGACTCTCCTCGACTTCTTCCATCCGTCTGGCTCTACTGGGTGACAAGCACACAGAGATGCAGGCCTACGCTCACCTCCAGTCCTGGATTGAGAACTACCTGACTGGAAGGCATTTCTCCATCCCTCCTTTAGTCCTCTGTCCTGTGTTGTGCTGCCGGGTTTTGCCCACTCTTTTCTTCAAGCAAACTGGTCAGTTCCTCGTGGGACTGCTTTGTTGCAGCAGTAGTTTGCAGCTTAATCTTCAAAGCCTGTAGTTTCATCAGGATGTTTAGCTGAGCAGGTCGAACTGGCTACAGCTGCCACGAATTGAAGCGCTCCTTCATGAGGACCCTGGCTGTCTTCCAGTCCACTGGGAAAGATGGTCTGGATGGTGAGGGGAAAGAAGGGAACCAAATGCAACGACTCAGCTAGGAGGTGGAGGGCAGATGTTCCTCACTGAGATACTTGAGTAAGCAGCCTGGGAAAGCCAAAGAACTGAGGCAACAGAAAAAAACCAGAAGGATTTGGGGCAGAAGAACAGGGAAAAAATGGGAGGTCAAACAGGAAGTGGGTGATCAGACAGTTTAACAGGAAGTCAGACAAGAGGATGGGATTGTAACATATCCACTTCCAACCTTCACCTTTGCACCTGCAGTAGCCCTAGAGCAGAGGTGTCAAACCTACTCCACAAAGTGCCGTGTGGGTGCAGGTTTTCGTTCCAACCAATCAAGAGCACAGCGTTTGATCAATCAGCTGTTGAGTTCAGTTAACTGAAGAAGTCACGTCTTGTGTTGCTGCTTGGTTGGTCCAAAGAGAGATTCATCCTCGAGCATCTCCAGCCTGTGGTGAAGTCACCTTTTGACCCACTCCAGGACCCTCAACCGGAAGTGGAGGAAGTTGTCACCTTCCTGCTAAACTGCGTCTATACACACTTAGACAGGGCAGCAAGTCGATCTGGACTCTCCTCGGCTTCTTCCATCCGTCTGGCTCTACTGGGTGACAAGCACACAGAGATGCAGGCCTACGCTCATCTCCAGTCCTGGATTGAGAACTACCTGACTGGAAGGCATTTCTCCATCCCTCTTTAGTCCTCTGTCCTGTGTTGTGCTGCTGGGTTTTGCCCACTCTTTTCTTCAAGCAAACTGGTCAGTTCCTCGTGGGACTGCTTTGTTGCAGCAGTAGTTTGCAGCTTAATCTTCAAAGCCTGTAGTTTCATCAGGATGTTTAGCTGAGCAGGTCGAACTGGCTACAGCTGCCACGAATTGAAGCGCTCCTTCATGAGGACCCTGGCTGTCTTCCAGTCCACTGGGAAAGATGGTCTGGATGGTGAGGGGAAAGAAGGGAACCAAATGCAACGACTCAGCTAGGAGGTGGAGGGCAGATGTTCCTCACTGAGATACTTGAGTAAGCAGCCTGGGAAAGCAAAAGAACTGAGGCAACAGAAAAAAACCAGAAGGATTTGGGGCAGAAGAACAGGGAAAAAATGGGAGGTCAAACAGGAAGTGGGTGATCAGACAGTTTAACAGGAAGTCAGACAAGAGGATGGGATTGTAACATATCCACTTCCAACCTTCACCTTTGCACCTGCAGTAGCCCTAGAGCAGAGGTGTCAAACCTACTCCACAAAGTGCCGTGTGGGTGCAGGTTTTCGTTCCAACCAATCAAGAGCACAGCGTTTGATCAATCAGCTGTTGAGTTCAGTTAACTGAAGAAGTCACGGCTGTTGTGTTGCTGCTTGGTTGGTCCAAAGAGAGATTCATCCTCGAGCATCTCCAGCCTGTGGTGAAGTCACCTTTTGACCCACTCCAGGACCCTCAACCGGAAGTGGAGGAAGTTGTCACCTTCCTGCTAAACTGCGTCTATACACACTTAGACAGGGCAGCAAGTCGATCTGGACTCTCCTCGGCTTCTTCCATCCGTCTGGCTCTACTGGGTGACAAGCACACAGAGATGCAGGCCTACGCTCATCTCCAGTCCTGGATTGAGAACTACCTGACTGGAAGGCATTTCTCCATCCCTCTTCAGTCTAAGCCATAGACTTGATGATTGCACAGAGTCCTGCCACCTTCAGAAGTTTTATGACTTGCAAACATCAGTCACACAACTGTGAAAGTGTTTCATTAAACTTCATAACTTTCATCTTGACATGTATCACCAGTTTTTTCAAGGTAGTTCCCTCATAGATTTTCACCTGTTGCACAGAAACTGTAAACAAATGAGTTTCTGACTCTCTGGTTGACCAGCATACTTTCTGTACATAACACATCTTGTGAACAGAATAATTCATTGTTAAGGAATGTGCTAGCAGGTTCCAAAGGCAGATAGTGCAGCAAAATAGTTGGTCTTTTGACTTGACTTCATTGTAGTTCTTTCTTCACAGTTTTTAGACTTATAAAAACACAGAATATCTCAGAGCTGGAGTTATTGAATGTGATGGTGATGGAGCTCCTTTCTGCACTGAATTGGACACTATTGTCTGGCATATATACATATTCATATTGTTTTAATACTTTCCACGCTTTAGCCTATTGTCTTAACACTTGACTGAGGACGCATGGGCACGCCAATCGACGCTATCTTCGATCTAAGATGATTTACGGACGGACGCAGCCTGGCAGCGGCTCCGTTTCCACTAGTGTCGAAGGTGCTGACCTCAAACTTCATGTCAGTTTTGAAATCATGTTTATATGCCAAATAAAACCAGAGTTATGATAAAAAAATAATTGCAGCATACTATTCCTAATATTTCCGTCATATTTGTTGCGCGTGTGGTGCAGTAAGCAGCTTGAGAAGCGAACTATTACGAGTAATGAAAGTGCTCTCGCAAAAGTGCTTGTAACAAAACAGCAAAAAAGAAAACGAACCCCTTTTCCTGTTGGAAAAGTTAAATGGCAAGCCGTATTTAGTTGCTGGGCAAAAAATGGAAAGTTGTGGGGAGTTGCGACGACGATAGCGAGATAGCGATAGCGAGTTTTGATATCTGAGTGAGTTGTGACTTTTAGTGTATTTTGAGTTTTTTGGCCTGCTAATGTACATGTCCTTGGTGTCATTGCCAAGTCTCCAAGATTACTGGAGAAAAAAAACACATTTTATCTCAACCTTTACTTGCAAAAGTAATGACAAGAGACAGGTTCAGATCCATTCTATGAAACATCCACCTCAGTGATCCTGAGGAGGATGTGGAGAATGACAGAATAAAGGAACAGCAGAATATGACAAGCTGTTCAGGATCAAGCCTCTTTTTGAGGACATCCTCAGTGCCTGCCAGGCCTACTACCATCCCAAGAGGGATCTGTCAGTAGATGAGAGGATGGTGCCTACAAAAGCAAAAACAGGCATGACCCAGTAAGTGAAGGCCAAGCCAACAAAATGGGGAATAAAACTTCTCGTCTTGGCTGACACTATAAAGTTCACTGTATACACAGCGCAAATGCACAATACACAAAGCGCAAATGCAAGTGAGCATGGACTATCCTATGATGTAGTCACGGCTCTTGTTCACCCAACAAGTCTGGGCACTGGAGACCATATTTATGTGGACAATTTTTACGCCAGTCCTTAACTCTTCTTGGACCTGGCTGACATGAAGGTTGGAGCCTGTGGCACCTACAGAGAGTCCAGGAAAGGATGCCCCCCAGAGGGAAAATGCTTTGACAAAAAAAAGTGAAAGAGGGTCTGTGAGATGGATCAGAGATGGCCAGCTGGTATATGTAAAGTGTAAAGTGGATGGACACATGGGAGGTGTCTGTGTGCTCCACCATCTATCCTGCATTTTCTGGTGAGACAGTAAAAAGAAAAATGAAGGATGGAAATGTACGCTGGGTTCATCACCTGTCCCACACCAATCGTGGCATACAATAAGAACATGGGCGGGGTTGATCTGTCAGACCAGCTGATTCAGTGTTACTCCACCCGTAGAAAAACATACCGTTGGTACAAGACGATGCTGATGCATTTCCTTGACATTGCGTCTACAAATGCTTACATTCTGCATTGCGAGATCAGCGCTACCAAACAGGTGAAGCCCATGAGTCACAAGGACTTGACACAGCTTGTGTGTCAGCTTCTCGGCACAGATGAGGCAGGAGTTCCCCAAAGCAGGAGGGCCGAGCACCTTCCAGTGCCAATCGCCACAGCCACAGCTGCCAGCGAAAAAGCCTCCAAGGGCAGGCTGAAGTGCAGACGCTGCCGTCAGGTGGACAAAAGGAGTGACACCCCATGGAAGTGTCAAGCCTGTGACGTGCCCCTCTGCCTTGTGGTGGACAGAAACTGCTTTTTTGAATGGCACCTGTGAGTGTCACAAGAATTGTGTGGAGTCCAAGAGCCTTTTGTTTATATTTGAATAGTTGTACAGAAAACGTCTGAGGTATTGTCTACTTTGAATGTAAATAATCTTACATTCTTTTAGTTATAGTCTAGGTTTTTACAATATTTTTTTACATTTACACTTTATATGTGCATTCCAATTCATTAAAATGATTTGTTGAACATGTTTGTGGTTTTCACAGTAAAAAATATAACTTTTTTCCACTCGGATTCATGGGGTTTTTTTTGTAATTTTGGCTCCACTGTGTCTATACAGTATGTTAAAATGAAAACCACCATACCAAACAAGGCAAGGTTTAACAGTTTATAAAGTGAAATATAAAGGCACAAATAAAAGTAGGTGCAAGTGACCAGACCAGAAGAGACTCGAATGGTTTGATTTTAAATACATGTCCTGTTGTGATAATGCGCCCGAAACGCATCATCACCGCTCCTTGGTACGTGCGCCATTACGCACGTTCAAACCCCAATCCTCCCCATTCATTCCCTTCCCATTCATAGTTTTCTGTTTCTCTGCTGATTTCCCTACAGTTGTGTGTAATTCTTCACCTATTCAAAGATCGTTATTTTACGTGCACGCGCACACAAACTGAAAGGACACGGATAATATCGGTTCCTTGACCATATTAGAGAAACAATGTTAGTGGTTATTAGAGTCATCGGGTTTACCGTACCCACCGTGTTCCTCTGAGTCAAAAGAGTGCAGCCGGTGATCACGGATGCTATATACGGGGACGCGCTCATGTGTGCGCGTCCCCGTGATTCGACACTAGTGATTAAGAGTTTGTGCAGATAAATAGTCGTTTATGTTGCATGTAACTGTGCACAGTTATTTACTGTGAGCCCAGAAAGTACTTGTTTGAAAGTGGTGTCAATAAAGACTAGGTCATTTTATGATGAATGTAAAACTGAATGAAATCCCCTGATGTAGGTGGGAAAATGTTTTAAGCCACTTGCAGGGAGTGCTTAGGTGCCCTCATATAGTGGGCAGGGGGCAGAGGGCAGGGGGCAGAGGGCAGGGGGCAGGGGGCAGGGGGCAGAGGGCAGGGGGCAGGGGGCACTTGTATGAGGCGGTGATCAGGTGAAGGTGCACTCTCCCAGCTGTCCAACCTCTCTGTAAGTGCGCAGTAAATTTCTGATATATATTTTTTTGTATTAGTATATTTTTTGCATTTTTGCAAGTGCCTTTGGCTAGTTTTTTTTTTCTTGAAATTCTGGCTTTCCATTGCCATTTTTTTTTCTTCTTATGCATTTACTGTAAATATTGATTTTTTTCTATTTTTCACTTTTTTTGAGGATTTTTTAGTGTCACTGACACTAAAAAATTTTTTCACTGACTCACTGTTTTCCACTCCGTGGTCACTAATAAAAAGAACATTATCCCTGTCATATCTGTGTGTCTATTCCCGAAGATTATCTTCTTACTCTCTTTTAGCTCTACCTTCATAGATTATATTAATACTTTACCTTTTTTCTCCATGCTCACATCTGTGTGCCTTGTGACTTAAAAGTAAACATGCTTAAACACAAATATGGGATACCTTGGTTCTCATTTTGGAGTTCAATGCTCTTGTTTGGGATAGATCAATGCTTGCACATAAACCTCAGTGAGCACCATTAGTGTTACAGATGAAAACAATAGTTAATATTTCCTCACTTAAATGAAAATAAATGTATAAATGGAAATAAATGTTAAGTTTAAACAAGTAAGGGCTAAAAAAGTGATCATGTCCAATACATCAGATGGCCAAAATAGTCCTTAAAATTAAAATATAACCCTGAGGGGAGAAAATTCTTATTTCTCAATAGTTCACACCATCTCTGTATCTCTGTAACCATGACTCTATTAGTTTAGACTATTCACATGCCAAGAACACTGAAAAAGACCAACAGACACAGAAAGAAAGTCACCTTTATTTGATGGATATAAACAAGCTGGCCAACACTCAATAGTAATATTCTGATACAGCACATACAATAGCAAACTGGGGCACTGAGGACAGCCTCCTAGGTTTAGAAAAACAAAAGAAAAACAGTACAGAGTATCCATGCTTCATCCAAAACTTTGACTCAGTCTCGCTTTTTTTTCTAGGGACTTCCTCTGATAGTTTCTTTTTTTAAATAGATTTTCTCGAATGCATTCATAACACACTCAAACACACCTTCATCCATAAAAGCAGCGATGCACACGTATACACACACACACACACACACACACAGTCACTCACTCTCTCTCTCTCACACACACACACATGCACACACGCACGCACACACACACCCGCGTCTCTTTTCTGAATACGTTGACACAAGCAACCCCAAAAACATGCTGCACTCTCACAAAACTGCACAGGCTGTCTACTAATGGGACACAGTAAGTGAGACACACACATCACTCTCAAACACAACATCACACCGTCACAATGCACGATGCAGATGCAATCAATGAGTGATGGATGATGCATCATGGGAGATTAGCTCACGTTCACACAAGTAATCATTCAGCATGCTGGACACTCACATTTAACTGGTTCCTAGGTTTTTACTGTACAGCTCAAAACATTTACTTATACAAATAGTACAGTCTCAAACTGGCATAATTTATAAGCTCAAACCATAGAAAAAATAAAGCTAACTTAAATTTTAAAAAATGAATAATAATAATCATAATAATAATAATAATAATAAAAAGTAAACACAATATTTGTTCTGTCAAACAAAAATGTTTCTGGCATTGGTCACAGTGATTTGTTTTCCAAAGTTTGCAGCAACTTAAAGAAGACTCAAAGGAAACTAAAAACTGGACACAGCAATAAAGTGAAAATGTATGCTAGGCTTTTCATGCTTATTCTTGAAGGCTTTTGTAAATTACTGGTGAACCTAGAGGCTCTCACCTCTCTCTTCCCTACGTGGCCGCTCCTTCCAGGCACAGATGCAAACTCCACTTTCTGACTCCAAGCTCGCACCGACTGTGATGTCACTCATCCACAACCAGGATTAGTCTGTAGTCTAAGCCCAGGAAACCAGCCTCAGCCTCTAAGCCTCTGCCTCTCCTAAACCTTTTTGACACAACGGTTGAAGAAATCACTCTGCATAGAGAACAGGAGATTATCCTTACATCGTCACTTTCAGTTGGCACATTATGTAAAAATCAGCATGCATGGGCACAATTGAAATGTTCCATATTTCCTACCATGTAAATCATATATATATATATGTATATATATATATATGGTATCTCATGGTAGGAGAACCCCCTACTTCAAGTATTCAGAATATAAGGACCTGAAAAAGGAGGATTCAGACTCCACCCCCCTGATGGTGAAGTGAGAGGATTTTTGCTCCTCTGCCTGTTTGCATTGTCTTCCCTTTCTTTTTTTCTTAGAATAAAAGAAAAAAGGAAACAAAACCAAGAACAAAAAATTCAAAACCAGGACCTTTCTTGATAATAGTTGTAAACAGAAACACCTACGTTTCACGCAATCTGTTGATTCTTGGTCAGTGACAGGAGCCGTGAGAGGGTTTGTGTGTGTGTGTGTGTGTGTGTGTGTGTGTGTGTGTGTGTGTGTGTGTGTGTGTGTGTGTGTGAAGCGGACATGTAAGAGATGTGGATCACCTCAGTTTGTGGGAGATGGGGAGATGGAGAGACGTTAATATACAACAATCAACACTTGGCCATACAAGGGAGACACACACAGGCACCATGAGGGGAAGGAGGAAGATGTAGGGATAGTAACAGTCTAATTCAATTTTTCACTATACTGTAACAATGTGTGTTGGTTTTTCTACTTGATCTTCTGTCACGTATGTCACCACTTCTGTTTTACAAGACGACGACGACGACGACAACAACAAACACGCGAAAGAAATGCATCCCGACAGAGTCACTTCCACCCTCCACTCGGACGTTGATTAGTGATAGTCCTCACTCACAAGTGCAAGTCTCAGACGTTAAATCTCGTTGCTACTTTTGTGAGCTGCAAAAAATTCAAGAGACAATTCTTTGAGTTCAAAGAGTTGTCACCACGAGCCAAGTGGTCTTCAACTGAATGCTTTCACATTAAGAAAGGAATGTTATAATCTCATCTTTTCTAGACATCTATGTTTTGGATATACTTCTCTATTTCCCATAAACTTCTCTAAAGCTCTTTGTTTCTCTTCTGGGCTGTCCTGTGTTTTCAGACAGGGAATGTTACTTGCTGCTGAGGGTTGTTTTTTTTTTTCTTCTTACATATCAGAGGAAAATAATCACACCACTCAACACTCTAAATAAGACATCTTTCTGACCTCCAGCCAGTTAGAAAAATAACCATGAAGAAAAAACATATATATCTCGTCAGTTTGAAACGATTTTCTGACCACGTATAGACACACTCTATAGATTTTTCTCTATATGTATAATATATGCATATCTATCATATATGTGTACATTTTTTACGAGGCACAGGCCACCTTGTTGAGAAGGAGAAAACGAGTCACTATGTTTGGGGGGTCACACAGATTACTGTAGAGGTGGTGGGTTGTTGGTGGGGAGGGAGGGAGGGGAGTGAGGGGGGTGGGGGCGGAGTGGGGGGGTGAGGAGCATAATTGTGGGTGTCAATGGTACAAATCGACCTGCAGGGGAAAACATCTACTGAACATCGCCTCCACTTCATAGTCTATAATGGTATTTATATTAGCAGTACTTATACGGGAGGGAAGTGGGGGGGGGGGCACTGCTCTGAGTGTGGGTCTTGAAAGTGATTGTGGGTCACAAAGCCCCCCCACCACCCCCCCCCCTTCCCTCCCCTCCAATGGTATGTACAAATCAGCCGTTTACAGCTGTTAATGAAGCCCATTTGTGGGATCGAGTCCCTCTGCTGTAAAAGGACTAAAAGATGCTCTCGACCAGGTCTTCTGACACCGTTTTAGTTTAAGCACCAGCAGAAGCACCATTAGTAAAAATTCCTGCAGGAGGTGCATAGGTGCATAGTCTCAGAACCTCAAAATTATCTGACCGATAATCTGACCACTCTCTTGGCTGCTCTGATTGGACGGTTAATTACACTTTGACTCGATAGATTTCAGTAAGAATATGAGAGGGAGGGTGGGGGTTAAATAAAAGTCCATTCACTCTACGTTGACACCTGCATAGATTGACTTTTTTTTTTGATTACTTAAAATGAGGTAACATGAAGAGAAACATTGATGGCAGCCACAGCCTTAAGGCTAAAACTCGCCCAAGAACCGAGGCCCTCGCTGCTGCAGGCGAGGCAAAAAGGCGCGCTATCAGTAAACTCTAAGCTCTTTCTTTTTTTTTTTTTGCAAACAATAAATGACAACAACAGAAAAAATAAATAACATCTGGTCTGTGGAACATGCTATATGTCACTTTAAGAAATGTTGCACAAGAGCTTCTCTCGAAGTGGACGATAGTTGAGGCGTGTAAAAACGAAGATAAGGAGGTCACTGCCTGCCACAAAGGGTGAAACAGCTCATAGTATCAGTTGATTTAAAGGAACAGAAGAGGCTCTGAGGGTGATGATAAAGCCAGGTAGAGGGGTCAGATGTCACCAGGTGGGTCAGCAGGGCAGTGAGGACCAAGGACAGTCGAGCAGGGGAGCCAATCAGAGCCAGAGGAGGCGAACCAGGCAGATCTTGAACCAATCGTAAGGTAGAAGGATGGAGAGCAAACTCTGGGCGTGGCAGACGGTCACCAGATCTCCGCTGGGAGGATTGAGCAGACAGGCAGAGTGACCTCTGTGACACCTCGTCACAGTCCTCTGACACACTGTCTCTCCATCTGCAACATCTGTCTCCTCCCAGTCCTCCCAGTTCAGTCCTGTATCTGTGATCCGGTCTCGGTGACATCTGCTCCTGTTCACACAGAGAAGAGGACCTGTGTTAAGCTGGACAGAAAGCAAAGAGGAACATTGTGTAAATTCTGTCTTGTATGATAAGTACAGCACAAATTGAATATGATTGATAAATTTGTTGAAACTCTAAATGAAACTCAAAAATGCCATAATACTAAAGATGTCCGGTGTCTGATCTGTTCCTTTGTTTGTTTATTTAAAGTTTTGTGCTGTCTGCTCTCCCAGATAGTGTACTGGAGGCCAACACGTCCTGTGGTGAAAAGTTTTACTAATACTTGATCAAAAGAACTTGATAGAGGTGCTCCCCTCAATTCTACCATTAGTGTCTTCTGGAGGGGGAAGTCTAGTGAACACACAGAGACTGACATAGAGCTCAGTACCACAGGACCAACGATCTCCAGGCTACAGTGTTTGTGCAAACACCTTTCTGAAACAGGAGGCCGTAACGGCCTGTTAAACACCAGCTTGACAACCGCGTGTTACCTCTGATGCCAGCAACATCTGACAGAAAGACAGCGTCTATGCTGGGGTCTCATGACCTTTCTATTACCACTATAAATGGGCAAACCCCTAAGCACTGAACTGGCAATGGACCAGTTCATGCTGGAAATTTTTCTAAATCTTATATTCACATATCTAATACAATTATGCTTTGAACATCCATCTTCCTCAAAGTAGAGTTCAATAGGGTTAGAACAAGATGTTACAAAAACTCTGGGATGTTGCGAGAATAGTCTTCATGACAATTACAGTTCATGTGCACTCACAGGAGCAACTGTACTTGTGCTTTTATTCTAAAACTGTGATGGAAACATACAAACAATGACCCCAAGACCTGGTCAGATCCTTGTGTATCTGTGAAAGGAGAGGTTATGGAAAACACCTTCCCTTTGCTTTCCTTTTCAATTCTTTTTATGTGATATTACATAAGTTATTTTTGATCTTTTTGATTCTTTTGTCATTGTTTTCTGTTCTCAAGGTGCAAGCTGAGCATTTTTTCCACACGTACACAATACATTTGACTTTATTTTAATATTTCTGTTTTTATCTCTCAATTATACAAAAATAAAACAATATTTTTGTCTGTTATTATTTATATGATAACGAGTGAAATCACCTGCACAGCTGTCAGTCTGCCCATGACCTGCACACCTGAGTGTCCTCTCCTCTTCCCTGGAAAATAAATAAAGGTCCCATTGCTGACTGTTGACTGAGTGGAGGTAATAAATGTTTGGTCGGGTAGTGTTTCAACATCATGGCATGGCTGTGCTCCTCCAGTAGTGACTGAATCATCTGAGCATGAGAAATACAAACATCCACGCATCATCCTGCAGCTGTTCCACCTCATGTTGCAAAATATGAGGAAACAATTCGGACATGTAGGAAATTGTTAAATACATCTTACCCCTCAAAACAACATTAGAGCTTTGGTTGTCACAGCAAGAATTACGCCCAAATGCCCTCGTCGTCATCCTGTTGGAGTGAGAAAAGACAGAAAACTGCTGATGAAAAGAAACCACTGGAACAGCGACGCAGTGCGATTAAAACGCTACCATCTTTAAAGGGGATCTAAAATTGTTTTAAAGACCTTTTGTCCTCGCTGTTTTCAACCTCCACTTCTTGTACAGAGCCATGAAGGCTGATGTTCAAATGGATTCTGGTAAATACATGGCTAAGACATACTATGATTTTCTTCTAAATCATGCTCTAGTTTGACTGGCCACATTACCTAAATTTCAAAGCGACATAAATCAAAAAGATACAACATGTCATCTATGACCACAAGAGGGCACCGTCCACATCTGTGAGTCACATGACAGACACACCCCCCGTCGCCATTTTGGATTGTTAGCGGCGAGTAAGCAAACGGTGGGCGGAGACAGGAGACTTTTGATTTTACCTGAGCAGAAAGGAAAAGATACCACAGAGAGAAGCAGAGCAGAGACGCCAGGGAGAGGAACATGACCAGGTCGGTCACTATGAACCTCCAACTTCTGTCAAGCACATAAACTACCTGGTGTACGGTCTAAGTGCTTAAACTTTTGCTGGATTTCCAATTAGTGCTCTCAAAGTATGTTTAAAGTCTCCTACAGGCTTCAGGCTGTTTGTTTGTGGATTGTTCTGAATCCATAAATGTGACTAATAGACCGATGCAACATGTTTTTTTTTTCTCCTCACGACAAATCTTTGGACAGATGTGACTAATACTATGGTGCGACATTTAGTTGCACATCCAGCCTCATATGTCAAAGACAGAATCAGGTGTTGAGGAAGAACTTTGCCAGGAAGTTCATCAAACCGCTGTCTTGTAGTCCCCCAACAGCATCGACAGGAACTGTTACGGGCCTGACTGAGGCCCCGTCTTGGAGAACATCGTCTTGTAGAACCTTCTCCTCTGGTTCCTTACATTTTTACCTCCTCCCTCTTTGATGTTTATTCTGTTTTGAAACTAAATTTCGATGAGTGAAAGATTCCTGGACCCATAACATTACCCTGAAGTTCCTGCAGTGGAGACGCGGCTATTTACTTGCATACGGATGGTATGCAATACGAACGGATGAGGATGCTGTACATAAAAAACATTTTGAAGGTTGGAGGTGGTACAGTTCATCTGTGTTCAGATGTTTGGCTGCGATATCTGACATTCATACATGATTGAGGAGGTGAGGATGCCTCAGGACTTGACGTACCTACGTCTTACTTTCTCGAGTTTAGTTATTCAACAAAGACAAGGCAAAAAAATTATTTTTTCATTCTAGGTCCCTTTTAAATATTAAGCATCATAGAATGTATTAATGCACTAAGTAATTCTAGTTGCTGCTTTTGGCAAAGATAATACTGTTTTAGATTGGGTAGATCTGCGTCATCACAAAAGCTCCTAGTTTTGCTGCAGGAGCAGAACTCCTTGTTTTATTCATTTTGATTTTCTATGCATAAAAGACATAAAAGATGTAGTCAGATTACCATTGATACTGATACTTTTTGGATTCATTAATCAGAGGAAATGAGGAAATACACATATATATGTAGGTATGTATAGATATGAAAAATAAATGGTGATTGACCTGGGCGTGCCTGACCTGGTCGGGGGCGGGGCGGTGACCAGCGTGTGGAGGTCCACGGGCCGGCCCGCCACGGTGGTGGGGTGAGGGGTGACGTGGGTGCTGGGCGTGGTGTGGGTGCTGCGGGTGCTGTGGGTGCTGTGGGTGTTGTGGGTGCTGTGGGTGCTGGGGGTGCTGGGGGTGTGGGTGCTGGGGGTGGGGTCCTTGCTGTGGAGGCCCGTGTGGGTGCTGAGGGTGGGGGTGCTGCGGGGGTGGATGTCCGTGTGGGTGCTGTGGGTGCTGCTGCGGGTGCTGTGGGTGTGGGTGCTGGGGCTGTGGGGGTCGCGGGTGCTGTGGGTGCTGGGGAGGGGCCTGGGGGTGCTGCTGCGGGTGCTGCTGGGGGTGTGGAGGGTGGGGGTACTGGGGCTGCGGCTGCTGCGGGTGCTGCTGTGGAGCCTGCGGGTGCTGGGGCTGCATGGGGTGTGGGTACGAGGCCTGCTGGGCGTGGGGGCCGTGGGGGTACTGGGGCTGCGGCTGCGGCTGAGGGTGTGGGGGCTGCGGCTGGGGGTGGTGGGGGCCATGCGGGTGATATTGCTCATCTTCATAGTTGTCGGCGATCAGCTTCATTCTGCTCTGGGTCTGTGGGAAGGAGAGAGAGACGTGAGTGTACAACGATCCACAACTGTTCAAAACATTTCTCCTTCATAACGGAATCAAATGAGATCAGAAAAGTCTTTCTTTGTTCCGTCTGAGTAGAGGGCAGATACTGTGAATTAAACATGGATGGATGATCCACTGCTTCATACAAAGACTGGAAGAACATGTTTATGTTAACATGTAAACACAAGAAACAGATCGGTTTCATTGACCGAGCAGAAGAGCGCTGGAACAGCTAAACACTGTATCACTGTGTGACTTCCTGTCCTGCTTGTACTGAATGCTGCCGATTTGACACATTTCTGCTCCGTCGTTCAGAAAATGTAGAACCAATAAAGCAATGAATTCAGTCAAAGAGTTTGTAGATCACTTCTGTTTTGGACTGGATACACATCCAGTGGAGATTAGGGATCACATAAACCACCTCCACAGCTCGCTAGTCAACACATGATGTCAATGTCCCCATCTAGACACGACGTACAACACAGACACAGTTTATATTCATAGTTTATAGTTATTCATTCTGCTACATACTGTAGTTTTATTGCATAGTTTCTGCCCTTTTCATTGTCTGTATGTCCACATCTGTGCTGGCTAGATAGGATCAGCCGCTCCACATGTGTTGGATTTTATTGACATGTCTACTCGACTGGAAAATACCTGTATAGCATGTTTGGAACAACCTGTTTCCCATGTCCTAAATCTGGCAGGTGAGGTTCAGTAGGTTCAACTGTAATGCGTGTAACAGCACTGGAGCTGAATCATATCTCATCTTATTTCCAACCTTTTCCTTTTCCTTGACTTACATCTTGCCTGATGTAGTCAGGAGAAGGTTGACAACTTATCACACATCTTCCATCTCATCAGCCTGAGAGACAAAGTAAGTCCCTCCACCAGTCTTCATACGCCAGGGGACCATTTACCACATGGAAACAGGAGGGTTCATAGGTCTTATGGAGGTGTTTAAGTTCTCTTACCCCAGTTGTACATCCAGCTAGTCACCTCAATTTATCATAGCAGGAGCTAGTGAAGCCACAGTCGTCGTCTGTTGAATGTTTACAGTCTTCTCGTGGCGTGAGCGCCATAAAAAGTACCTCGCTCTTTAATGAAACGATGGATTCCCCTTTCTATGCACTTTCCTTGTTTGAGGATAAGTGGGAACCTCACAGCTATGTATTCAAATAATACAAAACTTTTAACTTTTACAGTTAGCTTTATGTTGCTAACAACATAAGAGGGTGCAGATGCATTGAATGTATCTAAAAATACATAGCCTTTGATGTGACATCACTACAAGCGTGTCAATGTATGATTGGAGCGCATCCAGGGTTCAGTGCTCAACTGCCCTCTGTTGATAAAATACTACATTTATATTGTTTATTTTGATATAATATTGTCTTATTGTACAATTCACACAGAGTAATCAGAGTGGACAGCTATCAGACTTAATGTGATTGAAGACCTCACATTATTCAGGGATTGAAAGTAAAACAATTGAAAAGTTGTTTTGACCTAGTTAACAAAGTTATATCAGTTGTATCAGGACTATGTACTGAAGGGATTTGGCTTTTGTTGGGAAAACAGGGCTGAAATGAAATGAAATGTTTGTGGCCAGAACAGAGTTGCAATTAGCGTTAAAATTAGCAAATGAAAACTGAACCTTAGTGAAACGAATAGACTCAACATTCCCCGCAAAATATGAAAACATCCTCCCATTCATTGGGGAAAATTGCTGAAACTGAACTAGCAAAGAAATTCTCAGTGGCCTTGAGTCCCTTAAAAATGGAATAGAGAAAATGTGCAGCTGTATTTTTCATTTTAATTGAGTGCAGAGAGAGTTTTCCCTGACATCAGCGCTGCAGTACTAACGTGTTGTTTGAGCTGGTGCATGAGTTTGTCCCGTTCCCTCTTGAGGGCCAACACCTCCTCCTGGGTCTTCTTTTTGTTGGAGGCAGACAGCTCCAGCAGAGCAATGTTTGCATCTTTCTCACTGATGGCTGCCAGCAAAGCTTGTTGCCTGCAGAGGAAGAAACACCACGGTATCAGCACTCTTTTTCTATACAGCACATTTAATAGATGGTCTATAGGTAAAACCCTCTATTAAGTACTTTTAACTAATACCCTGTAAATCAAGCTGTTTAATTCAACTATACTGCGCTCCAAATGCTGCTGTAAAACTACTTGTGGCCGGGATCCAACACCAGGAGCCAGATGATTATCAATTACACAATTCCAGTCACTCAAAGCTCTGATTGTATTGTTCTTATTCAGAGGAAGCCGTAAAATCAGCCCCAACGACCCAGACTGCTCAAGTCATCTCTTCTTACTCTCAGACTTAAAGGAGCAGTTGAACATTCACTTACTGAAAGTCAGATGAGAAGATTGAAAAAAATAGGGACTGAAGTCTAAAAACATCAGTTGTGGTTAAGGAGTTAGATTCCTACTGTATGTGAATGTGAGAATAGAGGATAATTTAGCATAATAGTCATTCCTGCAGGTACTTTTTCTCACCTTAATTGCAAGGATTTCTTTAGGATAGGCAGATAATAAAAAGTAAAAAATCATTCACCTCAGACTTCATTTGGTTTTGTTGTCAAATGGTTGAGATCAGACATCGACACGGATACCTTCTCCATGCACAAAGACTTATAATACTCCATGGCTTTATTCTTAAATCTCCAAGTCTAAAGGTCTTTATCCAGACTCCCTTTGATCACACATGGGTTAAGTTTTCCCCCTAAAGGATTTCTGCTAGAAAGTAGGACGACAAAGTTATTATTGGTAGGATTGGATGAATGACTCAGACACCAGTAAAAAATCGCTGATCCTTAAGGCTTCTCAGGTTTTAGGATGTATAAAGGTGCTTAACTGATGACTGAGACCATGAGGTGGTTGCAACCTTAACTTCGGGGCGATAACCCGTTCTCTCAGGCAGACGTGAAACTGTCGAGTATGCACTAACTTCATCTCCAGGATCTCCTCCAGCTGCTTCCTGCGCTCCTGTCTCATGTTGGTGAGGTGGGTGTCCCTCTCCTGCAGGGACTGCTGCGTGGACGAGAGGCGCTGCTTGGTGGAGTCGAGCTCCTGCCTGGTCCTCTCCAGCGTGTTCATCAGCTCCTCCAGCTGAGGAGTAACACAAGCAGGCGTGTGCAAAATTACAAACTCCAATTCAATTCCACTTTGAATGTGAGCCGAATTGGAGTTGAGGTCGCAAACAGGAATTAGAATTATGATATATGACGTGATATGTTCCATTCATCACTCTTTAACATATTTCACACAAACAATGATTACTATGTGCTTCATCTGCACATTACATTTTAATTACAGAAAATGTCTTGTTTTTTGTTTCTGACTATTCTGACTGTTCTCTGTTTTATTCCGTAGACACTAAAGCAGCAACACACAACAGTCATATAATATACTGCCATGCCGTCACAGTTACAAACAAACCAAATGTTTTAGATACAGGGGCTGAGTTTAGACAGACACGGTGTTCCGGTCTAAACCAGACTCAGAGGATAATATTGAACTACCATGCAGACAGTGATTTTTTTCAGGGCGTGTGTTACCCCCCGTCCTCTGTGTTAATGAAACCATCTGCCACCATTACAGGCACCACAGTCCAGCCCTTTCCTCATTTGTAATCTTCCATCTTATCTTCCATCTATCTAACGCTTCAGTTGGTCAGAACTGAAGGAGGGTTCAGTTTTTGAGGTGAAACACCTTTGAAAGACAACACAAGTCCACTTTTCATGATTCACAGCTCCTTGGACTAGAATGACCACGAATTATTAAAGTCTCCAGATATCAATTTGACGCCTCTGTCTTCTCTCTTCTTACGCTCTGACTGCTATCTCTGAACTGGTGCTTTAACATATACTTGAACTTGGACTGAGACTCTCTGAACCCTTTTTATTATCGCACTGAATTTCCATTGAGATGAAGCTTGAATCACTATGGATAAAACTTACTGCTATATATTTCTAGAATCAGATTGATGAAACTGTACCTTTAGGTGGTGACCAGTGTCCATGGAGCCGTCCTTACGAGGGTCTTGTCCTAAACCTTTCTTGTCTCCTTGCGGTCCCAGTTTGATGTTCTGACCCTTCTTTGTCTGGTCTTTGCCTCCCTGCCTGTGAAACAACACCAATGTTAAACTTCTTACGTGCCTTTCTTTTTTTCCAACTGAATCCCATTCTGTTGTTAGTGGTGTTAAGTGCATTATATATATTAGAAAGTGCAAATATCCATGTTCGGGACAATGGTGTTACATGTGTGAGTTGGGCACCATGTATTCCCATGTGTCACAACAAAAAAGGAAGAATCATAAAACAGTAAAACGAGCAAGTCATAGAGGACAATCAGTTCATTTTGACTGTTTCAAAATGGTGCCAGTCGTTAGATCATAGGAGAGAAGACATGAGCATCACAGGTGAGTTGATAGCTTCATGTTAACGTGACACTGCCGGGATGTCTCACAGGGTTAGGTAAGGATGGATAAAGGTAGAGATGGCTGTGCAATGGAGGGGGGGGGGGCATTTCTTACCTGGGTGCAAGACTGCAGGTGTAAAAAGGAAAAAGTTGAAGAGAAGGGGGTGACACGACAAAGTGGAGGAGACATTGGAAAGCAGCACACAAAGAAAAAAGTAAAACAAACAAAAAGAGGTATTAGAACCAGAACATAAAGTAACAACCACAAGAGAACAATACAAAGGACCCTGAGAGGACCACAGCGTGTTCAGTGTGACGAGGGTGCCTGTGGCAGCTGCTGCTCTGCAGCCTGACACAGCGAATGCAGGATGCACCTTCTCTTTAAAAAAACATGGATCCATGTGCATCTGCTGCCAAGCCTGGGGGTGGCAGACATGCAGTCAGACAAGCAAATCTCAGCCGGGCAAAAGAGGGAAGGGAGTAGGAGGAGGAGAAGGAGGAGGAGGAGGAGGAGGAGGAAAAAGGAGTACGAGGGCAGTTTCCCAGTGCTGAGCAAAAGGAGAGGAGGCCAGAGTCGACACATTTTCAGGGGCGGGGGGTGCAGTAGTTCACCCCCTCCCTCCCTCTCCCACTACAGCACCGCACTTACTGAGCGCATGTAGACCTGGAGCACAGCAGCTCCGCTCATGCAGGCCACTAGGCTGATCATTTCCCTGGGCGAGGCAGGGTGGGGTGGGGCAGGATAGGAGGGACAGCAAGAGGGGAGGGAGGGGGGGGGGGGGCAGGAAGGGACCGGGGCGGGATACCGGGAAAGATCAGAGGAGAGAGAAGGGAGGGAGGTGGGGCTGTTGGGAAAATCTCAGGTGGCAGATGGGAGGATGGAATGAGCAGGGAAGCGTGCTCATGGCGGGATGAGGCCTCAGCTCTAAGAACAGAAACTTCCTTCTGTACAGAAGCTACGACAAACAGCCAACACCACAGAGAGACACAGTGTGTGTGTGTGTGTGAGAGAGATAGAAAGAGAGAGAGAGTGTGTGTCTGCAAGTGTGTATATATAGGTCATAAAGGACACACAGGGACAAAAACTGCAGTAATAATAAGTATTAAATAAAAAAGCAAGAGCAGAAAATCACACCAAGTTTGACGTCTTTGTGTATGTTACATGTCACGTATGCTTCAGTATTTGCAGTAGAACCAAGAATCAAATGTCTTCATACTAACCAGGGCTGTGCAAATTTCAGGATTTAGGGGTGGCCTCCACTCTCTTTTATGGCCTCGCTCCAACAGGAAACTTGAGTTACATTCGAGACAATGCAGAGCAATCCCACTCACAGAATATTAAACCATGTCTTAAAGTCTGGAAAGTTACTCTATACCTCACTCAAACCTCGGCATCAAATGACAATTTAAGACTGTGCATCTTTGAATCATAAATACTATGAATGTTTTCAGATTGGAAACTTAATTCAATTGCACCTCTGACCATGTAATGTAGCAGCAAACAAGGCAGTGATACACCTTATACAGGTCACCAGTCCTTTTAACAACTGAATTACATCAAAGTATCAAAGTATCTTACTTTTCACAGTAAATGTTTCCACTTCCTTTAATCCAAATTCTGCTTCCTGTTTGCTGAAATGATTCAAATTCAACTCAAATTCAGAAACTTTGTAAAATTTCATGAGTTATTCCTGAATTTTGTACAGCCCTGATGCACACATGTACATGTTTTGGGTCTCTAAAAATATTTAAGTGTTAAATGCTGAAATTTCTTCACTGATTGCTTGGTGTGATGGTCATTGTGTGACCTTACCATGCATTACACAACAGAAACACACACACATACACAAAATAACATTTGCTGTTCAGGGAATTAGAGGAACAGCACACAACGTGACAACGCACAAACATACACATTTGCAGTATTATAACCTGAGGTTTTGTATTCATGAATGGAATGAAGTACAAACCTTAGACTTAAAGATTTTGACTCCATTTTGGCTTTTAATTACCTTGTCAATTTGTACATGTAAAGTTATTTGTCAGAAGAAAATAAAAAAGTTTATTTTAATTCCCCATTCTGCAGAGAGCGGCAGCTGTTAGTGCTCAGTCGCATCGTGCAGGTTAAAAGAAAAAAACACAACAGCATGCAGGCAAACTTCATACATGCGCTTTCATTCACACAAGCTGATTCCTACACATTCACCTCACACACACACACACACACACACACACACACACACACACACACAGGTATACATGTACACAAGCACATGCTGTGGAAATGCCAGCAAACACGGATCCAGGGATCTTTGTATCACGTGTACAGAGCACGAAAAAGCCACAGCACCACAGACTGAAATCGGTACGAAGCGATACAAAGATCTGTGGACGTCTGGGGCGGCAGCAGGCAGACCGAGGCACACAGGCGAGACCGGATGCAGTTGCAGCAGTCGCAGTCGGAGACTTCAACCACGCAGCAGAGCTGAAGTGCCAGGGGCAGAGCACTCACTTTCCCAGGAAATCCCACACCATGCCCCCTATCTGCTGGGGGGCAGCGGACACAGAAGGGAGCGGGTCAGGGGGGGCTCTGCCACCGGGACGAGGGGTGGGGCGGGGGGCAGAGTGGGGGGGGCTGGGGTGGAGTGGGGTGGGGTTGGGAGGGAATGGGGAAAGGGAGGGTGGGGGTTCAACGGAGGTGGAGAAAATTGAAAAAACGATTTGAGAAAGGAAAGTGAGGAGGTGGGGAGGAAGGAATTCGAGACCCAGGGTGGATATTTTCAATGGGAGAGGGTGAGGAGGAAGAGGAACGGGACAGAAAAAAGTGGGTAAAGATGGCGGAAAAAAAAAGGGACAAGAAGACGCAATTAATCAAACACCTCTGACAAATTATATGACACTGAAACGAAGTGGGCCCTGGAGGAGAACAAAAAAAAGCTGTTTTTTAACACAAAGCGGTGGAGGTTGGACTCTTTAAAGGGGACCTAGAATGAAAAACAGCTTTTACCAACAGTCTGTAGCTGAATGACAACAGTCTATTCCAAGCCAAAGACGTACGTCATTCATGGATAAAATTTGGAGTTTGAGTAAAGCCAGAACGTGACATAAAATCAAGTGTCATGCAAACCACTGCACCCTGACGCCTCAAAAATAATCTGCGTATTGAAAGTACAAAGTACTGAGCAAAGTACTGAGCTCGTTTCAGGTTTGCAAGTGAATGACGGCACATGACTGCGAGGCAGCAGTTTGGGGAAGTTCCCAGTGAGACATCAGCACACACTCCTGGTTCATCCTTAAAATGTACCTCAAACAACAGAATAACACAAATCCAGAAAAAGTTGCTAGCTCTGCTTAGCAAGATACGAAAGGTCATGTGATCATTTGTGTCAGTGGCAGGTAAGACAGCGTAAAGCCCTTGTTGATGTTGCCAGATAGGCATGAAAGGGTGCCAGATCTGTGCAGGAATGGACCATAATAAATCTGATGGATGAAATGTTCCACAGTGCCTGTGCTGACACTGCAGAACAAACAAACTCGGTTTAAGGATTCTATGTCCCGTTTAAGGTGTGAGGGAGGAACCGACAGAGCGTGGCTCTCATGCGGTCTTTGTCTCGGTCTCTGTGTCAGTTTCTCTTCCTGTCCAGGTGGACGTGGACGGCCTCTTCCGTCCAGAGGAACCAGAGCCACATACATCGCATCCAGCCACACTGAGAGGTGAGCCAGCAGCTGATGAGGCCAGTGGCATTATTCACATTCTCCATTGACTGAAACCAGTTTGACTTCCTCGATTATGACAGAGACTGAGTGGGACTGTGTGCAGTAGTATCACATCAAACATGGCCTCAGAAGCTTCTTACAGTAGAGAGCCTGGTGCTGTATCTCAACATGCAGCTGCAGTGACTGTGCATCATGTGGTGCGGTCATAAGCGTATTAAATATGTCTACAGCCTAATTCGCACGGGATTAGCATTACCTGGGGACCTCTGGTAATTTGGAATAATTGCTCTGCATGTCTGTGATCTCAGTCCCGTGCGAATGCACCATGTCTGTAATTTGTTCAGTAAAAATTCCACCACAGATTACGTGCCAAAGACAGACATCCCGCGGTAATACTAGTCCTCTGTGCAAATCTGCATCTCAGTGATTGGGGGTGTTTTAGTTTCTTTTCTTTAGTTTTCTCTGTGGTGAAAATTATGAATGACAGCATTTTAGGAGCAAATGCAAGAGTCACATTATCACGGTACACAGTATGGAGACCCATTTGCAGAAACGCCAAGCTCAGATCCATCACAAGAGTGAAACTTCAGAGGATATTAAATGGATGACAGGTAGCAGCATGCAGTACGCAACATTTTTCTATATTTCAACAGACTTCGTATAAACGCCCTCCGACCCGTTATCCCGACAACTGCCCGGTGCTCTGAAGTCACGCTTCTGCTGTGATGTTTCATTACTGTTACCATGACAACTACATATGACGTGAATCAGGGCCGAGATGTCTGTAAATCAGAGTAAAATACAGACTTTACTTATCCAGTGCAAATGAATTGCCAGAAACACAGACGTGGAGGGGTAATTTACACGTTACCAGGCGTCCCCAGGTAATGCTAATCCCATGCTAATAGGGCTTATGAGCGGATTCTGTGCTCTGACACGCCTTCATGGTGTCACACTTGACAACAGGAAACATGACATCATATGAAAAGTGCAGGGAAATTAAAATGTGACAAGCACAGAGCTGGACCCAAATCATAGGCCTTTGTCTGGAGGACGGGGGGGTTAAATCTGATGCTTTGGATGCTCAGAGAGATAGAAATTAGCAAAAAGATTTTCAACAGAATGATAAATAAATAAAACCAAGAAAGTTGTAAGTAGTAGACTTTTTAAACAATGCTTCATTCATTCATCTATCTGTAATATCAGGAAATGTTACTGTATAGAGTATCAGTCAAAGGTTTGGACACACCATTTAATTCAATGGTTTTGTCATTGTTTTCATTTCTTTATTCTGCATATATTAATGCGAAAGATATCAAAACTGAGTGGACACATATGGAATTGTGTATCTAACAAATCATTGATAAAACCAGAATGTTTTTTATGTTCATAGAGACTTCCTGACATTACCACCTGGAATGATTTGTATCAACCAAGAGTTATTAGTGAAATTTTTTCAATATGTTTGAGACCATCTGTAACGAAGTGCAGGGGTAGGGTTGGTAGATGCCACCAGCCTCAGACACAGTCAAATTAAAGCCCATATATATATAGTATATATATATATATATATATATATATATATATATATATATATATATATATATACTATATATACATCACAGAGTTCAAGCTGTAGACACATCTCAACATCAGCTGTTTTATCGACTGTGTGAATCAGGCCGTCATGGTCAGCAGCAAGAGAAGAATGTCAAGGAACGGATATTACACCAGAGGAAATCTGTCTCTTGTCTAATTTTGAGGTTTTTCATTCCCCTTGACGTGTCTTTCCACGTGGAACAGGTGAGCAGATGGTTTCTGCATGAGCGGTTCCCAACATGCCGCGTGGAGCAGGAGGTTTGATGCTGTGGGGGTGATTTGTTGGTGACACTGTTCATCATAATACTTCAGGAGCCTGGTTACCACCGGGCTCTACAGTGACATCCCATCATGTCTGGCTTCCAATTGTTGGGACAATCGTTTGTTTTTCATCAGGACAATGACCCCAAACAAGATAGAGGGAAAAAGGGAAACCACTTTCCTTCAGATAACCTGGGTCAAACCTCTCAAGGCTGTTGGAAACACATTCCAGGTGACGAAGTCATGAAGCTCATTTCCTAGAGCACCCTCCTGAAGAATCCCAAGTGTGTGCATAGTTATTGAAGAAAAGGCTAACTACAAAGAGAAATCTGAAATATAACACACACATGTTTTTAAAATAATCTATAATTCTTTGCCCTATTGATAACCACTCTGGTGGCTAAACTGGAGTGTCTGACTCAAACCCCCCATCAAAAAATCCAAGGTCCAGATGAGTAAAATCCCCCAAAAATGTTGCAGTTTATTTAAAACAAAAGAAGATATGAAGCTCGAAAGGTTTCAAATCTCAAAATAATGCAGGATTATAAAGATAGTAGAAAGAAAAAAATCACTGAAGGAGAAGGTGTATCCAAACTTTTGACCATTGCGCAACCTTTTTTTGCACTAAAGTTTGCAGTAAAAGCAGATTTACTACTACTTTATTTAATTTATTTAGATATGCACCATAACTAGAGAGACAGTGTCGGACAACATGCTTTTTGTTTGTTTGTTTGTTGTTGTTTTTTATGCCTACTCCACATCAGAAAACCTTGCATCACAAATTTAAGTTCTTAGAAACCTAGAAAATCTTTTCAGTGCAATGGTGGCGAGGATATAATGCCCTGACTTTAATCCAGAAGGTATGGAGTTGTCTCAAACGTTTTCCCTCCTAGCTCAGGGGTCTTATGGTTGGAAGGTAATTTAGTAGTTTCTGAAAGTGTTGGGAGTGGACTGAACTTTAACTATGTGGTAATATTTACACATCCACTCATTGTCCCTGTAATTCCACTATTACTTTAAATGTAACCCCGGGTATAATCTACTGGTACATGAAAGAAACTGCAATTGACACGAGTTCAGAGAAGATCAAAGTATTCATTTTCATCATCCTGCACAAAAAATGTCAACATAAATATTAAAAGAAAAGATGGAAAAGCTTTGCGACCCAAACGGTTTGGGTCTCCTGTGTTAGAGGAAACTTATGGACTCACAGCAGTTTATTTTGGTGGTTTGTTGATTTGCACAATTATGTGATTACTACTCATTCATTTTCTATGAAATGTGGTGAAAGGTGCAGCATGGGCCAAGGTGGAGACCATTAAATTTTGGAGCAGACAGTGTTTATTGTATTTAGAAAGATGGACAAATTTGACATCACGGGTAAATTGAGAGTAAACAGTTACCTTTCCAACTCAGCAATCTTCTTGTCCTTGTCATTCTTTTCAGTCTCCACCTCACGCAGGATGTCGAGAAGTCTCTCCACCTCCGTCTGAGCCTTGTTGGCCTCCTCCTTGTAGTAGCTCACCTCCTTCTCCAGCAGCTTCATCCGGTCCACATAGTCTGGGTTTCCTCTGGTGCCCGACTGCTGCTCCACCTCGTGGGCTTTCTGAATCCGCGAATCGAGGGACAGACACAAACAAACATGTACACGCCCAAAGACACACTCAGTTCACATTATAAGGTGCAGACAGGATACATACAGCACACTGCAGTCCATTGGCCTCACTCCCTCTCATTCTCTCTCTATCTCTCTGAATGAATAAAGCAGAGTAAAATGTTTTGGACAAGGGCATCATTACCAGTGCTTTTTCAGTAGCTGTAACAGAGCTACAATTAGAGTCCATTTAACTGCCCTCTGAAACTTCCAGTCACTTCACCCACTAAGTTGAAATGCAGCACACAGGACCATATAGAGTAGGTGTGTTTCAGTGTCCTGTCTTGACGCTTAAAAGGGACCTAGAATGGCTGAATTGAGTTTTTATCCTTGTTTGTTGTTGATATACAAGCTACAGTTCCATGAGAAATGCTTTAGAGGCTATTTTAAAATCCCATTTTTATGTCTGGGAATATTTCTTGCTTTGTTTTGGAGGGGTTTGGGAACTCCAGTGGTCCTAAGGGCTGTGCTGTTGGGGGCAGTTTGCCCCTGGTGGTGTCTTCCATGGCAAAGAGAAAAAGGTTCAGACAAAATGTCTGAAAAGAGCCCTAAAGAGCAACAACATTAAGGACAGGAATACTCTGCCCGCAGGGTTACTGGGACCCGAGCCTGGAGGCAGGGGCCCACCAGGGACTCTTTGTTGGGCCTCCAGCAGGGCCTGGTTGAGCTCAGCCAAAAGCAGAGGCAGCAAGGCCTTGGTGGTCCAATCCCTGGCTATTAAAACTGACAACAGGAAACAGAGTGTCATGTCACTGGTGGGGAAAGAGCCAAAGCAAATGCTTCAGGTTCGACTAAATATTGTTGGGCTCACCTCCACACACAGCTCTGTTTCTGCAACCTGCTCCTGCTCCACAATGATGGTTGGAGCCTCTATTTTTGGGTTTTTTTGAGTGTATGAGTAAGAGGTGGACAGCAGGTGTGAGCTTACATAGAGAGCTTCCTGCATGCATACCAGAATTCACCCCATCTGAGGGTTGTTTCTCTGAGCCTTTGGGCCAGTCTATGAGTTGGGACTATTGTCTCTGCTTTGGTACCAAACAGCAGTTTTGGAACACCCTCTCTGTAGTCCTTGGACGAGTGCTTGAAAGCAAGAGGACTACAGTGCTTATGTGAATAATGAATGGCCTGAGACCTCATGGTGTTCAGTTACTGGACTTCTTGGCAAGCCACAGTTTGTTTACTTATTAGTATCCTGCACATAAACATACTGTATGTCAATCAGTGGCCATATAATCAATCAGGTGAAGAGAGAAACCATCAGGGTGTGTTTAAGGGTTTACTAGAACTATGGGTGGATCATACTGCTCAGCTTTCCTGCCAAAGTTGGCACCAGGGTACTGGAGAGGAGCATCCAGCTGTCCAGATTCAGGGGGGATAGTACAGTTCTATATGCTCTTGCTCTGGAGGGTACATGGGGGATCACCCAACCAGTTTACACGAGTTTTGTGGATTTGGAGGGGGCTTGTGTCCCATGAGGTTTGCTTTGGGGAGTGCTTCAGAATATTGGAGTGGATGACTCGCTGCTACGGGCCATTTGATCACTTTATTTATGAAATCAGTCTGGTACAACTGGCAATGAGTCAAACTAATTTCCAGTAGGGGTTGGACTCCACCAAGATTGCCCTCCATCTGATAGCAGAACCAGGACATGTCAGGGAGGTTATAATTTTTTGCCTTGAGTTTATACTGCAGGAGCTGATGGTGCAGTAGTGGCCTGAGCATTGCTGCTGCCTGTGACTGAACCCAGATACACGACTTAAGATAAAGATAAAAAGTAGGGTGTGTTACTGCACAGACCTGGGGCCTTGTCATGTTTATCTGGCAACCCAACATAGCCTCATCAATGATAAACTGTTGTACCTGCCACTCCTATGATCATGTGACTTGACTCAACAACAGAGCCTGACAACTTTTCTAAGTGGTAACTGGAGTGATAGAGCTATGGAGTCTTGCACTGTATGTTTGAACCAGAATCACAAGAGGAACCACCTATAGTGGAAGAACCAGGAACATTTCATCAGAAACGTCCATACCTGCATGGATCGACTATTCAGTATTGGTGCATGCTGGCGTACGTCACTTTAATCACATGTGTCTGTTTTCATTGTGTCTGTTCAGAGTCATCAGGTTTTCTTTTAGCTGCATTTCAAAATGTTGTTTTCATCAAAACCAGTCTAAAGTGTTCTTTCATTTTAGGCCCCCTTTAAAGAACAAAGGATTTCAACAAGTCAGCGGTGGTAAAATGCGCTGTCCTAATTCTGTCTCACTGTTAATCTTTCACAAACTAATCAGAGCTCGGTGTGAGATAGTCTCACCACTGTAGCAACAGTTTGTAACTCGCCATGAAGCACAACAACAGTGGTACATCTCACCCTCGGGACAATATGCAGCCACACATGTCAACAAGTGCAAGAGTGCATCCACCCAAACACTGCAGTGATCTCCAACCACGGCCCACAGACCTCAGAGAGTCGCACCACACTGAGGCGAGAGAGAAGCGTGGCAACACTGACGGAAACGACATGCAACAAGGTCGAACCACGACATGCAAATCCAACGAAGCTGCAGTCTTTGTGTTGTACAGTCCAAGAGTAAAGAAACAGTGAAACATAGACTGATAGATGGCTAGATAGAGGGATGGCTAGATAGATATATAGGTAGATAGAGAGACGGACAGACAGAAACACAGATAGACATAGCTATGTAGATAGATAGATAGATAGATAGATAGATAGATAGATAGATAGATAGATAGATAGATAGATAGATAGATAGATAGATAGATAGATAGATAGATAGATAGATAGATAGATAGATAGATAGATAGATAGATAGATAGATAGATAGATAGATAGATAGATTGATTGATTGATTGATTGATTGATTGATTGATTGATTGATCGTTGACACTGAGAAAAAATTAAGGCAATGTTTAACTTATGAAAAGTGAACAAAATCATTTTAGACAGAATCATTTTATGGAAGTTTAGTGAAATACCAAAGAGCTTTCATGGAAGTGTTTTTGGAGTGCCACAGACAGGAACTATTGATGTGTTTGACTTTCATTAAAATTGCATTGCCCTAATTGCTCTGTGTATGGATTTATCCTGTAGCTTTCAGATATATTGTAATTGTTCCATTAAGAATCATTTAAAAGCTCCATGTGTGGGTGACGTTATGTCTAACACTAATAATGGGGTTCAAAATCAAATGAGCGCATCTCTTAAGCGATGTATGGCTTGACATTTGCTGGTGTCCTAAAATAGATTCTGTGCACAACACTCATCATCAAACACAATTCAGTAAAAATGTGCTGGTAAAAGTGGTGGTAAAGTTTTGTTACACAGTTCAAACCAGGTAGATATCAAAACATGAGATGTAAGAAATGTGAGATAAGAGAAGACCAGAAGTTCACCCCAGGCCATGACCTTGGCTTCCATTACGAACCATATTTGTGAAGACACTGATGCTTGATGCATTTCAGCCTGCAGAGCTTAAACCCTCGGCATAAGAGGAAACACAGGTGCACTTCAGAAGTCTCTAATACACTTACCCTGATGTGAGTTCAATGACGCAAATCAGACCTATCTTTAAAGGGGACCTAGAATCTTTGAATGGAGTGTTTATCCTTGTTCTCTGGTGTTAACATAGAAGTCGTGGAACACTTCTTTCATTAGAGATGCCTCAGATGCTGTTTTACAGCCCTTTAATAATCCCATTTTTAGGTTTGGGGATATTACAGTCTATTATGGTCACAGATATGGCATCCTTTCATGCATCTGGCAACCACACAAAGATTCTATATTAGACGTTTCTTGCTAATGTGCTTTGTGGAGCCTCGCAACTTTTTCACAGACTAAGCAGAAAGTTGAACTATAGAGCTGTGTTTGGCATTCACATCCAGTCTCACAGAACCAGAGGAGAATCAGATACTGAGCAGTGCATTTCACTGGAAACTTCACCATACTGCTGCATCACAGATCATTCACTAACGTACCTGGACAGGTACATGCAAACACCTTGTGGGACTCGTAGGGCTGTGTTTGTTTATTTATGTTTAATAAAGAGTCTTGTGCAGAGTAGCTCTTATCTACAGTGTATTAAAATGACATTGTTGTGAAGTGGCACTTATTCTTGAGGTGTGCAGCAGTATGATTTGTGTCACAGTATTAGTAGTAGTATTTTAGTAGTTTTTTAAGTCACACCCTGTCTCTGTTCAGATTATCCTGTATTTTAACTCCCATTTCAATATCTGACATTCAAACATGTATCAGTAGATATCACTGACATGTTTCAGTATGCAGGCATGATAATGTTTATGGATCTGCTGTGTGTCTTTGGCCAGGAATAGACCTGCTATTCAACCCAGCCAAAAGGAAATAAAGTTTGCTTGTTTTTTCATTCTAGGTCACCTTTAAATTCTCAGACTGGATGTGAGGGTGTAGAGTCTCGTGTGCACGACAAAGAAAATGTCACAGTAGCTACTCACAGATCACAGACCAGCCACAGAGCCACAATGAAAGAACGCAGCGCAACACTAGATAAACACTTCATAATTCCCACCGACCAAACAAAGTGAACTTAAAATGCTGTATATGTATATGCACCAGATTCACCACGTGTCACAAGAACAAACAAGTTGCAAAATGTTGCACGGGACTCAAAGTGCGGCATTAAGCTCATCATATCGGTACAGTGCGATGACCAGCATGCATCTGGGCGTGAAAAGCAGAACCTGAGTCGGGGGGAAGTGGCGGCTAGCATGTTTCACAGTCAGTGTCCTCATGCTTTCAGTGTGTGAGCCTCACAGAGCTGGAGAAAGAGGGACTTACAGGGTTGTTCATGTGACTGAAAAGCTGCTCAGCTTGCTACATCACAAATCAGACAGGGTGGAGGAGGAGGAGGAGGAGGAGGAAGAGGAAGAGGAAGAGGAGGAGGAGGAGGAGAGAGTGGTGGAGGGAGACCCGGGACAGTAAGTGTTAGGGTTTTAGTCTGAGCAGGAAACAGCAGGATCAGACATGTTACAGTACATGTTTGACAGAGAGGTGAGAGCAGCTAAAAAGCACATGTTACAGGTTCAGGTTGACACAACACGGACAAATGTAGCAGGGATGTGCAAAATTCAGAATTGGTCTCCATTCAGCTCATAAGCTAGAATTTAGATGCAAAAGATTACTTTAGAAAAGGATTCCCATTTGTCCCTAAACATGGAGTATTGTTGTTGTTAATTTCAACTTCAAGAATTAGTCAGATTATAACAAAAGGGTCACTGTAATATCAAACCGTTCATAACTGTAAGATCTCAGAGACCTTCCAATACCAGAAACAGACAAAATCTAGCTCTGACCATGAAATGAAGCAGCAAAAAAGCTCTCAATCCTTTTCAAGCAAAGCTAGGAAATTAAATGCATTTCCATGCTTCATAAAAATAAATCAAATTTAATCGACTTATTTTCCTTTACAAACAAATACACAAAACCAAAATACTGTTGAATTGTGAAATATTATACCAGAATAATGTATGTGAACGTCACTGAATTTAATACACCCTTCCATTCATCCATTATCTCACCCACTTTGCATGTTATTAGTGTTGTGGGGCTCTCATATATGGTGAAAATGTCCAGTCCATCACAGAGTACACACACACACACACACACACACACACACACATTCACTCTCTCCCTAATCCACCTAAACATGTATGTTTTTGGGCTGTATGAGGAAACCAGAGCACGTGGTGAACATGTAAACAAGACAGACCTCCTGGCTGTGAGGCGTTAGCTCTCACCACTGTGTGCTTTCTCTCAGTTTCACTGAGTTTCAGTTTTGCGTCTTTTGACTGAAACTTAAATTCCACATCCAGCTTTGCTGCCACACTCCACAATTCAACGCTCGATCGAAATTCACTCTGGTTTCAGTTCTAAATTTTGTACAGCCCTGTGATGTAGAGGAGCAGACACAGGGGGAGGCAGGAGGAAGAGGAGATAGAGGAAGAGGAGGTAGAGGTGGAAGAGGAGGAGGAGGAGGATGGAGGTATTCAATGGCCTGTCTGCCCTCCGCAGCAACCTAACAAAGCAGTGCAGCCTGGTACGATAGTCACTGTTATCCTGATTGAGTGTTTTACATGAGGCAGGTACACATTCCTGGATCAGAACTGAGTTTAAAAAAACACTAAACCAGAATCCAACCAGGCTCTGTGATTCTATAACAGTAAAGGGAATAAGTTGTTATCTGTGGAGTCTAAAATCTAATTGTCTCCACTCGGCGTGTTCCTGTACTCTGTGTGCCAGTTCTGTTCTCCACAGTGGGCACGCAGCTCTGGCTTTTCATCAACAGTTCAGTCCAATTAATGAGAGACATCTCTGCAGTCTTCACTCAGGGCACGCTAGCTCTGCACAGTTCAGCCAAAGTTGAAGCGTCTATCGTAAGGAATCCAAGCGTTTCATTGTGAAAAGATAGTCTAAAAAGAGAGTCTGTTCCAGTGAAGCGTTAATGATTTCTGTATTTCACTTTGGACTAAACTGTGTAACAGCTGTGACAGGTAATACTACATTTGTACAGATCACAAATTTACCATGGATGTGGTGCTCCACAGTGTCTGTGTGCAGCATTATGTGTTTGGTGTATATGATCATATGTGAGTGAGTGCTCATTCATCCTGTAAAGTATGATCTAAACACAAGTACTATGCAGTATCTGCCCAAGGTCTTTCAGCTACATCACCTGATATTCATTTTCAGCAGGTGGATAATTGATCTGATGCAGATTGTACTGTATTGTAATTGATCACATCACAATAAATTCACAATTCCCTCTGTGTGTTTGTCCTTTCATTTATTCTGTCTCTGCTGGAGTCACAAATTTACTATGGAGAATGTATTTATCTTTAGGAAATTACATTTGGTGTATGATCATTATCCCTCAGTGTTTTTGTTTTCTTATTGGATGTTTTTGTCCCAATAATCTGAGAAGAAGTATCTGCTGTGTCTTCCCAGGAGCTTCGCCATCAATTGTACTGAAACTGATAGCAAATGTGATTATTCATAATTCTCTCAATTTAATTTGTTTCTCATCCTTTTGTTTATTCTTTTTTCCATATTGCTGACAACTGTACATTTGTATGAGCAACTATCGACCCTGGCAGGCTGCTGCTGCATTGTGACAGTGCTACTAAACTTTATTTTTCTTTATCTGTTGCCCTGAGTTAAGACCGTCAGATTGTCCCGCTTTAACTGCACCAAACCATGCAGACACAAAACTAGAGCTTTGATTCCAGTACAACAAGGGGAGCAATGACTCTGATACTGTATTATACCACTAGAAAAACAACTGTTTAGTTCAGCTCTGATGTGCCAACATTGGAATCAATACCAATCTATATAATCAATTGCAGCATAAATTAAATCTGCACATATGCCTGAGTTCATGTGAAAGGTTCTGGCCAGTGTGAAGCACACGTACCTTCTGCAACTGCGTCTCCAACTTACTACACTCCTCTTTTTTCTGCTCAATGGCTATCTCCAGTGACTTGAGCTTTGAGTCCTTCTTGAGGCCAGAAGACGCCAGGGATGAAGCGTGTTCCTTCAGATCGATGAGACTGGACTGCAGGTGGAGACACAGCACAAAAACAAGGCTGGAAACTCAACGTCTGAACTAGGCCACATGGCCAGAGGCAGAAGTTTAAATGGGACCAGGAAGAGTTGATGGTGATGTTTTTGGACTCGCTGTACTGTAAATCTCTGGCTCGGCATAGACTGTGTTGATTCACCAAAGCCAAGTTAAAAACGTTGTTTTTGTTTAAAGGTCTCTGTTTAATGTCACATGAGGCCTGGTGACAGAGAGAGGCGCGAGGTCGACTGTACAGCTCGGCTGAGTAGAGGAACATAAAGGCTGACTGGTGGTTCAGGAACGTGCAGTCATGTGGACACATAAAATCACTGACCTCCTTCTCCGTCAGCTCTATCTGCAGGCTGCTGACTTTCTCCTTCAGGTCTTTGTTCTCCTTCTTGTAGGACTCCACCTCCTCCAGACGTTCCCTGTCCTCTCTCTCCCTTTGGTCCTTTAGTCGCTCTATAATTCTCTCCTAGCACACATTCACGGACAGAAACGCATTAATTTCACATAAGAATACACATCATCTTTGGACTTTACTGAGCAGCAGCTTTGTTACATTTTCATATTGTGGAGAATGAAAATACTTTCCCCTCGTGTTGATTTTTGAGTCAAAAATTATTTCCAACATGGAAATGTGAAATTTGACAAATTCTAGAGTATGGATGAATTAGAGTAGCTCTGAGAGTAGCTCTGTTCATGTTTTGTAGAGCAGTAAGGTAAGAAGTATGTGTGTACTTTTTAATAACTTATTTAACAAATAACTTTGTGAACATGCGCTTAACAGTGATTAGATAAAGTAAAAAGACAACAATTCTATATGAATTACTCTGCAACTGACTGTGTAACACAGGAATACAGACATATTTGAAATAGACTATACACGTAAACTAAGTTATTCAACCATAGATATGTCTTTATCATGGGAGCTCTACTACACTATCGATAACTTTTTCTTTGTCCTGAAGTGAGACTTTAAGACTCAACCGAACATTCAAGCGTGGAAATGTGCACTTCTTAGGCTGTTTTGGGGGGCAACTTTTAATTGCACTGAGTTGCACTGTATATCATATGTATATAAACAGAGGATCCATGAGTGTAATATTGTCTTTTACAACATGAAACGAAGGCACAAAGACTGTTTGGGGTCATTTTATCATCACATCATCTGTAGACATAATTTCTGACCCAACAGACGAGGGATCAGATTTTGACAGTGCAAAGTACAGTCAACTTTTTTTTTTGTTACGTTTGTTTGTGACTCAAAGGGTGAGAATAGGATGTCCCAGCAGGTGGCGGCTGGACTGTATAATCTGACTAAAACGACTCGGCAGCTCCACACCTTCTCTGACAGCGCCTCCTCCAGCGTGGCCAGGGCAGTGTCTGTGTTACTGGAGTCGGTCTGCAGAGACTTCACCCTGTCCTTCAGGTTTCCCAGCTGCTTATCTTTGTCCCGCAGCTGCTCCTGCAGGTTCTCAATCTGGTTGCGGCAGAAGGAAGAGAAGGGGGAATGAAGTAAAGAAGCAGAAGTAAACAGCACGATCTCTAAAGCAAAGCGGTGTTATAAATTGGTGTAGTAGCTCGACTCTGAGATTACGAAAGTCTTTGAAGATTAACAACGTTGTGTTCAGTGGTTTAGCTTTACAACGGAGCATTTTTCCATTTCAGGAAGAAATGCATCACAAACTGTCAGACTGTTGAGGAGAGTTTGTGCAGCAGAATAAAAAGTAGAACAGAATACAAATGAAGCTTCAACTGGGCATCATGCATTAAGACTAATGTAAAAAAAACTATTTAGATACTGCAGATTATGTTCCCTGATCTAATATTCTGCACAATCTGTCACACACACACGCTCGCACACACACACACATACACACACACACAAATAAAACAAATGACCGCAAATTCAGAAATCTGAGAGATATAAGTGGACAGACAGGGAGGAAGGAGGTGTGACTGAACAAGAGAGCAGCGAAAAGGCAAAGAGAGTGAGTGAGCAGGTCAGGGAGAGAGAGGGAGTAACACTGTGAGTATTTATAGCACACAACACACACACTCTCTCTCTCTCTCTCTCACACACACACACACACACACACACACACACACACACACACACACACTCTCTCTCTCTCTCACACACACACACACACACACACACTAGAGCCAGTGGAGCAGAAATATCTTCCTGCTTGTCTTTCTATGGACAACCCCCCCGCCAGGCCACCCCCCCGAGAGCAACAGAGACACTTTTCCTCTTAATGGAGAGAGTAACCACTCTGTGCGCTGTGTTTTCACTGGTTTAGTCCAGGACACAAGACCCCGCGTCATTTACAATTTCATTCCATAAAAAAAGAAAAGAAATAAAACCTAGAAAGACACTAGTGTCATTACAGTGCAGCCAGCTCCCTCAGGTCGTATTACGGCCGACCTCTCACACCTGCAGACGTCCAGGTTTTCTGATTCTCACCTTCTTCTGCAACACGTTGATTTTCCTCTCTTTGACCTCGAGCATGTCCTTCATGTCCCTGATCTCTCCGGCGAGAGTGCCCTTCTCCTCCGTCAGGTCCTGCAGCTGTTTGGTTTTCTTGTTCAGGAAGGACTCCTTCTCCTCCAGACGCAGACGAAGAGCATCCACCTGGACAAAAAAAAGGAAGAAAGAAAGAAGGAAAAAGAAAGGAAAGAAAGAGAAAGAACAAGGAGCTCAGAGGAAGCTGAATATTGCGAAGCTGTTTCCAATATCTTTATTGTATTTGACTGTAATTGCTTAAAAAAGTCTACTAGGCATGGTAAGTTTAGTTATTCCTTTCGAGTAAAGATCGTCACAGCAAACACTGCCTGCACAGCTAGTTATATCTGGGATGCTTTAGGTCTTTGCTAGATGTGCTGTGACAATACACTGCATGTTTTGTCTCTTTGGTAGCGCCCCCAGTCACAGCTCTGTTAGTTCCAAGTCCCAAAGTAAATAAAGTGCTGATATGATTTGCAGTAATAAGCCTCAGACCGGAGGAAGGGACTTTTATTTGCTCAAGTTTTGGCTGCTAGAATGTAAATGTGTGGATGGCTGGAGGTATATTGTTAGGCTGATTTACTGCAGGCACAGGGACAAATTAAAGGGAGTGTAAAAATAAATGTTTTAACATCAGCATTTTCTGAATAACGAGAGTCTGAAAACGTCCAAAGATGCACAAAGAAAAACATCATCAGATCCTCACTCATCAAACAACAGCGTTTTGCCTATACCAGCGCATGAATGAAGTCACATGACCAGTCTAGTGAGGTTTCTGGTGAAATGTGAAATCAAACTTTATTTTATAGCACTTTTAATCAAGGCACCTTCATGATGCAATCAGTCAGTTTGAAGAGTTAAAAGTTAAGGAGGAGAGGTGGGTTTTAAGCAAGGATTAAACATTATCTGGAGTTGGAGCTGTTCTTATACAGATTGGCAAACTATCCCAGAGCTTTGTCAAAGCAACTACAAAAGCTTGACCACCTCTTGTTTTCAGTCCCGAGATCAGTATTTTGAGGACGGACTGGCCAGGCAGGTCACTCAGATGAAAAGTGAGTGAAGTCATCTATGGCCTTGTATGTCAACAATAACATTTTGAAGCTTATACTGTGACAAACAGGAAGTGGAGGGACCTCAGCAATGCCTTTCTATCTCCTGGTTCTTCATCAGTCTCTGGCTCCAAGACATACGTTTGGATGTGTGCTCGCTCCATGGCTTTTAGCATGAACTAAAAGTTTCTATGCTATGTTGTTTAGCAAGAACGTAAAGTCACATAATCAGTCCTGAGAGCTTCAGGTGAGGCAGCTAATGCCAGTTAAGCATGGAAAGGCACTAGACCGGGTTAGAAATAGCATTTGTGATGAAACCAATGTTCAGCAGCTTCTGTGTTAACACCAGGGGACAAGGATAAACACTCCATTCAACCACTCTAGGTCCTCTTTAGAGGGTTTTTTTTACCTCTGTTTGGAGGATGGCAGCACGTTGCTCCTTGGCAGTGAGAGACTCTTTGAGCACCTCGATATGCTGTTTGCAGTCTGAGTTCTGGTTGTTGAGCGTCTCTAGCTTCGTCTGCAGAGCCAGCAGCTCTGACTCCTTCTTCGACAACTCCTGCTTCAGCTGGTCGATCTGCACAAGGTGTGAAACAGATGATAACTGCAAGCAACGCTACACAAACAATACTTCGCCGTCGCCTCATGTTGGTCCGATGGGTGGAAAAAAACACAAACATTCAGTCTTCTTTATTCCTTCTTCCACCAAACACTAAACTAGTGAGAACGGCTTTTGCACTATTTTCATCAATGTGCTTTTTCTCTCATTAAAAATGCATTTGGGACTGACTCCCCTGCATTCATCATATATTATACATCATCTCTATTCATGATTGATGAAAGGAGGTTCTAAAAATAGAAAAACAAAACTGTGGCTGGTCTCCGCCTGGTCGACTAGTACGAGGAGCAGTATGTAAACACCAAGTCCAGGCTCCGGAGAGACACGAGAGCCCGGGGTACCGCGGACTCACATGCACACATGGACACAAACACATTCACAGCTTTGACACAAATGCAGACTTAAGGTGGGCGTGTTACACACAGCTGCCAAACAAGCACTCATGAGCACTATGTTTCATGGATCCACGGGCTTAAAGAGTCAGCTTAATAACTAATGACTTCTGTTTGTCTGCCACGTTGTGTCTGTGGCAACATTTGAGGTAATTTTACGTACAAAAAATGAAAAAGAGAAAAGTTCCTCGTCTCATGATGCCACACAGCACTCTTGCTGATTTAGCTCTTTTACGGTTTTCTTGACACTAAGCTTGACTTGAAATACAGCAGCGGGGCATCTCTAAGAGAGCTGCCAACAGGACACTTTGCTGATGACACTAAACACTACAGCTGCTAATTTAAGTGATACATCAGCCTGGTTTAGTATTCTCCTCTCTCTCTCTCTCTCTCTCTCTCTCTCTCTCTCCACAGGTCTGTCTGAAACCCCGAAACAGCACAATCATGTTCGCTTTTCTGCAACACTTTCACAGGACCTGATCTCACTACATGCGCATGCAGCAGTGCAAACAGTTTCTACCTTGGTCTTCATAAACTTTGAGTGGTTCTTGTAGACCTCCATCTGTTTGATCTCCTCCTCTCTGTCCTCTGTGTTCAGCAAACCGTTCGCCTTCAGCATTTGGATCTCATCCTCCAGGTCTCGAATGTTGCGCTCCAGAGAGGCAATTTTGGTGTCCTGCACACAAACATGCAGAGAAGACACACCTCAAAACCCCGCCTGGCATGTCCACAAGTGGCGAATAAAGACCTGAACTAGTTCAGGAAAGACAGACAGACTGACATCAAGAGATGGAAAAAAAAAAAAGAAAAGATGCAGAGGAGGCTCAAAGACATGAGAGATACAGCGAGATAGAGAGAGCAGCTCTGTGGTGAGGCTGAAAGCAACTGCGGTATCAGTCGGTGAAATCGGGAGCTTTCTACCCAGCTCCTTGCAGCAGCTCAGAGGATTAATCACCATTGGAAAATATTGAGCACACATCCAGCTCCAAGAGATCAGCAGTAGAGAGGGAGAGAGAGAGAGGAGAGGAGGCAGAGGAGGAAAAAGTAACAAGCCGTGGCTGTTTGCCGTAGTTGCTTGCAGATCAATGCAGACTCCAGTCTCTGGACTGCGCCTGTGAGTGCAGCTTTGGCTTCACTTGGCTTTTTAAATAAATAATACAACGTCTTTAAGATTAGCCATGGTCCATCTCCCTCTCTCCAGCAGAGTACAGAGCAACCGTGCTCCTTCCTGTCTCTCTCTCCCTCTCTCTCTCCCTCTTTCTCTTTCTCTCTCTCTCTCTCTCTCTCTCTCTCTCTCTCTCTCTCTCTCTCCTTTTTGTGTCTTCCCTCCTAGTGACTCTGAACTTGTGAACTTGTGCAGTTCGAGGGTCAGTCGCTGTCCGCTGCTGCAGAGGGCACATGGGTAATGTATCGTAACGAGGAGCGGCAGATTATCTAAGGTAGATCTGATGGCCCACGGCAGCATCTCCAGCGCTACGAGATGAACATCAATGAGCTAGCATCATCAATAGATACGAGGCACCGTACCTTACAGAGACTTTTATCCCGTCCACATGTAATCACTGGTACGGCGACCTGGTCAGTAAATCTTGCTCTTTATATCTCTCTGCCTGTCTCTGTGTGTCTCCCTCGCTATCTGTCTCCCTGAACACTGGCCTCTCGCTGTCATAAACAACCACACCTGTTTCCATGGTAGCGGCGGGCAGGCTATATGCTGTGCACTGTCTCTGGTGAGTGAGGAGGGCGGGATGTAAGGAAGGGAGGAGGGAGGGAGGGGTATTCGTGCTTCCATCAGCATCAGCGGCAACGCAGCAGAGAGCAGAAGAGAGAGGAGAGATGGAGAGGGTCTTCTGGCACAGCACAGGAGAGGGAAGAAGAGCAGGAGGAGGAGGAGGAGGAGGAGGAGGAGGGGGTGGGTCTTCCCTTCGCTCTGTATGCAAATCGACAGGATCCCAGTGCACAGAAAGTCACGTGGGGCCCTGCACAGCTCTGATTCCAGCCGAGTAAGAGGGGCTGTGTCAGCTCGGCGATGATGTCATGATTTATTTTTAAGGAAGTGATGTCAGGCCTCTGCAGTGAGGCTGGCGCTGGCACAAATCAGCTGTAAATGCCTCTTGAATGGATGTGTTTACCTGTGGCGGCACGGCCTGAGCAAAAACATGCAGCTTTGTCTGATGCAAAATGAGGAAAAATCAACGCTCGGGTGGAGTCTTAAAATCTGCTCTCAGAGCCGATCCTGAAAATAATTCTAATGCAATATGAATGTTCCCAATATTTTAATGTCGCTTATATTTCCCCCTGAAGCTTCAAAGCTACATAAAACATTTCATACATATTCTCTTTGTTCCCGAGCTTGGGGATAATAAGCCACATTATACACTCATTGAAAAATTCAAATCTGAGATGCCTGAGATTGTAAAACCTGCACAACCGCCTTGTACATAGATTGAGAGGAGTTCCAGATGTCTCTTAATGTAAAGAGACATCATTAGTTGTCATTTAGCTCTTAGACGAGAATCTTAAAATGAAAATAAGATTTGTTTCTGTGGTTTTTTTCAATATATCTGACATATGTCAGATATTTTGCAGGTCCAAAACCATCATCACATCCTCTTTCATAAACAAATCTTGGATTTTGGAGAGACCAGATGTGACGTAACATGTGGGTCAGATGCAAACCATGACTGCCAAGCAGCAGTTTGGTGAAGTTCCTGGTGGAATCTGGAATCTATGCTCTCCTGGTTAATCTGAGATTAGATGTGTGCGACCTCCAAAACTGCATCCCTCCAGTTACCACTTAATTCAGGAAAAAGTTGCTGAGCGACATTTCTTACTAGCAAGGGACGTAAAGTCACCCGATCATTCATGTGAGTGTCGGACAAGACGGTCAATCTGCACAAAGCCTGTGTGTGGTTGCCAGATGAGCATGAAATGACGCACGACTTCATCCTCTGCGGAGCGACGACGGCTGAAATGTTGAATATTGATCCTTGGTGTTTACACAGCCCCTTTGTGAGCAGACACTGTCAGAGAGAGCTGTGGGGATGTGTCAGTGTGTTTACTATTGACTCAGCTGCTGATGATCACAATGACAACAACACACCCAGAGGAACAGAGAAGAGCGCAGGCGTTTGTTTAGACGTGCTGCGGTTGCCTTAATACAAGGCCGATAAAAGTCAGACAAACACACACGAAATCAACACCTGTCCTTTCTTTCTTTCTTTCTTTTTTCACATTCCATTATTAGCAAGTTAGCTGGTGATTATTCCATAACAAAATGCAGACCTGAATTTTGCACAAACCTGCTGTGTCTAAGTGTTTAATTGTGAGTCAGGTTCTTACTTTCATCTCTATGATGGTCTGCAGGGCCTTGGTTTTGCTCGGGTCTTGATGCAGCTGGTTTCTTCTGTGCAGTTCCTTTCAGAGAACATAGAGAGAAGATTATGTAGCATCACCATCATCAACATCACCACGACCCTCATGCACATCCAGTGAATAACAACCCCACTACTGTATTTAGAGCTGATCTGCTCTCTAGTGTTTCCAGTTTTTCACGTAACAGAACCATGACGTGTTCGGTGTAACCAGCAGAGAGGAGCATCATGTTCCTGATGATTAACTCAACAGTACCTTCTTGTGGACAAAGCAACACAGTGACAATTTTAGTCCTGTACGTAGGTTTGAATATAGCTGGAAAGGTTTCTGGTAATTTTCCATGGAAACTTAAGCTCAGGAAGTTTGTTTTTTTTTGCTTTGTTTTGTTTTGTTAATTTAAGCTTGGAGATGTTGGGAAGTTAACTTTGTGGAATGGTCTTGAATCAAACAAAGCTCAAACTCGAGACAGTTTAGTACAGAAACAAGAAAATAATTCCTGATAGTTACAAAAAAAATGAGGGACCTCTAAACAACTGTATTTCTGAATGTATTTCCTCTGATGTATTCTGTTCCTCATGTGAACATAGTTTGGAGGTGGAATCACTCTGAGCCAGTATGAAATCATCACCCTTCTGCCACGATGAAACAGAGAAGATGATGAGACAAGATTTCACATTTCTGAATGGGACTTTTTGGGGGATGCTACAGGGTAAACTTCTGTGATTTGTTTTATTTTCCACCATTTTTTATTGATCAGTGAAAGAAGAAAGTCTCAAAAGGGATTAAATACATTGCCATTTATAAATGTTGCATCAGAAATGTTTTCATGTTTGACAATATTAAACATTTAAGCATGCAAACATGACATGTTAGACTCAGTTAACATAAATATCTGAAAAGTCCCTGAAAATGCCTGTCAATTCCCACACACACACACACACACACACACACACACACACACACACACACACTATAGGGGCAATTTAGAGTCTCTGACTGACCTAAACATGTATGTTTGTGAACTGAGTAGGCAGAGAAATCCCACAGAGATGGGGGGAACATGCAAACTCAAACATGCAAAAACATTTGGCATTTACACACACACACACACACACACACACCATTCTCTTTCACACTCACACCTCAGGGCAGTGTAGAGTTTCCCATCAGTTACTCAGGTTTTTGTTCTGTGGAAGTGCTGTGCATGGAGATAACATGCAAACTCCACACAGAAAGACCGAGTCTCGTCCTTCATTTTTCTTTGGAAGTTTTAGAGAATCTTGCAAAAACTCCACAAGTTAAACAAATGTCATGATAGACCATAAGGTCACTGTGAGACTCCAGCCTTCCATTAATGTTAGAAAAGAATCAGAATTATCAACAAATTTCTTAAATATTCCTTTTAAATGAGTGGAAGGTAATGGAAATATATTTTTTTAATCTTGACTAGTGTTTCAATGGAAATACCTACAAGTAGCACTGGTACTTTGTTGAAATCATAGAAACATTGAACCATAACAGAAACTTGTCTCTTTGCCTGAGACAGCGGATACAGTTGGAGGAAGACTCTGTGGGAAACTGTATGTGAGCATCTGTGTGTTTGACTATGAGATGATCTTATTAAAGCTATAACAACAAATTGGTTAATCGATGATTAAGTGACTACTAATCTGATAATCGATTCAAGCATTTTGAAAAAATTGAGGATTTCAAGAAATTGAGTCAATATTCTCTAATCTCAGCTTCAAAAAATGAGAGTATTTTCTGGTTTCTTTCATCAAACTGAACATCAAAATAATTTGAAGACCTGATCGTGGCTTTTGTGGAGCAGGCGTGAACTTTTTTCACAGGTTTTGCATCATTTTAAAACCCAAACAACTAAGTGATTAATCAAGAAACAATCAACAGATTAATCGAATACCAAAATACTCATTTGCTGTAGCTTCAAATCTTATAGTAATCTGTAATCTGACGATTGAAACGGCAGAATTGATTATGCTTTATGATTAATTAACATAAAGAACTGGGTGGATGGGTTCATGCAAGAGTACTTCTCAGGTACAGTTTTGTATTTTATCTTCTTATGTTTATATAGAAAGCAGAGTTTAACTCAGATTAACTGGATGGTGTAGATTGTTTCCTCCGCTCAGTGTCTCCCTAATTATCCTTTATTTCATTATTTCTTTAAAAATCAAATTAATCATGAAATTATTTTCAGGTTGACCACCAGATCGCACTCATGGGAGTCTTTAGCTGTTGAAGCTGTTTGAGTGTTATGAAATAATTATTGAAGGAGTATTTCTTAATTGGAAATTGTGTTTTTGACTGGGAGTTTTTTGGAGCCCTAGTGGATCTCTGTGGTATTGCAGCTAAAGTCACTTCACCTTCACTTTTTAGAGACTAATTCCTTCTTTTCCATACAGTCTTTGTTGTGTAGAAACGTACCTCTCTCAGGTGGATGTTCTCCTTCTCCTTCTGATCCAGGATGACCTCCAGGTGTCCGAGCTGGGCCTCGGCCTCTGCGATGCGTCTCGCTCTCTCCTGCTCCTCCTCCTCGGACGCCCGCCCCGGCCCTGGCGGGAGCCCTTTGCTCTGCAGCATCTCCAGCAGCTTCTTGATGGACTCGTCCCGGGCGCCCAGCGTCTGCTTCTGGGTCTCGATCCTCAGCTCCATCTCCTCCAGGGTCTTCCTCAGCAGAAACAGCTCCTTGGCCTGGCGGTCGTGCTCGGCCTGCAGCCGCCGGAAGTTCTCCTCGGTCAGCTCGATGGTGGTGAAGTGCTCCGAGGCGGAGCGGTTCCCGCTCTCCTGCTGCAGCAGGTGGTTCAGGTCGCGCTGCGTGCGCAGCTCGTCCTGCAGAGCCTGGATGGTCATCTGGAGATGCTGATGAAGTTCAGACACATCACAAACAAATCATTACCGAAATATTTGTGTTTGAGTCGCTACACACATGAGAAGAAGACCTCGCTTCTCAGAGGCTGCTACACACTGCTCTGTGGAAAACATCACTTACGTTACGTACAAAGTAGCTTTCGAATTCACTATATTGACGGGCCTTTTACGTTATTTTTTAGGCTTTTATCATGTTTATATTTTTCTATTCATTGTGTTTCATCTCTTTGCTGAGACTCTGAGCCCGGACTGTCTGTTTTTTTTTTCATTTATTCTGGAACAAGAATCACAAATAATCTTAATTGTAGTGTTTTTTAGATATTCAGCATAGAAATAGATCACATCTGTCGCACCTACAGACACATTAATACCTGTGAACGGTTGCTCTGTTTTCTCAGACTCGAGAGCATCATCAGTAAAGGCCGACAGCTGGTCGATCTATTAGTTGGTCCAGAGATCATCGTCTCGAATCGAGTTATCGGCATTCGTAGCATGAACAAGAAACACAGTTTCTTTCATGAACTTCGCTCCTCGATCGATCAGGTTCTCCCTCTCTAATCAAAGCTGAAGGTGTTTCCCTGCAGTGACCTGGACACCAACTATTAAAGCTACAGTCTGGAGGTGAACTCCAGGGTCATTTACACGCATGCGACTGTTCTGATGCTGGGTCCAAAGTAAAACACGTTCACATGACCGAGCTTTGTTCCTGTCACAGACCGACTCAGACGTTCTCCCAGCAGGAACCTCAGGAGAGGAATCAATCTACCCTCCAGGAAGAAAACAGCCCGGGTCAGGACACATATTCTCACACTGAAGTAAAAACCCTTCTTCTACAGACAGTCTGGGGTTCGTGGTACTAAAGGAGGAAGGAGGGGAGGGGAGAGATGGGGGGGGGGCACATTTAGATTCACACAGTTGAACAAACAAGTCACTCCTGGTATTTCTCTTTTTTAAGGTGTTTATAAGGGGACAGATGGGGTTCTACGGGACGGAAAGGAGGCGCAGCAGTTCACTCTGCTCTAGGAGAGGAGGTTGTAACGGTGCAAAGGGGATTGCCAGGTGTCTGAAAAGTTCACGGCACACTGAAGGTGACTCTATGTTGTGCACACAACACGCGGTGCAAACATAGCGACAAACCTTGGTCCTCCTGGCATCCAGCAGCTGCAGAGCATGGGCAGAATGAACAGAAGAACAAATGTATGGTAAAAACAGAGCGTCAGAGCATGATGCAACACAGACGGATGATCAACACAATCCAGCCACAGATTTTGTTTTCTTTTTTTTGTTTTTTTTAAAGTTAGTCTCTGTCAGCCGCGGTCTGACCTCGGTCAGAACAATGAGCCTGAACACAAAAGCTGTGCCGAACGTGTGGGAACCTTTCTGGAAAGAGGAGAGGAAAGTTCTGTCACTGATTGTTATTTCACTCATCTTTACTGACATTTAGCTGACGTGTTGATGGATCTAATGTTACTGTCTCCATCTTATTCACTTTTTTCTTACATTGATTTTTTTCCAAACAACAGAAACAAAAGAAACACTGAAACACACAGAAGTGCTGACAAGACCAAGCTAACATGAAGAGAAAATGAAAAATAATAACAATAATAATAAAGTAGAGCTACAACTACTGACCAGCTTGTTTTAACAACCGATTTCTCAATAAAAAGCTGAGAGATTTTAAGAGATAAAGTCAAGATTCTCTGATCTCAGTTTTTAAATGTGACTGAAAAGTTTAGGTAATTGTGATGAGGACAAAAAAAAGACAATGAAAGAATTTTACATTATAATTTTCACAGTTTTGTTGTTCATTTTATAAACCAAATCAATCAAATCCAGGAAGACAGATCAATCGACTGCAGAAATGATTGTTTGTTGCAAACTCTGACATTTATCTTTCTCACATGGCAGCAGATTCATCATAATGTATCATAACATGAAGATAAAATATGATTATATTATAATATGATGTGATATTATGTATCACTGATCACTGTTACTTATTCTGATAAAGGACAAAGACTGCAGAGCATCTACAACCAGATAAGACAATAATATAAAATATAAAGTAATAAATAATATTTACATTCGCCATTCAGCTGTGTGACCAGTTTGTAACATTTACCAAAAGAAACTGTTGCAATTTATATATCATTTTAACTGTAGATTCCTTGTTTTGACAGATTTTCTTGCCCCTCCACCACGACAAGTATGTGACCTGCGTGGTCTAGTTTGTCTTACAATACTTTAATGAAAATAAGTATAATCTGCAAAAATGTCTTAATTCCCTGTCAAATTAAGAGGAACATGAGACAGAAGTGTACAGTAAATGAAATACATGCACGAACCCACATCCAGTATTGAGCTGTAAAAACGTTTTAAAGCCACATATTTTGATAATAATAAGTGTAGATAAAATGTCAAATCTCAGATATGCTGTCTCTAAGTTACGTGCCCGTCCATCTCTCGAACTGTTCAGAGCAAATTATAATCCCACAGTTTAACATCAACATCATCCCCAGGAGGGCGACACGGGGAATGAGCAGGACATCTCCCTCTGTCTGCATACGGTTTTCTATGTTTTTACCTGTTTCCTCCAAAAACATACATGTTTAGGTCGGTTTCCTGGAAACAGAGCAGAGCTGGGGCCCTGGGGTCTACGTAGGCCAGAAGGTGAGGGTGACACAGACTTTTTTTTCATTCTGACAACAAAGCAAAAAAGACCAAACAGGGTTTTGTTTTTCATCAAACCTGTTATACTTTTATGCTTTCTCCAGTCTGTGCTGCGTGTGCTCTTCCCACCAGTAGATGGCAGTGTTTGCATTAGCAGAGGAGGTCGTTTGACTCTCTCTGCTGCCGCCTTCAACAGTTTGGGTCGCACTCCCTCATGTGAATCGACAATAGAAACCGACAAACATCTCAGGTCCTCCCTCGATCCCGCTCACTCAGTCCCGCGCTGAGCCTCGTCCAAAGCGACACAGAAATCCTTCCCGGCATATAATTCTAATCTATGTGTGGAACAAGTCTAAATAGTATATAATTTTTCAGTAGTTTGGGGAGTTTAATTCAGATTACATCTTTACTTTTAATCTATTGAAGTGTATTTGATTTTATTCTGATAGTGAAGCACTGATTCCTTCTCTGTATTTTACAAATTTTGTAAAGCACTTTGTCACTGTTGTAGTAGATAAATCCATCCGTTATCTTACCCTTTTACAATAGAATAGAATAGAATAGAATAGAATAGAATAGAATAGAATAGAATAGAATGAGCATTTATTGAGGCTCTTTCACAGGGTCTCAAGGTCCATCAGAGCCCATCCCAGTGCACACAAGGTAAAACCAGCATACCGCCTGGACAGGTCACCAGTCCATTGCAGTGCTATAAAAAAAAACTTTACAAAACTTCAGTAAAAGTGAGAAACGACTCGCTGATTGCAGTGATTGCCCTGCTGCTACCCCCGACTCGTTCTAAATCCATTAAATATGACACAGAGCAATTTCCAGACACTTAAACCGACACCTTTTTGCACTCTCTTCATATTTGCTCGCTCTAATCTAACTCGACACCGCTGCCTCTCCCTCTTCGTCAATACTCCTCCTCTCTCTCTCCATCCTGATCGATAACCTGTCGTCTTGGAACTAAACTGCAGGAGGCAGTCCAGTGATTCCATTGGCGTAATTGCACTTGTGGGGGTTAAAAATGAATACAGAGCCGACGTCCACAGCCGGACCGCGAGCCAGTCATGACTCAGCGGATGTATCTGCCCCGCCTCCAGAGGACGCGTCACTTTGCCCCACGTCCCAAAAGCGAGTTTGTGCGGAGGTTTCTTCTCTTTTTTTCCTGGGAGTCGGGGAGAGATGTCGAGCTGCAGCGCTCCCGCTCCTCGCTGTCACCTGGGGCAGTCAGGGGTAACTGCCTGTCATAAATCCTTCTGTGCAGAAACATGAAATCCTTCTGAGAGCTGCTAGAGACACAGAGTCCGATTGTGTCCTTCCTCTTCTTTTTTTTTCCAACAAAGTTATTTTCGAAACAACAAGCAACACTAGCGAGCAGCGAGCAGCTTATGTTGAGAATGTAATTGAAATGAATGAAATTCTCCATTTGTGAAAACGAAACTACGGCTGCTTTCAGAATTAAGCTGCCAACTTGGAGGTTTTCCCCTCAGGATGTTTGATATCCAAGTTCATGAACTGAGGGTGAACTTTGACCTTACAACATGGAAGAAAAGTCCAGTTACTATTAACTTGCTTGGATACAAAATTACCTCTATGCCTGCTCAACCTGATACACTACAATGCTGTTTGTCATTCTATCTATAGCAAATGGGCCGATGCATCTGGGAATTAAGAGGAAATAGAACAGTAATTCTCAGTAAGCTATCACTCTATTTATTTGTGTGCACACTGTCCACTTATCATCTTCTCATCAGTGAAACACACAACACATGCACAGTGTAAAGTTGATGTGAGCAGTTCACAAGTTGAGAAATCTTAATTTTAACATTTCCGAGGTTTGTTTCCATCTGCTGTGGACCCAGTGTGTATCACAGGGGTGTTACTCTCACCTGGGGGACATCTTAAGTCTCCCACCGACCCAAACATGAATGTTTTCAGACTGAGAGGAATAGGAACAGGAAACCCACATGGACACAGGGAGAACATGCAGAGTCCATACAGAAATGGCAGAGACATTTTGCTGAACTACCTTTGGAGTATTTCAAAGAATGGAGTAAAAAAAAACATTGGATGGATTCTTAGGATATATAAGATCTCCACCCTCATGGTGCCATTAGAGGGTCAAACAACATCTCCAGGTCATTTTAAAACATTTCCAGGTCATTTTAAAACATTTCCAGTCGGACTAAAGTGTTGGATAAACTTTCCAACAGGGCTTAGAAACACTTCACTGCAGCAGCCTGAACTGTTCGCCTGTTCCCTCAAAGCTGCTCCGAGCAGATGACATTTCATTCTCTCACCGGCACCTATAGCACAGCTGCATGTGTAGTGTAGTATAGAACTGTATAACATAGTGTGTGTGTGTGTGTGTGTGTGTGTGTGTGTGTGTGTTCGTGTGTGTGTGTGTGTGTTAAAAGCGAGTGGGTGTTTATATCTGACAGATGGACAGCTCCAAAGCGCTGAGTCAGAGCAGCCCACTGCTTACTACGCTCCTTATCTGAGTGTTGTGCGTCGTGACGGCTGACAATATACAATTACACCCACAGAGATGGCAGCCGAGGTGGCGTTTCTTCATCCCTGCTCGGCTGAGAAGAAAGGTACGGAGCGGCGAGAAGCGCAGAGACGTGAGAGCGGGAGTGGGAGCTGAATGGAGTATTTATACCTGCCCTCTGGTGTCTGCTGAGGTTCAGGAGAAACCAAACACGCTGGATTACACAGCCTGTGTCTGAGATGTTGCACGACTTATTTGGAATTATTGTAACTTTTAACTCAGAAAACATGGATTATTCATCCACGTTTTCTAGCATTAACTTAGTAGCTATAAAACATTCGTTTCATCGGAAATTCTTCAGATGTCATTTTACAAGATCCTTACATTCATATATCGTTCTGCTTTCATGCTTACCTGGCAACCACATGTATGATTAAGTGACTTAATCTTCCTTTAAAAAAGAAAAGAAGAAAATATCTTAGCACCATTTCAATGAGTCCTCAAAGAGCTTCACCAGACTCACAGTCCTGTCCTGTCCTCACTGAATGCAGGTGGCAACATGCAAAATGTTTTAGTGAAAAGAAAAAAATGCTTTTTGCTCACACTAGTTCTCCTCTGAGTAAGACTTGATGTTTTCCTAACTATACCTCATTATGAGACACCCTGTGTGCAGAGGTTGTTTAACTTCCAGGTGTTAGGCCGTGTTCCTGTGCAGACGTTAGTACTTATACTTTCATTACTGTTCAGTTTGACAGGTTCCTCTGACTGTCAGTGATATCTGCTGATCAGTATTTAGTCCACTCTGTGCCATAATGATGACAATGTGGGAACATGAAAGAAGAAGCCAACAGTGAATACAACATGCTCCTCCTCTGTTTAAGGACAATTATACTCACATGCAGAACAACTTGGAGAAAACAGTCAAGAACGTGTAAGAAACGGTTTTAAGTATTCCGTGAAAACTACATTAAAACCTGATAAAAAACAATAATGAAAAAGAAAACATTCCTACAGTGAGATCACGTAAGTCTCTGTCGGCCTGAGGAGCTGCAGCTTCATCTTCAAAGTGATGACAGAGACAGTCGAGTTGTGTAGTCGTGAGTAACAAAAATCCAGGTTTAGCAGCTGAAGATGCAGCAGAAGAATGCAGGGATGCGGTATGAACTTCAGTAAAGTCAATACTTTAATATACTTCAGTACCGTCATGCTTTCTGCTGGATTAATGTGGTTTCAAAGACTATTTTTCATCTGTAACAAGACAGTATACAATAGGTAGTTACTTTCATTCTGGGTGTGATACCAGCCAATCTATCATGGCCTCGGGAGAATAATACAAGCTTCTCACACTCAGACATATGTGCTATGAATCACAAGTGCTTGTGATGAAATGCCACGTATTAAATCTTTCACTTCCCACTGATGGAAAATACTCGGTGATACACAGCGTCTGGATGATGATGAAGTGAAGCTATAATTTCACAGAGATTTTGCATGAAAAACCAGGCAGTCATCCTACCGGAGCAGTCAATCAATAACCCGTCCCCATAAATAAGAAAAAGCAGAAGCTGATCTACGGCGAGGCCACGGAGTGAAAGCCTTTCACCAGCACCGTGCCAAGTGTTCGTCCAAGATAAGTCAGAGACAACCACCTTTATTTTCTCTTATTTAGGCTCTTATTTTGAAAAGCATATCACAGTGGTCCATCTGTACAATTACTACAGACCATTAGATGCAAAGAATACACTGGCCAGTAGCCTAAATGCCATTCTGGTTCCCAATACTTTAAATAAAAGTTTAATTTTAAAGTAACGTGTCCTGCACATTGACCTCCCTGCAAATTTAACATATAATGATGTGAAATATGAATAAAACCTACCTACCACACAAAACATGTGACCAAAGTCCCTACTCTCCAACAGAACCATTCAATGTAATTATTCACATATGATGACATATATATGATATATATGATTACATATAATGTGTATATTTTGGTGACTTACACTTCCTGTCAGTCACTTCCTGTCTCCGTGTTCAGAGATCTGAATCTGCTGATTATTTTGGCATTAAAATGCATCAGGGTAGTAAAACAAAAACATCTTGGAGATGTAAGCATGTGGATTCAACTCCAAACCCTGCATTGACATTTCTCCATTTACCTCCTGACCCTCCTACAAAGATGTGTTAGACTGAAATACGATAGATAATGTGTTTCTTTTTCTTTTTTCCTTTTATCCCTCCTCTGAAAAAAAGGAAAGCATCGAACACCTCTGGCCTCCCGCTTAACTTGTTAGGATGGACGTTTCTGCTCTGATGGCGCCGAGCTCGTCAAAGTAACACGTCTTCTTCCCTCTGCTTTGTTCTCCCGACCTCCTCTCCCGTCTTAATCTTCCCGAGCCTCGCACTCGATAAATGTTTCCCTGCTCCTGCTTGTTTCATCTCGTCTTGTTGAGATGAAGCGCTCCCTGTGTGTGTGTGTGTGTGTGTGTGGAGGGGGGTGAATGCTCATCCTCCTCACCCTCCTGTCCTCCAGCATCCAGCTTGTGTGAGCAGATGATGTGGGGGGGGGGGTGATATCCAGTGGGCTCCTTTGACCGGTGGTCACATGACCTGAACATCAATATCTCTAATCAGTGAAGGACAGCGTTACTGTCCAGTTCACGACTCGACTCCACCACTTCCTCTCGGTGGCAGAGGAGAAAGAAGGAGCTCGGATGGAATGAAAACCTGTTTCTTCCTCAGCGTTGCTCACTGACGGCAGTCTATTCCTGTCCCAAAATCTTCAGCAGAGACATTATCAACATCATCTCGTCCTCATTCACGTATAGATTTTGCTACTGAGTGACAGACAGAACGTATCCACCGTTATCCTAGCCGCTTTGTGCGTTGTGACGGGGTCGGCGTGGGGCGTCTCCTGGAGGCTGGGAACCAGCACAGGACACACACATCATTCACTGTCAGGCTCCTCATACCTCAGGGCGATTCTCTAATCGACCTTAATGCATGTTGTTCAACTGTGCGGAGGAGAGAACCCATCCAGGCAGAGCATGCCGACCCCTCGGTCCGATCGGGATCCAAACCCAGAGCCTTGAGGTGATAATGAGGCACGTTGATCCAGAACTCTCCCTCCTCTTTGAGATGAGCCGGTGTTCAATCGTTCCTTCTCAGCTCGGTGCTGAATTTTCCACAGTGCTGTCACACACCTGCTTGAACATGTGCAAACAGGGACGTGACAATACGTCTCCCACAGATAGTACAGGCTGGTGCTGATGACTAACCCTCTGCGCACACATTAGCAGCTGGCTCAACCACAATGGGAAGAACCCTCTAATCAAAATGCCCGCTGCCCACACGCCTACAGCACACACTGCAGACTGTCTGTTTCTTCACCAGCATCCGTGTGCACACAGGCTTACTGGTGTGTTTGCACTGGACAATCTGCAGCTCCCAGTGTCGAAAATGCAAATGTCACGTATGCGTGGTTTTCGTGCACAGACGGACAGACAGACGGACAGAGCAGCGTGTTGCACGTGAGAGAGGCTGTGCTTCCATTTTGGGGGATTGCATTGATGAGGCCTGACTGTGGTCATGACTCAGTCAGCTGTGGTTCGCTCTAGCTCACACACACTTCCCTCCAGCGGCTCGTGTCCAGATTTCAGCACGGCACAAAACATTTCAGTGAGAAGGTGTCGCACGGAAAAAAATAAAATAATAATAAAAACGTGCCTCACAAAAACAGTCCAGGGTTAATCATTACCTCTGGTCTAGAGCGAGTCTTGATTAAAGCTCTGCAGGGTACGGCTGGTATTTCACTCACACCGTGCAGTCTGCATGTGGTAAAGCAGATGAAAAACAACGCCGCTGCCTGATCAGTTTTCCCATTTTCCTGAAAAGAAGCATAAAATAAATAATGCACGCTATTTGTCCAAGCTAACGGGGGCCCGAGGCACCTGATGCAATTGCAAAGGGTCCTTCAAGACAGATGTAGTGATTGGCCTGAAAATACTCCATTATTAATGAGGCAATTTGCCCCTCGTTCAGCCTCTGAAGCCATGCCACCATAAGTACACACTTACGTAAGGATGCCCCACAGCCCAGAAATCAAGATAGAAAAAGACCAATTATAGTAACAAGGCACATCTGCCTTTTATTAGCCGACATACTTCATTAATGAACCCTACCAGGAGGGTTATAAATATAATTCAGTGCAGCGTCAGAGTGAACACTGATGGACGAGGCAGAGAGTTAAAAAAAAAGTCTTCTCTTTGTACCGAGCACAAAGGCATAAAAGCCCACACTGTACAGCTTTCATATTCTGCTGGACACATTCAGCTCCTACAGCGTGAGAAGCCAGGCTAAAAATATATACAAGTGTTCACGCTGAGTGTTTAATCGCACCGAGCATGAGGAATAAGTGAAATGATGAATGGCTCCGGCCCTGTCACCGGCAGCGCTGGTTTAGCCTGAACAGCCACATTCTCCTCCCAAACACTGTCGCTGCATATCTTTCTTTTTCTTTATCTGTTTTTTTTTTACAAATCTTACAAAGATATGAAAGAATCGAGGTTTCCCTGAGGAATCACAAGCAGGTAGGAGCAGCTGTGAGGCACAGCCTCAAACTCTTTTCCCTCAAATAAGCTGAGGGATTTGTTTTAAAAGGGATCACGCTCGCTATTGAATGCGCATATTGAAGTCACATATTAGAGAACGAACCACGGGCAGTCTCTGGTTCCTCCTCTGGTTGTGGCTCCAACATATCAGGCTGGATGTGTCTGTGCTCCTGGTTGTTCCTCAGTCTCTGGTTCCTCCTCTGGTTGTGGCTCCAACATATCAGGCTGGATGTGTCTGTGCTCCTGGTTGTTCCTCAGTCTCTGGTTCCTCCTCTGGTTGTGGCTCCAACATATCAGGCTGGATGTGTCTGTGCTCCTGATTGTTCCTCAGTCTCTGGTTCCTCCTCTGGTTGTGGCTCCAACATATCAGGCTGGATGTGTCTGTGCTCCTGGTTGTTCCTCAGTCTCTGGTTCCTCCTCTGGTTGTGGCTCCAACATATCAGGCTGGATGTGTCTGTGCTCCTGGTTGTTCCTCAGTCTCTGGTTCCTCCTCTGGTTGTGGCTCCAACATATCAGGCTGGATGTGTCTGTGCTCCTGGTTGTTCCTCAGTCTCTGGTTCCTCCTCTGGTTGTGGCTCCAACATATCAGGCTGGATGTGTCTGTGCTCCTGGTTGTTCCTCAGTCTCTGGTTCCTCCTCTGGTTGTGGCTCCAACATATCAGGCTGGATGTGTCTGTGCTCCTGGTTGTTCCTCAGTCTCTGGTTCCTCCTCTGGTTGTGGCTCCAACATATCAGGCTGGATGTGTCTGTGCTCCTGGTTGTTCCTCAGTCTCTGGTTCCTCCTCTGGTTGTGGCTCCAACATATCAGGCTGGATGTGTCTGTGCTCCTGGTTGTTCCTCAGTCTCTGGTTCCTCCTCTGGTTGTGGCTCCAACATATCAGGCTGGATGTGTCTGTGCTCCTGGTTGTTCCTCAGTCTCTGGTTCCTCCTCTGGTTGTGGCTCCAACATATCAGGCTGGATGTGTCTGTGCTCCTGGTTGTTCCTCAGTCTCTGGTTCCTCCTCTGGTTGTGGCTCCAACATATCAGGCTGGATGTGTCTGTGCTCCTGGTTGTTCCTCAGTCTCTGGTTCCTCCTCTGGTTGTGGCTCCAACATATCAGGCTGGATGTGTCTGTGCTCCTGGTTGTTCCTCAGTCTCTGGTTCCTCCTCTGGTTGTGGCTCCAACATATCAGGCTGGATGTGGATGCATCAAAGCTCTATAGCTGTATTATTCCAGTCGCCACTTAGTGAAGGAGAAAGTTGCTAAGCCACATGCTTTAGCTAGGAACTAAGAGTCATGTGATCATTCATTTATGTGACCGTGTATTTCCACTGGATTCAGTGTTCCCAAACTGCTCTGTAAACTCCACTCCATCAATCCCTAACAAGTCTGAACAGCTGGAGCTGAAATAATGCACGGCATAATGCAATGATGCAATAATAATAATTAACAATAATGCATTGAATTATGCACTGCAATAATTCACATCCAGGAAAACAATACAGGCGTGTGTGTAAAAACAGCTCAGTTTCACCCACCAATGGGAAGGATTTTTTTCTCTCCCTCATTTTAAGTGAAATACAATGCAACCGTCTAGCAAAAACAAGACTGGCATATCGTCTGTGGAATTAGTCCTGTCGACTAAAAGCGATGTGTATCAGTTGTTTAGGATAAATACAAATCCAGTGGATATTCATTCAGAGTAAAGCCTATGCGTGATTGCCAGATAAGCATGAAAGGGCACCAGATCTGTGCAGGGATGAGCCGTAACACCCCCCCCCCCACCAAAAACCAAATCATAAGAGGTTTGTAAACTGACATCTGAGGTGATTCTGATGGCTCCATAGTTCCTATGTTATCCTGGGAAAACGAGGATAAATATTCCCTTCAACCACCCCGCGTCCTGTTGGAGGGTGACAGCGTCCTGCGATGACCTTGAAGGGCGGGGCGGCGATGCGTCTGCCGCTCTGAGTAATCAGCAGCAGCCGACAGCAGCGCTCCACCAGACAGACAGAAACGCTGACAGGCTGGCACAAAGACCACAAACCGGCTGGCAAAATTCAACCTTTACATTGCTCGAGGGGGAAATGCAATTAGCTGCTCCATGCCACAGTCTGCCTCCGGAAGAAAAAAGAAAAAAGAAGGAGAGAAATAAAGGCTGTAGTGCTCAATCCAGCCAGTTGAGCAATATACGCTGACCTATTCCACAGTCCTCCTTTCTGCCGTGCACTTTTCCTTACAGATGAAATGTCAAACTAAACCAGCATTCCTCTAGTAAACCACTACTGATACAGCTCTATCAGACGGATGGGTGGAGGATAATTTCACCCTCTATTTGATTGATTTTGATCACTTTTATGCCATTTAGTTATGGTGGAAATTTTACATATACCGTATATATATACTACATGTAATAATATATGTATGAGCCCTGACTGTGCGTGACATGACAAATAAACATCTGTATTAAGGAAATTAAGGAAGCACAAGCTTAATTTCTCACCCTCTCAATGAAAGAGCAGCGGGTTGTTTTTGACTATTTCATTTGATGTGGCTTCAACTTAATTTACATTTGACAGCAAACCTGCATAACACTGTGACCCTGTAAGCAAAGGCCAAATGAAGAGACAGTGAGAGATGGTCAGAGTCAAGGAAGGTAAAGGACAGGAGGGAGACAGAGAGAGAGAGAGAGAGAGAGAGAGAGAGAGAGAGAGAGAGAGAGAGAGAGAGAGAGAGAGAGAGAGAGAGAGAGGAATAAGAGAGTGTTTAAGCATCCTTGACAGTCGTCTCTGGGCCTTGTGCCGACTCTTGTCAGTTACTGATGTAACTGGGCCACGGCTACACCCCCATGTTGAAGCAGGAGGAAGAAGAGAACCATTGACATCTAACACTCTGGGGCCTGTTTGATGATCACCTCTGAAAATGAACTACGGTACTGTGAACACATTGAAAGTTCCAGTTCACCTGCCGACAGGATTCACACCTGAAAACCGCTCGTCGTCGCTGTCTCAGTCACGTATCAAACCGAACGTATTCATAAAGCAAACTCAAAACCACAGAAGTCGACCAAAGAGCCGAACAATCAATAGGAACAACACAGCATCATTACAAACAGTGGTATAAAGGAACGACTCATGCTTAAGTTAATGGACAATGGTTTGATAGAAAGATCAGCTCAGCTTTCTAAAAAAACTAGATTATAGATCTGCAAATTAAAGGGTTTTGTGTTTCCAGTTGCTCAAGTGGTCTCTCTGGCATTGATTCTGGACTCTGTGTGTTTGTGAGTGTGTGTGTTTGTGAGTGTGTGTGTGTGTGTGTGTGTGTGTGTGTGTGTGTGTGTGTGTGTGTGTGTGTGTGTGTGTGTGTGTGTGTGTGTGTTAAATATTTATGCACACAAAGAACTCTTTCCAGAAAGGTTTCCAACAAGTGCTGAATATTTCTCTGAATTGTTGCAGTGGGGATGACAGCGGCATATTGCAGGGGGGTGAAAGCAGAGACGCACAGATTGAGAAGGATGACAGAGAGAGAGAGAGAGAGAGAGAGAGTAAGGGAGAGGGAGAGAGAGAGAGAGTAAGGGAGAGGGAGAGAGAGAGAGAGAGAGAGAGGAAAATGAAATTCACAGCAGCGATGAGGGAATTATGAGCTCTGAGAGGAGCGGTCTCACCTGGTTCTCCTCATGAGTGACTCTCATCTGCTCTTTGAGGATGGACGTGCGAGCCGCCTCCTCTTTCCTCATTATCCTCTCCTTCTTCAGCTCGGGGCTCCAGAAGCTCTTGATGCTGTTGGTGGAGGATCCCAGCTTGCTGTCCTTCAGGTCCAGCTCCCTGCGCAGCAGCTCGTTCTCCCTCTGCATGTCCCTGAGCTGGGCCTGCATCTCCAGCAGCTCGCCCCCGCTGCCCCGCATCGCCTGCCGCAGCAGGGCCGAGGGCACCCCCTGGTGGTGGTGGTGGTGCAGCATGGAGAGGGAGCCCAGGTCGCTGTAGGACAGCAGGTCGGCGTGGTGGGGCAGCCCCACCGAGGCGATGTTGGGGCTGCTGCCCATGGCGGTGACGCGGCCCCCGTACATGGCGCGGCTGGTGGCCCGGCCCAGCGTCATGGTGCCTTTGGGGTAAGTGGCAGTGGAGCCCACGCCCTCGTGGTCGCTCAGGTACATGGGCCCCGAGGTGGCGTAGGCGGCGTTGAGGGACTGGATGTTCTCCATGGAGAGCGTCTTGCCCCCCGCACCACCCCCGCCCCCACTGTTGGCCCTCCGGTGGCCCAGTCTGGGGGACCGCGGCAGGCGGGGGGACCGTGCGGGGCTGCTCTCGATGTGGCCTACAGCTCTGGCACTGCCGTACATGTCCTGTGGATCTGCGGAGGGTCTCTAAGAGGAGCGCGCTGAAGTGAGGCTGCTCGGACTCTCTGAAGCACACATGGGCGACTTATCTCATGCCTTAATAGGTGGAGCGCATCGGAGTCAGATCTGAGGAGAGAGAGAGCGAGAGAGAGAGAGAGAGAGAGAGAGAGAGAGAGAAGCACTGGTTAAGAGGAGCTGGGATGTGTCAGATGAATTGCACAGGAAGAAATGTATTCACTCTCTAGAAGTGGAAACAACATTTAGCTGCACAACATGTAAAGGAGAGCAAGGAAGGTCAAACAGAGAGTCTGGTTGCAACGTAGAAGCTATGAAACAACCAGAAATACCTTGTTCACACTGCGTTATAATCCTGTCTCAGGCATTTATACCGATCAGCTGGACTTGACTGTATTTATCCTTGACAGTATTTATCCTTATTCTCCTGTGTTAACGCAGAAGCTATGAGGCAATAGTTTCATCAGAAATGCCTGTTAACAATCCCATCTTGAGGCGTCAGCATATTACAGATTTTTGCACATTCATGCTTATCTGGCAACTCTACGTAGGCTTTTACGCTGATTGGCTGGGCTCGTCTGGACGTGACTGCATTAAAGTGAACCTGGAATAGTTGAACAGAAAATTCATCCCTGTTCTGTTTTTTATGGAACAAGCTAATTAACAATCCCCTTTGTAGATGTGGGAATATTACAGCCAGGTCCTGCACAGGCCTGGTGCCCTTTTCATGCTTACCTGGCAACTGTACGTACGTAGGCTTTTATGCTGATTGGCTGTCTTTTCTTCTACTCACATGAATGATCGCTCGACTTTATGTTCCTGGCTAAACAACGTAGCTCAGCAACCTTTAACCAAACAGTGAGCGACACAGCTTCACCTAAAGGTTATAGAGGATTTCCATTCTAGATCTCCAGATCTAACATGTACAGATCTGATACATCTACGTCTTTAAAAACACACAGTATATTCAGCAAAATAGATCGATTAAAACACAGGGTTCGGTGTCACGTTGTGTCCAATGCCTCATACAATGAGGGCTGTTTGTTGTGTATCAGAGTACACAATTACACTGCGAGGTAACAATAAACTGTAATATATGTTGGGGGGGGGGGGGAGGGCTTTTAAACTCTGATCTCCTGAAAACTATTTCTTTAAAATGCTGTTGTTTGTCAGGATTAGTGGTTAGAATAACACTTGATACTCTCTCATTCTTCGGCTTCAGTGTGAGATTTTAACAGGGAGAACTCAAAACAGAGAGAACCTCATTCAGACTACTTTCAGTTTTTTTTGTTTGTCTTTCTGTTTTTTTGGGGGGGGGTTTGGCCAGCGCACTTGATTTATTCATTCTTCGCACAGCGTCCGAACTCGGCTGGACTGGAGTCGTACAGAACGAGTGAGTGTTGCAGCAGCGTCGACCTGGAGACGTCCTGGACGGTGGAGACGGACGGCGACAGGAAACGTTCGTTAAGGAGCAGCAGACAGACCCCGACGAGCAGGGACACGTCACCCCACGTTTGACTCCACGGGATGAATCATCCTCCCCAACAGCTTCACACAACAACAACAACAACAACAACAAGACACACAGAGGCTCCATCGCCATCATCACGAGCCGCCCGTGTCGCTCCACCTGCATCGAGCTGTGTTTGCTGCTACGTCGCAGACCGGCTGACCGCCGGAGATAACAGCCGCGCTCTGTCGCCCCCGTCCTGGTTGCACATGGACGGATATTTCGGATATTTCAGTTTCAAGGTGTTTCCCAAAAGACACTTGGACTGTGTTAACCTGAGCCGGCTGCTGCCAGAGTCCTGTCTGACCTCAGGCAAAAAAAACAAACAAAAAAACAAGTGGATTTTAATTGAGTTTGGCTCCGACTCAGAAAATGATGAAAACTGGAATTTGGAGTGAGGGAATTGTCCACAAAATTAGAGTTAAAATAAACTACATCTGATGTTGTATGGATGGAGGTTCAGACAGAGATCAGAGAGAAGGGATCGTGAATATATCAGGAGGAGGATGCCGAGGTGGAGGAGGCCAAAGGTCCTTGACGAAGATTAGAGGAGATTTAAAGGATGTAGTGAAAGAGGACAAGCAGAGGAGCGGGTCACATGAAGATGAAGATGAAGACTTTTGATATTCATTAACAGAGGGGAGAGTAGTTGGTAAGATTAGCTTGTTTTATGTAGAGTATTTAACACAAATTCATAATTAAACATTAGTTTTATTGTTAATTCTGCACCTAATCAAAGTATTTCTTCAAATTTCAGAGAGTTTCGACTTCTTCTACTTCTCCTTTAATGAGAATCTGCAGAGAGGTCAGTGCAGACCAGCTCTAACGCTCAGTCAAATCTGTCCTGACGAAACATCGTTACGTATTCGCACTTTGGCACGGAACTGAAATCCGACTCTGGAGCTCAGTGGGAGACCCGCTCACACGAATCGTTGCCTCATCTGGACAGAGGCCGCGAACAACGACGGTCTGAGACTCATGACGAAGACGTAGCTCCTCCTCCTCCTCATGACGAAGACGTAGCTCCACGCCGCTGCGAACACGCCCTCGTCTGCATTCGGCCACTTAACCTTTGTGGAAACTTATCCTGACGCCGCGAGGCTCTTTATCTCCGTCAGCCCAGGCGTGGTCGCCATGGAAACAGGGCCTGAGCGGCAAGTGTCACCAGAGGAGAGGAAGGTAGCGGAGTTCACTTTGATGGAAGACTTTCTCCCTCTCTCTCTCTCTCTCTCTCTCTCTCTCTCTCTCTCTCTCTCTCTCTTTCTCTCTCTCTCTCTCTCTCTCTCTCTCTCTCTCATTCCTCTCCAATATTATTCATCACCAGAGCAGACAACCTGTCACCACAACAACGCCCATCTCCGTCCTCCGTCTTTTATTGTCTAACGGCTTCTTTGTTTTACTGTACCTAAAATAAAAACAAAAAAAAAACATGTCTGCTATCGTCTAATAGTGGCACCGTCACGATGTGTCACCCCCGAGCTCCGAATATATTCTAATCTGTGATATATCTATGGCATGAAATGACCATGAACCATTCCCATCATTGCCATTAAAAATTAAGGCATCTAATATCCTTTTCCCTGCTCATTCGCCTGCAGGATCTGCACTATTTTAACTTCTGTTCATTTGTGTCATTTTAATTAAAACTAAGGCCAAAAAAACTCCTTTGCATATTTTCACTAGCATGACGTTAGATAAAATCACTGCATCTATTTTCTATACGTTTTAAATCTTGATGAGGTGGTTCACAGCGTCTGAGGATGACTCTACGTCTTGTGCCATGGGGCGGATGATCAAAGTGTGCTTTTATGAGTCATTTCTATAGATCTGAGCCGAGGGAATCGCATCGATCGCCTTGTTTGGTGCAGCGTGGTGGTGCATGTTGGCTCTGGTGCTCCTCACGCTGTCACTGCGCTGTGGAGCTCAGGATCTTTCACTCTGGCTCCGTTTCTTACAGTCAGATTTACTCATTTGGCAGACGCTTTTATCCAGAGCGATTTACAACTGAGGGACAGCATTAGTGCTTACAGTGCAACAGGAGGATACAGTTGGACTAAAAGACAGGAAGATAGGAAGGAGAAGGGCAGGTGGTCTTCCAGTGGTGAGGAGGGGAGCTGAGCTCAGAAGAGGAGGGTCTTCAGGAGATTCTTTAAGACAGTTAGGGATGCTCCCTCTCTAATGCTGCTGAGAAGTTTCTTCCACCACCTAGGGACCACAACAGTCTGGACTGTGCCTAGGGGTAGCAGTGCCAGCAGGTGTTGTTGGGAGGACAATAGTGCTTGAGATGGAGTATAAACCTGAGTGATGGAATTCAGGTAAGTGGGAATACACCCACAGGTCACTCTGCACACATGGAGATGGATGGAGACATCATCTGCACAGGGTTTGTGGTGCCTTAGGGAAGGCCTGCCAGGAGAGAACTGCAGGAATCAAGGTGGTTGGTGGCCATTGTGTGAACCAGGAGCTGGGCCTGGTTCTGACTCAGGTATGACCTGATTCTGTGACTGTGAAGAGACATGATGGGGAGACTGCTGCAGTGTGCTCTGAGGGGGAGCTGGTCATCAGCCCTGACACACTGGTTCCCAGCTGCTTTGACTGGGTTGAGAGAGTACATGGATGAAAACAAGACACTTAATGAATGAATGAATGAATGAATGAATGAATCCAAACATCACTGTTCTCCATAGAAACTCTATCGGTATCGGTAGGTGGAAGATTTAACGATCACATCAACGATTCTCATTCTCTCCACTTGTACTGACAAACAACAGCATTTCAAAGAAAGTATTTCTAAGAGATGAAAGCTAAAGAGGAACATTTACCAAGCAGTTTCAAACTACTGTGATGCAATGTGAGACCTGTGTTTTAATCGATCTATTCTACTGAATATACTAAAGATGTTACAGATCAGTGGATCTTAAAAATGACCTCATGTGTGTGTGTATATATGTATATACACACACACATATACATTGTTAACTGTACCCTTTACTCAGTTTAGGGAAAAGTTGCATTAGTTTTTAAGCAAGAAAGGTAGAGTCACATAATCAATCACTGTCAGTCAGTGTAAAAAGCTACATGTGGTTGCCAGATAAGCTTGAATGGATATCAGATTTCCTCAGAAACTGACTGCAATATTCGCACACCTATAAAAGTGGATCGTTAACCAGCTTCTAATGAAATATCTGCTGACACCGATGTTCCATAGCTTCTATGTTAACACCAGGGAATGACTCCAGCCCTCGCTCCACTCCCATGAGGACCACAGAAAGCTCCTGATGAAAGCTCACGCTCCCACTGAACTCGTTTACCTGTGGAGGGAGCCAGACAAACTGTTTTGGGAGCTCTCCACAACGGTCCCAACTTGTTGCAAGCGTCACATTGATCTCTCAGAATCAAAGATGTCACTGAGGCAGACACATTGCCTTTGTGCAGCTTTCCTTTGCCAAAAGGAAAGAAAAACAGAGGATATGCAGGTCACACCCGTCTGTCTTTTCCTTAAAAAAAAAGGACTGAACCACTTTTATCTGACTCATGTGCCTTGAAAACGTTTTCTTGGAGATACCGACTAGACTTCAGCTGGAATCCTCTCATGTCGCTGCCCTGGCAATTATGCCATGTGATGTGTTGGAGGAGTTTTTTAGAAACATGCCGGCTGTGCCACGCTGGTGGGCCCGGGATCTGCAGCTTCACACTTTGATTCCAGCTGGGAATCTTTGTTGTCTGTCCGCACCCTTGCGCCTCGTGTTTCCTGCCAATCTTCCCTGTCAGCTCTTCAGTAAAGGCTCACGCGCCGTCCCTCAATTTGACAAAAAAGACGCAAAGAGAGGGGAAAAGAAAAAACTGCGCCGTAGCGAGGAGCAAATTTCGCATGAACGCTGCCTGAGAGAAATGCTTAACACGACAGATTTCCACCGGCAAACCCGTCTGACAGCCTCAGATCAGACCTTTTTTAGCTTAACAACTTCTTGCTGGCTCTTCTTCTTCTGCACTCTGTGGTTTCTGCTTTTCTGGGACTGTGCCACGGTCACAAATTCTCCAGACTGATTTCCCGCGGCTTTGAATCATTAGTGCGGGAATGTGGCGTTTAATGAAAGCGTTTAAGATGTAGGACTGCTGGACTGTGACTCGGGGTATTGACATTAAATGTTGATCGATATACGTAAAAATATGAAACGCACAAGTGTGGAAACTTCAAACAGCGAGAGCACATCAATGCTGCGAGGACGAAACAATGGAGCATTTGACTTTTTTTTGCGTGCAGCTTCCAAAATTGTTGCTTATGAACTGAATAAGTCACAAACCTCTGATAATCATTTTCTACACCACAAGTGAGAAACGTTAATTCCTCTTTTACATCAACAGCGTTGGGCACAGACACTATCTTCACAATCATTCCTGTTCCAGCGCCACATTGATCAAACTATTCATTAGATATGAGCAACATCTGCTGCTATTTCAATCATTCCCTGTCTCCACTTCAGGACTTTTGGCTGAGCTGTTCTAGCTTTTACCTCATTTGTCGTGTCGCTTTGCATTATTTCCATTTCATTAAACCTAGTGTCTTGCTTTCAAGCCAAATTATTCACGTTTTCCTGTGAGTGGACAACAAAGATACATTGATTAACTCTGAAGCTCTGAAGCTACATTTCTCATCTACATTAATGGATCTTCCTCACACAGATCTACACAGCACATTTCTTAGCCAAACGTGTAGCAGGAAACGGTCAAAACGGGATAGAGAGAAACTGTTTCAGTGCAGAAACATATAATAAGTGATAATATACATAGATCATGTCCCTCAGTCCAAATTCATCCACCCTCTGACCTACTAAAGACTCTTACCTGCAGGTGTTGATGTGAAAGTGAATGATGTGTGTGTATGTGTGCGTATGTGTGTATGTGTGTCTTTTGATGGACTGGAGACCTGTCATGGGTGTATTCTCTGTCTTCACCCTGTTGTGTATGAATCAAATGCTTCATCTCAATTCTGAGTCGTTTTTCATTCATCCTATTCATTCTATTTCTGGACTTTACTTCTGGCCCTACAGTTTGTCATTATATGACTCACTCATGTGTCCTGCGATGGACTGTCAACCCGCTGTCGCCCTAGGAGAGCTGAACATGGACTCCAGTTCGTCCCAGTGGGACAGCTAACAGGTCCAGCCCGGGTAAGACGACAGACGTGACCGTCCAGTTCTGGCTTCTGTCGCGCCTCTCATCGTTCTAACTTCCATCATGTGGAACATGTATAAGAATCCTTCATTCCAAGTCATTTTGTCGTGATAACACACGTCATGTGCTGCCAGATGAGAATGCCAGTGGTGATCCCCTCACCAGTGACCAGTGAGGCTCATGAGGAAGCTCCACACAGAGACAGGAGACACACACAGCTGTTCGTGCTGCTTATGTTCCCACTGAACCTGTGTGTCACTCCTGCTTTTGCAGCCTTTTTGCACCTCCGTGTCACTGTCAGTCATCTCTGAGCAGAATTAGCACTGAAATTACACAAACCACAAAAACCTGCCCACAGAAAGAGGAGGAAAAAAATTCCCAATGCAGGAGCCGCAGAGAGAAGAAGAAATGGCAAATTCATGGGAGCAGCAGTGTGTGATACAGATGTTCTCCAACAAGATGTCACCACAGGCGATGCTGAGCCTGTCTGTGGAGATTTCTCTGAGGCTGTCCTGACATTTTGAGAGGCAGCATGCAGGCATTTTGCTATAATATATAATGTTATAATATATATATATATTATATATATGTGTGTGTGTGTGTGTGTGTGTGTGTGTGTGACTGACCAAGAGCAGATAGATCTTCTTCACTGTGAGATTTGAGGTCAGAGCGCATGTCTGGGGCGGACACAGAAGGACATTTATTTTTCTTCTTCTCCTTCTTCTATAAATAGCCTTTTAGAAAAAAGAGGGTAGATGGTGGGGGGAAAATTCGTGCAACACATGCAGCCCTCCTCCATCCTCATCACGTATTCTACTACTGAGCCGGGGTTTGCTCCCAAGCCAGATAGGAATGCTTGAAGGGGGGTGGTTGGGAAGGACCACAACCCTGCTCGCATCCAACTCTGAATCCACCAAAAGAAAGAAAAGGAGGTCGAGACACATGTGTAGGGACTCTGCTGACACCCACACCTCCGCCTCCAGATGGAGGTGCAGGCTGTGTCTCAGTGTCTCCTGCCCGGTGTCCAGGCTCCATCACGGAGCCGCACCAGGCCTGCAGCTCGACGGATCCGGCAGCTGCAGATCTACACCTCAGAGACCTTTAATTCTGAATAAACACCACCATCACCTCCACCGTGTTTCTTTAAAAAAAAGAAGAAGAAGAAGAAGAAAAAAACGTGCAAATTGTCGGGTATCAAGTGACCAGCGCCGGGGGGAAAGAGGAGGAGGAGGAGGATGTGCACATTCAAAACGCGCAAAAAAGCTAAATGCAACAAACACGCACAATAAAGAGGGGAAATAAAACAGACAAACCTCTGCGGATCCGAGCAGTCATCGCATCTTTGACAGAAACCGGTCAGGAATAAACGTCTGTAAATGTACCTTCATCGATGTTAAAGCCTCTCCTCCGGCGCTCCAGACGGTATCTTGTCGCCTCCATTCAGCCCAGCATCCTCTCAGCGCGTCCTGCGCTGTCATTGGGCAGCTCCTCCTCCTCCTCTTCCTCCTCCTCCTCCTCCTCCTCCTCCTCCTCACTCCGGGGAGCAGCATCACCACTACTGCAAGGGGCAGCTGGCAGGAGGAGGAGGAGGAGGAGGAGGAGGGGGTGGGGGGGTGAATCTCACCGTTTTGTCAGTGGAGTTTGAGATTCGATTCAGTTTAATTCAGTTCAACTGTGTTTAAAGTGCCAGTTCAGAAACACAGATCTCATCAAGCCTCTACATTAACACACACAGACCCAACGAATCACATGTGAGCACAACTGTGTGTGTGCGTGTGTGTGTGTGTGTGTGTGTGTGTGCGTGTGTGTGTGTGTGTATGGAGGGGTGGGGGTGTGGGTGGGGGCTGTTGATGGTCAGACACCTCCATCAGAACCAGGCTCAGGGAGAGACAGAGGAAGAGGATGGGGGGTGGAGGGGGGGGCGGTGGGTGAAAGAGGAGTATATCCAACTATGGACTGAGGACAGCTTTACACTGAAAATCATTTGGTTCATTTGGTTCTTCTTGAGATTAAAGCAGCAACTTGGAAATAGAAGCATTAGACAATTAATCTTATTCTAAGAGTCAGTTCCTAATTCAGATTATAGACTAAAGTGTCAAACTTTACTCTATAATCTTAAATCAAGTGCCTCACATCCTGTTCAAGAAATGTCATAAAGTGAAGTTATCCTGCTCCATGGACAGGTAATTGTATTTGTTGCCAGTACCTTTTCCCAAGTTTAGTGTTTTTATTCTTGTTCATCATTATCATCATCATAATTATATTATTATTATTATTATTATTATTATTATTATTATTATTATTATTGGCAGTGTCGTAGTAGCTGTTGGGGTTAGGGTTATGCAGAAGGTCCTGGTCCACTAATGTGGT